>JAVKLA010000021.1:17093396-17108299 GCA_034782735.1 Sagittarius serpentarius | reverse complement strand
GGAGCCGGACGAGCTCTGCGGTGAGTGGCCGCGGGGGCGGGGGGCGGCGGCCGGTAACGGCCGGCTTGGCGGCGGCGGCGGGACGGCAGCTCTGGAGGCGGGGTCCGGCCTCGTCTCCTCCCCGCTCCGCGGACCGCGGGCGCCGTCTCGGGCGGCCCCGGGGCACGGCGGGGGGAGCCGTCGGCGCCCTCCGCCCCGCCGGCACCGGCGCCTCGGGGTCCGTGTCACTGCCCTGAGTGCTTGGACATGCAGAAATGCCCGGCTGTGCACAAACATGTATTTGTAGAAGCGTACCTAACTTCTTAAAAAACGCAACAAAGTTCCTCTTTTAAACGGCCTTTTCAAAGTGAAGGTTGTGTGGTGGCGGTGGTATTATTTTAGATCATCTCTGTCTTAACGGCGATGTACTGCGCTCTCTTTGGAGCTTGGTTGCGTTTACCAACTTTTAGTCAGGCTCTTGGACATTTGAAACGCGCAGGTAATCTTAATGAATCAGATTCTGGAGAGAAAGTGAAGCCCTTTTGCTTGTTCTGTATTGACTTCTGTCTCTTCTAGCAGTATTCAAAACCAAATCGGATCAGGAAGTAATTACTCTGTTAGATGAGAATGTTCACACCAAACACACAGCTAAGCCATATCAGTCTGTTCCACAACACTGTGTCAAACCTCTGTTTTTAAGGTGAAAAATCTGTTCTTTGTTTTAGCAGCACCTTGTTTCAGCTTTAGTTTCACTGTACTGGCTTCAGTTAAATTGGATTGTTGCTTAGCATCTTTAACTGTCCAGAAAGATACAGGAATGCGGTGGTGAAAACCTGACCTAACATCAATATTTATTTTGTGTATTTGAGGTCAGAACTTGACCAATGATATGTTCTTTCCTTTTTTTTTTTGATTAGCTTGCTTTTATAAGATGTCGTGAGGGTTTTTTTACATCGTTGTATTTAACACCCCTCCCTCCCCCCCCAACACTTGTTTCATGTAGGGTGAAATTTGTGTTAGTAGAACTGACTTCTTACATTGAACTCTCCTAAACTTTGGCTATGATGCAAACTTTCTTTTTATTCTTTTCTCTTAATGACTTCAGACAAAATTTCTCATCTGTTTCTCATGCTGAGCAGTACCTTACCCTAAAAGAATTCATGTTTGTCTACTGTTAAAATAACTGTAGACTACAATTTGAGTCTTGAAGAGTGAATACAGCATAATGGTCTGCTCTATAATGGCACTTTAAATTACAGCATCAATTTAATTTAAGAAATCCAAAAGAACAAAATGCAGTATGATTTCATTGAAGGGTATGTGACATTTCACAGGTTTTTCTTGATTAAATCACAAGTGAACAATGTTTCTAGATTGAAAACAGTTTCTGGTGTTAATTTTGTTATTAATTTACTATGTATCTATTTGTGTAACATAGTGCAAGGTACACTCAGTAATGCTCCCTGGTCTTGATAGGAATATGAATACCTCTCCTCACATAATTAAATTTAAAACCAGCAGTGTATTACTTTGAGCTAGCTATCTCACAGTAAACTGGAAGACATCAGTGCCTTTTTTAAAATATTGTGTCTGAGTGCACAGGTCTGAAAGCTGGGGCATCGTGTTCTTTCTGTATTTGCTTTCCTGGTCAAGGACTACGTCTATAGTATGTGAAAACTGTAGTGTGCAATATATCTTGGACTCTGCTATTCCACCATGATAATGTAATGGTGTTGCTTGTGACAAGGTGTGGGTTTTGGGGGAGAACAGGTTTTAGTATTCATGGGGGAGATTGATTTTTGCGTGATTTGAGGAAAGGGTTTAAAAAAAGAGGGGGGGGAACAAGGGCGAGGAGGATAAATTTATGGTAACGTCACAGTATATGAGCTAGCTGGAATTCCGGTGCATTTTCTTGAGTTTGTTGTGTTATTAATAATGCATGATAGCATGACTGATAATGCTTTCAAATTGTGGCTTAGGTTATAGCCTCCTCCAGTGTCCACTGATATAAATGGAAAGGGCCTCTGTTGATTTTGGTGGGTTTTGGATAAAGCTTTGAAACACTTTGTACTTCCTGGAAGGCTTTCTTGTTTGAATGAAAGGGTTATTGTGCACTGCTTTTTCCCCCCTCCTCCTTATTTCTGTGCTGAAAAATAGGTTCTGAATCCTTGTGCTGTTGAAACAATTTGCTTCATAAGTGTCCATTGTTGGAAGAGAGGTACTGGCACTTCAGCTGGTGGGTGCAGGGATTGGGGGGGAGCAGGATGCTTCCCGGGCACAGCGGGTCTCTCCAGCGCTTTCCTGCGTCGGGGCTGCCGGAGCTCAGGCTGGCATGATGTCATCGCTACCCCACCGCCGCAGAGAACTGGCGGTCGCTGCCAGGGCCTCTGGGGATGCTGCCGGCAGACTTTGTTCTCACCAAGCTAATGAAACTGTGTATTTCAGGTATTCGATGTCAATATTGATGATACAGCGTTTTCTGCAGACTTACAAATGGAGCATAAGATCATGAATTGATGCTCAGTCTAGTTACTTTGCTTGAAGAGACACCTCTGATAGCATTTTTCCTTTGTTGGAAGCATATTAAATAGCACAGCTTTAACACTTTTTTCCTGAAAAAGTTGGCTGACTGATGGAATATGCACAGTATATGTATATATGTTTGTTTTCTTTTAATATAGTGAGAAATACTGTATTTAGGACTTTGTAGTTAGCATGGGTTAAAGATAGCATGTTCTCTATTGCTAGGGCTTTTTTATCTCCAAATGGAAGTGATCTGGTTAACTGGGCATCCTTTCTTATTTTGATAATTGTGTTCCCACTGAGTGACCTGTTAAAGCAGACAGAAAAAACTTACTAGTGGTAGTTAAACAAAACAAACAAGAAAACCCCAACAAAACACTCAACACTGGATGAAGCCTTCATCCAGTGTCAGTTGCTGAGCTGGACAAGAGAGGAGGTGAGGTGCTTTTCCACATTTTCACATGGTGTTGATGTGCCAGAAGTGATGACAGAAATCTCTTAAACATGCTGCAAACATCTGTTACAGATACATTTCCTTCAGAGAGGAGATCACAGAATGGTTGAGGTCGGAAGGGACCTCGGGAGGCTGTTGAGTCCAACTCCCCTGCTGAAGCAGGGCCACCTAGAACCAGTTGCCCAGGACTGTGTCCAGAAGGCTTCTGAGTATCTCCAAGGACAGAGACTCCACAGCCTCCCTGGGCAACCTGCGCCAGCACTCAGTAACCCTCACAGTGAAAAAGTGTGTCCTGATGTTTAGATGGGACCTCCTGCGTTTTAGTTTGTGCCCGTTGCTTCTGGTCCTATCACAGGGCACCACTGAAAAGAGTTTGGCTCCATCCTCTTTGCACCGTCTCTTCAGGTATTTATATACATTGATAAGATTTCCCCTGTGAGCCTTCTCTTCTGCAGGCTGAACAGTTACAGCTCTCTCAGCCTTTCCTCATATGAGAGATGCTCCAGTCCCTTAATCATCTTCGTGGCGCTTTGCTGGACTCTCCCCACTATGTCCATGTCTGTCCTGAACTAAGGAGTGCAGAACTGGGCAGACTAGTCCAGGTGTGGCCTCACCAGTGCTAAGCAAAGGGGAAGGATCACCTCCCTCGACCTGCAGGCAATGCTCTGACTAATGCACCTCAAGATACCATTTGCCTTCTCTGGAGCAAGGACACATTGCTGGCTCGTGGTCAACTTGGTGTCCACCAGGAAATAATGAAATACACTAACTAGCAAAGAACTTCTGCATGTGATGTAACTTATCGTAATGATATTAACATTATGATGAGATTTCTTAATTTAGGTTGTATGACTGTGCCCTGGAAAGGTAACGAGAATGAAGTCGTGCCTCATCTCATCTTTCAGCTGGAGTCCCTTATCTGTTGAGTTAGTTAGATGTGATCTGAATGATGGTGGAAATTCTTGTACTATACGGAACTCTTGGAGTTTTTGTTCTATGTTCTTTTCACTGAAGATTTTGTTTTCTTTTCCTCCTCTGTGGTGTGTTAGTTTCTAGCAATCACTTGTCAATAGAGTTTGTTTATTATGGAGCAGCAAACCAAAGGATCAACTTGCTACTGCATTACACATAAGTGTAATTATAGTCTGGGAGTTGCTATTACAGAATATGGAAGCGAGACCCAAATATCTGGACATCATATTCTAATCTAAGATTTTCTGTTGCACATGCCTTAGTAGTCTTGAATGTCATACCATAAAGACGATAATAGTTATTTCAGAAAGAACAGTGTTACGAAGGAAAAATAGTTTTAAAAAAAAAAGAAAATGCTTATAATCTGTGAAGAAAATATTGATGATTTAATAATAGGATTGTTTTTTAAAAAATCTTACTCTGTAAGACTAAGGCCAGTCACCTGTATTTCTTTCTGCCTTTCTTCCCAGTCTGAGCTGGTCTTTTAAGTAAAAAATTAATCTATTCAGTGGATGGACTTGTGTTCCTTTTGCCAAGGTGCATATCATGGTGCTTTGAGTTGTCTATCTGATCACGAGCTCCATCCTTAAAGGAGGATGAGAATGTTAGGTGAAGCCCATGTGTCCAGGAAATATCCTTCCTGTAGACACCCTTCACGTGCCTTTTCAGAATCCCTATTAGATATCCTTTCACTCTAGTATATGGCGATATAATAACATTTTAATTATTCTTCATCCCTCGTACCATTTTTGTATTTTGTTTTTAATGGTGTTGAGGCAATATCTCTGTGTGTAGATTATGTAGCATTTGACGTGACTATGAGTAAGGCATCTATATGCTGGTACAGTAGTCACTTTATTAGTGCTGGTGTGTGAAATTCTAATATTCACCTAGCTCCACTCAAAATGAATCTGTCAAACTGATATTAGAGCAAGTGTTTCTCCTCACCAGTAAAGTAGAAATGTTGTCTCGCCTCATCCCTGTGTCTGCAATTGAAGTGTCGTTATTTTTCTATTTTGTTGGCTTCAGATTTAAAATGACAGCTTATCTTCATACGTTTCCTGTTGGTAGGCTTTATTCTAATAGCATTCTGTATCAATATAAACTTTTAAAAACTATGGGTATGATGAAATGATTGAAGGCATTTGTCACGTATGTAAACCAATAAATTGCATAGTGTTTCAGAACTGGGGTAGTAGTTTCCTTTGTGGTAGTCCATGTAGTAATGCTGTTATCAGCACCTGTGTTAGTTTCCAAGTTCAACGGACTTAAATAGTTGCAGGCTTTTATTTTGCCTTGGAGGTATTTGTAAGGGGTAGCTAAAGGGAAGGAGGAAGAAGAAGAGGAGCAAGCTCAGTTTAAATTAGCAGGTATCATTTTCTGGCTGACATTTGACCTGTTTTGTGTTTTCCTCTTTTGGGCATTTTTATCTTGGAATTAAGACATGGCATTTGAGGTTGGAGCATGCTGCAGTTCTTGCAGTGAAGCTCTTCTGCAATACTGCTTATTCCTTGGGTAAATAGTGTGTGAGTAAATTTCTCTATCTTTGCTATGGTAGTAGTACAAACACTTGCTGCAGAAGTGAATTGCGTTGGTGGGAGCCATTACTTGATTTTTCCAGAGGCTGAAGTGTTCTGTGATTTGGAGGGGTTTGTTATTGGTGTTTTTTTTTCCCCCTCTTCCTCTCTTTGTCCATAATACTGATGGTATCGGTGCAAGCTTCCCACAGTTCCCTAATGGTCTGCCTCTTCCCTTGGGGATTCATTCTGAGACTGAAAGGGAGGTTTTTCAGTTTCTTTGCTTCTCTGAGATTGCTAGCCAAGGTGTGAACTTTGTGGGGGGCCTCTCCAGTAGCACCAAGGCTGAGACCACACACTGTTTTCACATAGGCCACTGTGGATGAGCAGTAGGTAGCAACAACTTTTGGCTGGATTTACACTGGCACATGTGACACATTTTAATCCGGATAATAGTTTATTCCACTTCTCCCTACCCCCTCTATCTTTTCCCAAGAAGCTCGAGCTGTTTGCTATGTTTGAGTGCCAAAAAGACCTTTTGTCTCTTTGGGAACTGAGGCAGACGTGCTAGGGTAGCTGATATGTAGAATAAAGAATGGGAGAGCTGATGTAAGGGGGAAGCAGCTGTACTTTGCTGAACGGCATTTGAAGCCACAGTTTATTAGGTGATGTTTCTATAATGCCAATCTTGTGATTATCATATTTGTATTTTAGGTAAAACTGAGCTGTGTGCTTTACAGAATCACCCCCTCAAAACCTGCAAAACTCTTCGTTCTTCCACCTTTCAGTATTCAGTTACAAATTCAGATTATTTGGAAGACTCTTAAGTAAGGTGTGGGGGAGGAGAAAGATTACAGGTTCTTGATTTGAGAATAGACTGAAGATGCTAAAACAGTGTCTAGGGAATTAAAGTTTACAAGTCTGAGTTTTGAAGCCTTTTAAAAAAGCCATAGGAATTTCACCTTATTAAAGCAAGGCATGCAAAGATGGGTTGATTTGGCTTTTTGTTCCTTTGTGGTTACTTTTTTGTGTTGTTTTGTTTTCTTTTGCAGGAGAGAAATTACACAAAGAGAACGTCTTAAATGGATTGTATGGGAAATACTGCCATTTGCAAATAATAACAAAACACTTACATTTTTTTTTCCCCTAAATCTTCAGATTCTGTAGTTACAAAATGCTACAACAGTTTTTATCTACCTTTTGCCTTAGTAATGTCCTATTTGAGTGTTCTTGATAATGATTTCTCATACTTACCTTTTGAATTCTCTCTAACCTGCAGGGCTCATGTAGCAGAAATAATGCACATGAAGTGACAATGTCAGAAGCAATTACTTTCTGATGTATGTTGTGCAGTAATTACTCTCTCTGAATTTCTTGACAACCCTTTCAGATTTGTGGTTTGTAGTCAAGTTTGCAGCAAACTCGAATGTTAACCCTGGGAGGCTTAAAATATTATTGCACAGAGAAATTATCAAGCATTCCAGCACAAACTGATAAATGGTAAAGAATTTACTTGTAATGCTTCTACTCAAGGCATGTTTCTTAGCCTTTCCAGGAAAATGCTACTTTGCTTATGGTTTAATGGGCAAGAGACCTTTAGTTTCAAACTTTCCTGTAGAAGTGTAGAGTATTGCCTTTTTTATTTAGTTTTTTTTGGTTTATAGTGGTTGTATGATCAGCCACAATCAGGTACAATGTGTACCTCTGTATTGAGTTATTTACATATCGATACTGAAGCATCTTGAGAAAGAAACTTTATTGCGTTTCACGGATAACTGATCTGCAGACAGATAACATGGCAGTCATAAGCAACCTTTTCGTTTTCAGATATAGCAACATTTCAATGTTTGAGCAAGGAAAAAAGGTTGGTTTTACAGAAACAGATATTATTTCAGCATGACTTCAGGTGAGTTTGGAAAAGTTTTTTTGAAATTGTAGTTGCTGCTGCTTGGGTGTACAGTTACACTCTGTGTTGGAGAAATATGTGGTCAGAGATCTCGAGGTTGCTGCAATTCTATGCATTGCTTCCATCCTCTACAAGCATAAATTTGTACAAGCTATTCTACTATTTGCATACATTACTTGTTCCTCCTTAACTTGCTGCTTTCAGCAAGCTTCCTTACCAACTGTTGTTTCCTGATTTTGCTCCCTAAGCCTAGCACTGTCCTATTGAACTGTCATCAGGATTGCATTGGGGAAGAGGTAAGTCCCTTAAATTAACAAGGTCATTGCCAGCTCTAGGCAGCTTAAGACTGTCATGTCTCTTTCTGACTTTTTTACATGTGTGGTCTGGGAGCTTGAAATGTGAAATAACTCCTTCAAAAGTTTCACTGAAGGCTGGTAAAATTTCTGTTTATCAGTATCTCAGTCATTTCTGAGAATGAATCTGGCAGACATTTTGTGGCAGCCCAGGCCAATCTAACTGTAGGTTGTCGTGGTCTTTCTTTCCCCGTCCTTACTGTGGTTGTGTGCTCCTGCCTCCTTCCCTTGCATGAGGACTAGCCAGTCCCATTGGACGTGGTTCAGTGCAGCAGGTTCCAGGGAGCACTTGGCCTTGGTGTGAAGAAAGAGGTTGGTAATGCACAGCCATTGATTAAATTGGCATAGGCACGCTGAAGCACAGCTCCATTGGGGGCCATATTCAAAAAGTTCTTTAGACTGAAATCCATGTGAATGATCTGCAGAACACTGACCTGACCTCTAAGGGGTTTGTGATCCAGAGGGTGTGAGTTACTTATGCTTTGTGAAGTTGCTTTAACGCTGTAAGGTCATCGCAGGCAGTGAGCACTGGATAGATGTCCCAGCGTTCATGTCTCCCCTGGGAGTGTGCTCAGGGTCCATGGACTAACCTTCCCTACAGAGGTCTGCCCTTGTGTGTGTTAGTAGCCTTGGGAATGGCTGCCATTTCACAGGTGAGGCCTTATAAAAAGGGCCTAACCTCCCCTTGGAAAATCAAGGAATCTGGACATATCCAGTGAATGAGGTGAACTGAGTGTTCTTTTGATAATTCATTCCACGAATAGTCCCGAGTCTATTATGTGGGGGTGACAAAGTGTGCTCTGGGAAGTACTTGTGTTGTGTGTGTGGGGGCATTTTTTTTTTTTAATTTGTGTGTCTTTTTTTCCCTTTCCTTCATATAAAGTCTTCCACAGTTAGAACTATATGTAATGCAACATTTTGTTTTCCTCAAGCTTGACCAGGGAAGGGTTTTAACTCATAATCTTGGTTCTGTGGAACCACGAGCCATCATCTTTGTTTATGACTTTGTTCAAAGGAGTGATATGCAGTTTTAAGTGGTTAACTTGGATGTGTGACCTGTGTTTTTAGGACTGAATAAAAGCACTGGACTTTGTTCTTCCTGTTCTAATCAGATTTTCATATTGAAAACTTTTTTTTTTTTTTTACCAAACATGAATCATGCCTTGTGAAGAAGAAAGGTAAGCTTGATATGGTACATGTAAAAGGAAGAAAGCTCAAGAGAAGTGGTTGGTGAGATGATAAGGGAGGATATAGTCAGAGCTAAGATAAACTTCAGAATTTGTCATATCCGTTGACCAAACTGTCAGCACATCTGATTGATTTTCTGGTATTAGAAATCACTTCTGTTTTAAAAATAGGAAAAAAACCCATCAAGCAACTTGATGTCCTTTTTACAGGGCACTTTGGGGGTGGGGAGGGGCAGTCCTTATTAAGGCAGGTTACTGCAAAACACTGTTTTCAAAGGTTAGATAACAAAGTGAAACACACTGGACAGGACTCGTATACTGAGGTGGTTATATAGCTGAACTTTTTGTATTTTGCTGACCTCTGTGTGGCATTGGAACCTACTCGAAAGGCTTCATGTGTATTTTAAAATATGATTTTCCTCTTCAATGCAAAACCTCAGTGGTATCCCAGAAGACTAGAAATACTCAGTTAAAGGACTGGACAGATGCTTCAATAACGTTTGGTCCTTATGCTTTTACACAGACATGTTTTCATCAGTCCTCAGAGCTGGAGTTGGAGGGCAATGGGGGCGCAAAAAGTAGGGACATTTAACTGGATGGGACATGTCACCTCATGTAAAAGGAGACCCGCAGTGGTTCAGGAGGGTTGCCTGACATGGTCTGTGTTTCTGTTTGCTCAGGCTTTCCTGAAGCAGTCTCAATGGGTCTGCCAGTCTTAGATGGGCATGAGGAGAACAGCTGATTTCTATATTGAATATACTTAAAATATGCTTGTCTCCACTTCTATTTTATATTTTTAGTACATGTAAAAGAATTGTGTTCTGTTCTGAAGACAGGCCACCCTTTCCTTTCTTAGTGTCTTCTGTTGCACATATTTCAGATCTATTGTGTAATGGAAATGGCGTGCCCCCTCCACATCCTCCCTCCCCTGCCCTGGCTGAGAACACGCCTGTCATTGTAATTTTGACTGCTGCTTCTGTTGTTTAGTTGGAAACAGACCTAAATATCTTTCTGTAAGTCTTTTTGCTGTGGCTAAAGCAGAAAAGTAGTTTAGTAAAATAATTCTGTTTTTAAGAATGTTTCCTTGAAAATTTCTTCCAGGCAGTCTTGATTAAAATACATTGCATCCGTCTGCCTTCCTGTGTTACATGCAAAGTAGTGAAATAAAAAAAAAACCAAAAAACTTTAGGATGCTTTTAAAGATGCAAGCTGAGGACTTTTTGGGGGGTTTTCTCATTTGTTTTTTTAAAACGCTGCCTTAGATTCTTGATGGTTTCTTCTGCTGCTTCCCTGTCCCATCTCTTCCCAATTTCCTTGAAATGGTACCAGAAGAATAAAAACAAAAGCTTTTGGTTTCCTGACCTTACAATCACAGAATGCAGATGTCCTCAGCTGTTTTCCTGTCCTGCTTTAAATTCGTTGTTGCAGCATTTGAAACTATTCCAGAGTGTGTGTGGCAATATGTTTTGTTATCAACCAGATGAATGCTGAAACTTAAATGATGAGTGGATATCTATTAACTCCTAAATTTTCATTTGCTATAGAGGCCTTGGAAGAATTTATGCTATCGAAGCAATGGATGATCAAGAGATTATTTGTACCCAGTGGAGTTTACACTAAATATCCAGTTAGCGAAATGAACTCTTGTTTTTTACTTCAGTTCACAGTGAGGTTCTTCGTGTTACAATTCTTAAAACATTACAATTCTTGAATTCTGGAAAGGAAAAGAAAATGGGAAAACAACATGATCTTTTACAGTCAACAGATTAGGGTTAACTTGTCTCTTTGTCCTTCTACCCTTTTTAGTGACTGCAGTAGGAAGAATTGTATTGTCCATTGAATGTTCAAATGGATGTTGTATGCTGAAAGGAATGTGTTCTCATGGGATTGGGATAAGGGACTGTTACAAGCAAGTTTGGGTTCCCTAGATGACAAACAGGTCAACAAAAATATATATTAGGGCCTTTCGTCACTCTGGCTATTTTCTTCCTCATCTCTCTACTTCCTCTAACGAAAGTCCGTCAGCTTTTACAGAAGGATGGCACTCTGCCCAACATACATTTCAGTTGCACTTAAGGTAGATTTCTAAGTAGAGGGCAGTGTGTCCATAATGCATATTTGCACTTTCGTTTTAGAAAGGCAGACAGGGGACTTCCTTTGCCTTTGAGCTCTTTTGTCAGGGAAAGTGGAACAGTCACTTGCATAAAGAAGCTTTTGGAGGAGGTCCCAGATGTGAAAATCATAGGTTCTAGATCTGTTACAAATCCAGTGGAATGACAACTGCTAGAGACAGTGATTGAAACCCCTGATTCTTTAGAGGCAGTGAATGAAACCCCTGATTCCAGTTGCAGTAAAATTAAAGTGATTCTGAAGATTTTCTGATATGGATAACCTGATCCACTTTAAAAACTGTTTAAGTCCTAATTGCGGTAACAACTTAACTGGCATAACCACCACTTCAGCTTGCACTATGCCAGGTGGCTTTGCCAACAGGGGGAAGGGGGGATAGAAGTGCCGGGCAGAGTGTTTATGTGTTTCAGGATAAAAAGGAAGAATTCTTCTTTGTGTACATCTGAGGAAGAGGTTTGCTGGGGAAGGAAGTCCCCTCTAATGAGAAATACGTGCAGCTTTGCTTAAGGAGGAGGAACTGGAAGGAAGGAAACAAGTCATAAGCTGAAGGCATTTGTCCATTGATGAAGTGACTGTTTGCTTACAGATCTGGCAGCTGCAGCCTTTCTCGAATCATGGTTTTTATTCCAAGAATTCTTGTTTAATGAATTTCTTACCTTAGTCTGCCAAACTTCGGATGTTTATTTCCTACATTGTAGAGGGGTGTTTTTGCAGTTACTTATGGTTTAATATTTGTTAAAGAAGGAATTGGAGAAACTTACTGTTTTGTTTTGTTTTTAGAATAAAGTTTGGCTAATTACTAGTATATTAATAGCTCTCTAGGTATGTATTAGAAAGGAATTTTGTTTAATATTAAAATACGGGGTTCTGAAAAATCAGAACGGTATTGTTTTCCAGAAGGCTAGGTCTGGGGTTTTTGCTTTCATTTGCTCCATACTTTCATCCTTTCTACAGCGTAGATTCCAGAAGTATGCACACTGTTTTGCCAGCCAACTATTTTTATTTAGACTTGGACCATGAATTTTAGAGCTGGAGTAATGTTACATTTGGTAAGCATCATTATTTACCTTAATATATATAGCCTTATTGTGTGTACTGAGAATGATTGCTGGCTGAACTGGGAATCCTACTGCTGTTTATGACAGCTTTGTGCTTTATTATATTTTTTTAATTGAAAGCAGGGTAGAATTAGGCTGTTCTCTGGATAGTTTTTATAATTCATGCACTGTTCAAATCCCCTTGTTGACTGACTTCTGACTTTCAACCCACACTTCGGAAAAACTCTACTCTTTGGCTGTTGTAGTCAGCTCAGTCTCAAGCCCCGACCCTGCACAAGTTGGGATGACTTCCACCATTGCAAGATTCTTTGAACTGTGGTGTAGAAAGTGCAGAGGTAAAGGGTATGGTTGTAGGGTTCTGTAGGGTCTTCTGAATCCCAAGTTCAGTTTCTCCAGTGTGCTGCGTAGTTATGGCTCATAGTTTCTGTTGCTAGTAGAGAGTCTCATTGTTCTTATTAGTTTGTTTAATTGCAGCAATATGACTGTTTCATGTTGAAGCTGTTCTATATTTACTTCATTAAGACATTCATTTTAGTGGCAGCAGGAATTGGATATACAGCCTCTGTATGCTAGAAGATTCCTGTATGAGTGTCCTTATGTGGAAAATATAAAATTAATGTTTTGATTGCATGCTATCTAATATTTTTTATTTGAAGAGGTCATGTATACAATGAATGTACACCAAGACCAAATGAATTGAATTAACAACACAAGATATCACAAGAACTTAAAGAAAAGCTGCTGGCAGGGTGAAAGCAACAAACCACTTATTCAGAATCAGTAGAGCTTTCTGGAGGTCTTGGTTTTGTAATTATTTTGAGCAGATCAGTGGACTCGATGAAAAAATGAAGGTGGCAGTAGTAACGATTCTTTAAAATCAGTGTTGCGTGACCATTTAGTTCTTTTATCAGGCACTTTTTCTGGTAGCTAGGGTAGCTTCTGGCTTGCTCTTTATTATAATAGAGGGAAAACTGAGCTAGACTCTACCTCAGAAATAGCTGCTCAATGACCTTTCTTTAGCTAGTCTGCAGGGAGAAGTTCGTGTACAGTTCTTAGTCTTGCATAATTTTTAGAGCTGCAGCATGGCAGTTGCTTTCTAAAAACTAGAACCAAATAGTGAATTGACAGCATATACAAAAGGCTGTGATGCAGTTTTAAAAAGTTTTGTTTGCAAACTATCTCTGGCATTTTTTTGGATCAAGTTTGCCCTTTCTAATTAAGGACGACTTAAGCCACACGGTACTGGTTGGTACTAGCTAGAACTTTATTACATGAATGGAAACTTTTCATGGCAGGGTGTGGGTTACAAAGCATAATGATTGACTGATGTATTGAGCAGAAAAAAATCTAGTGTTGGAAGCATACTTACAAAGAAACAAACTACTCGGCAGGGAAAATTGCATTGTTACAATGATGTTAAAGTTTTCTTAGGAATTTGTATTAGAAATTTGCAAGCAATCCATCTGGATATGTGTTGCTTCTGTTGCTATAAGCTACCTGAGAGGACATATATGATTGGCAGGCATAGCTTGAATTTACAGTGTTTGTGTTAAGAGGTTTCAGTACAGGTCTAGCTTATTTCATGACTACACATGAAGGTTTGACAAGGAGATATGTTGCTACTTAGCATGGTTACATGCAGCTAATAACAGTGATAGCAACCATAAATGGCACTCTCCCTTGGTTCAGGTTGTGAACAGAACTTTGCAAATGGCATAGTCAGAAAAGGGAAGGGAATGGAGGGAGAGGTGTGTGTCTGTGGTGGTAGGGTTTTAAGTCTGAATTTACAGCCCTTTAAAAAGGTCTTGTCTTCCTCTTGTTTTGTTGAGAATTCAAAATTTCATCTTTTTCACTTGCAGTAAATTCACTTTTCAGTTGAAACTTGTAATTGTTTATATACTAGGGGGTAGGTCATAAGTAATTGAAACTGCAAGTTGTACAACCTAGCCATTTTTCTTATTACTGTGTTGGGAAGACCTTTTTCCTTTCTCCCCCTCCCCAGGCCCGCCCCCCATCTCCTTCCTGAAGAGGAATACGGAAGGCAGTGAATCAGATTTTTCTCTGGGTAAATCAGGAAAGAGCTAAAATTAGACCTTCAGAATTTGCTCTTTTTATTCTCCCTCAAAGCTGAGGAAAACTCAGTAGATAGCATTTTGCATGTTACTGAATTGAAGAATGCTTTAGTTCATTCTAGTTTCTGTAACTTTTTTTTCTCTGTATAATCTTGTAGAAAAGTGGTATCCATTGATGTGGATAGTTTCATGCAGGGAACTTCCAAAGCAATGCTGTCCTGCACAGGATGGAAACTGCATGTAGTATCTGAGTTTGTACGTCATAATTCTCATCAGACCAAGACACAGACACAGCTGTCTTATGCTCACAGTTTGAGCAGTAAGAAAAGTAATTCAGGTAAGAGCAGGGAGGAGCATAAAAAAGAGAGCTAGAGAGGTTGCTAGCCTACACTAGAAATCTACATTGTGATACAGCTTACATTCAGTATTAGGTGACTCAGTAAGATATCACTCAATAAAATGAGGTGTAGTTCATGCAAATGTAGGATACTTGGAGTGTATGCATTAGCTGTTCTAATGTGCTTGTAATTAGGAAGTCCAAATTACAGACATGTAGGCTGGCATCATTTAAGGTGGTTATCCTGGTTTCGGCTGGGATAGAGTTAATTGTCTTCCTAGCAGCTGATACAGCGCTGTGTTTTGGGTTTAGTATGAGAAGAATGTTGATAACACCCGGGTGTTTTCAGTTGTTGCTAAGTCGTGTTTAGACTAACTCAAGGACTTTTCAGCTTCTCCTGCCCAGCCAGCAAGAA
>JAVKLA010000021.1:17050980-17093115 GCA_034782735.1 Sagittarius serpentarius | reverse complement strand
GTTTTCCGCCCCCCCCTGCCCCCCCCCCCCCCCCCCCCCGAATTCTGTCCCCCATCCAGCTGGGGTGGGGGGGAAAGTGAGCGAATGGCTGCATGGTGCTTAGTTGCTGGCTGGGGTTAGACCATGACAGTGGTATAGATAGCGCTAGAACTAGAAGTCTGTTAGGCCTTATGGTTCCTTACACTGCAAATTGTATTAGATGGCTGTTAGAAGAGTGGTGTGAGCTTCAATGCAGCTGTGAAAAGGGGCTGGTTTTAACTACATGTTCCAACTAAATGTAATGTGTTTGAACTCCTCAGTCATCTTGAGCAGGTTTGTAGTTTTTTATGCATGCAATACAGTTCATCAGGTTCAATATACTGGAGAGATGTTAGAGGGAGGGGTTGGAGAATTACCTGCCTCTTGTGTGAGATTCAGTCTGGTCGGTGCTGAGTGTACCTCACTCCAGTCTGAGACTGCTGTGAGCTGAGCTCTGCCTGCCGCAGGAAGAGCCGGGCCAAGCCGCCAGTCTCGGTAGCAGCAGCGTTTGACATCCTGCACATCCCTCAGCCAAGGAGACTGCCTCAGAGGTTAAGCCTAGCTGGTGACTTCCCTTTTGATAAGCAAGCTTACTCTGAGAACTTAAGTCTTTTATGCATGTCTTTCTAAATTAAGTGGTAACAGATAAGGAGAGAGTAATACAGGACTGCAATGAGGCTGGCTGCCTACATAGGGTAACATTGGGAATAGCTTGTTTTTGCCACAGTTCTCATGGATAAAATCTTTTCAAGTCACTGATGGCTGTAGCATCTTCACTCCTTTTTCACCTAGTGGTGGAGTCCTAGGGGGTTGATGAAGTGTGAAAGAAGGGAGGGGAAGGAAAGGGCATTACCAAAGCCAGACAGTGGTTGCTGGTGTTGAGAAGACTCTTACCTGGCCTGGCAGGAGCCAGGAGGTGGGCAAGCTGGCTGCAGGAACAGGAGCGGCTTTAGGAGTTACTCAGTTACCCATGTAGGTTATTAAAACTCTACTACAGTCCATGTTCTCTTCAGTGCACCAGTCTAAGAATGTCTGTGTCTGTGGTTTGCTCTTTGGTTCCCTCCTGTTTTGCGGGATCCCTATAAGCTAATTAAGCTGAGGACATGGACTAGACTGGATTAGTGAAACATCAGTCTTTAACCCCTTCTTCATTCTCTATTTATTTCTGATCCAAATCATTTCACTGATCCTGTTTTGAGTGGGATGCCACAGATAGTGTTTTTTCCAATGACAAAGAAATTCTGAGATTCTCTGCTTCGCTGCCGTTCTTCTGTTGGTTGCAGCACCAGGTCTCATTCTATACCAGTGTTTGTGGATTTGTACAGTGCCTAGTGAAATTACTTTTCTCTATGCTTTTATGATATTATTTACATTAACAAATACAATGGTATTCTTATTATTTTGAAGGCTTGATGTTGAGAAGCATGTTGGCCTGAAACTTCCTGAAGCATTCCTGTGTTTTTTCCTTTTTCCTGGAATTTTGTATGTTTATGGATTTCATATGTTGTATGACAGTTCCTGACAAAGAATCTTATATTTGTAGCTATTTGATTACTGTTTCTGCTTTAAATCCAAATTAGTAGTCTGTGGGATGGTTTGTATCTTCGTTTTTGTGGGGCTTTTCCTATGCTGTGCCAAACAGCTGAGTGATAATGTGCATGTGAGGATCATCAAATGTGTTTGAAGGCCTCCTTAGTCATCAGCAGGCAATACTGTGTTCCATTTAAAAAAAAAAAAAAAAAAATCCCTTTTACATGGAACTTGCACAAAAGAAAGAAATTATTTACAGAGAAATCATGTTTGAAGACCTCTTTATTGTAACTCAGACCAATAAGGAAAGTACTTTCTAGCCATCACTTCTGCTAGAGAGGAACCTTATGAAAAGCATGATCTGATGATAGCAGTCCTTTGATAGTCCTTAAGTGTGGGAACTTGTACTTACTGTGAAACTTGTGGGGTACATCATATGTTTATCAGTTTATCTTCTCTTATGTCTTCATTTTCTCAGTTCTAGAATAAAACCTCATCCATTTTTGCTGATGCGTTTGCCTTCTGCATTTGTTAAACCTGCTCATCTTCAGTGTTTTTATTAAAGCCATTTCAACTAATACTGAATTAATCAGATGTCTAGTTCACACAGAGACAGATCTTGAAACCATGAGTTATTTTTGTCTGCTGGAGATGTGCTGCAATTGGTATTTTGTTGGAGCAGGGTGTTTGAGTTTGAGACTTCTAACTGATCATAAACCTAGAAATTTAGGGTTAATTGCTTTTTTACTCTCAGCATAAGCAAATAATATCTGTGGATTGCCCCTCCCCCCCTGCCCTGTCTGTTGATGGGTGTCTAGTGACAACCATTAGCTACTTAGTGAGAAAAGTGTAGGGGTGGCCTAGGCAATGGACTTGCTGGTGTTCAGGTTCTCTTTAGTTGTAATGACAAGAAAACAGGGTGGCCAGTGTCCTGGGGTTGTACAGATCACCTTTCTGTTCCTGGGTTGAACTTTCCAGATGTTGTTGGTGAGCTATGACTTGAGATTCCCTGCCCTATCAGTATCTGTGGAAACCAGCATTGCCCAATCTGAAGGTCCAGTGGTTTGCTGTATTATAAGCATGAAGGTTATTACAAAAAGAGATAGCTAAAGATGGAAGACTCTGCTGCTGTGAAAGAGATCATGAGCATCAGACTCACGCAGAACTCAACACGACAAATACGGTATTGGAGCTGGGTGGCCCTAGAAAAGAAGTGTAATATGGAGGCGCTCTGGCAAAAGCAGTGTCGTTGCAACAGCTGAATTGTTTGATGAATTATAGGAAGGTATGTAAGCGTTGCCTTTTGTTTCTGTCTGGATCAGAACACAGTGGGTTTCCAGAAATCAATTTCAGTACTTTCATTAAATTATAGACAGACTTCAGGTCTAAAATATTTGTGTGTTGGACAGAATGCATCTTCAGAGGAGATGAGGCAAGGCTTTTTAAAATACATAAGCATCCATCCGCTGTTGCTTTTTTATCAGAAGGAAAGAGCAGCATCACGTATTTTGCAATATTAATCATCTTAATGAAAAGGTCTTAAAGTCACAGATTTTATTTCAAAAATATGCATGACCTTGCACATAGGTGAACCCAGTGATTGTGGTGTGTGGTTTCCAAGTTAAGGAGAAAATTTGGCCTTCAGATATTTTCTCCCTTATATGTATGTGGAAGAAAAAAAAACAGGAACAAAACAGCTTAGTAAATGTCCGAGGTTTTTCCTCAGTTATCTAAGTTGACATTACATCATCTGCACAGATGTAAATATAGAAAAATAGTAGGTGTGTTAAATCTCCTGACTTATTTTTAAAACCTCTTTTACAGAGGACTCTTTTTACTTGAGTCTATGTTTGTGTCAGTAAAGAGAGAAGTGACATTATGTCCATTTTTTTTTCTTTTTCTGAGAGATTGGAAGTTTCTTTAAATGCTTATTTTCATCTTTTAAGATTTTTTTTTAGCTCTTGTGGAAGTGCTGTTATGTTTTCTGTCGTTGACTCTGCTTTTTTCCAAGATGGTTATACTTCAGTGAAGTTGTGTTCTGTTTTTTCCTTAACGGTCCCTTTATACATGTTTCAGATTTTCCCAAATAGGCAATTTTTTTTCTCTCTGAACAATAATATTATTGAAGAAAATAATAACTAATGTAGCTAAGTGGTTTTGTATGAAAATCAGCTGAGCTCCTTTAATTTCAGTGCTAAAAAACAGAGGATTAGCAAAATAGATAGGAGTATTTTGAGTATTGTGAGACCTGTCCTAGGTCCTGATTGAGGATAAGTTCCCTGTACAAGGTAATACTTAAGACTTAGTTTAAATGAAATCCAGAGTTACATGACTTCTCAACTCTCAAAGGACTTCTTAAGCATTCCATGGAAACAAAGTTTTGTTTGGTGTAATATGTTTGTTAAGTCCTTTATTGTCTATAGGCAGTGTTGTAACTATCTCTGTGTATGGCTACTTTGTGGAATTAAATGTTGTATGAAGTAAAGATTCTAAGTTGGCTTAGAAATTGAACTTTAAGTGTTACTGTAAAAGTACAGAACAAACCTAACCAATTCTGAAATCAATTTGTATTGCCATGTAATTGCTGCATGTAAGAAAACAAGTGAGGAGTTGAAGTGTGTTTTCTCTTTTGCAGGTGTTGCTGAAATAGTTTGATTTATTTAAAGCATGTGATTTCATGCAATTGTGCTGGATTGTTAGTGCAGCTGCCAACAGCTGCATGCTCATTTAGCTAATTGCATTCTAGTAAGCTAAGCTTATTTTAAGATATGCAGTTGTGCGCTTTTATTTTTTTAAAGGAACTACGCACATTCAGATTTACTGCAGAAAGTTCTGTGGTATCACAATGAACAATCATTGCTCTAGAGGAAATTTGAGAGCTTATAAACAAGACTGCATCGGCCAGTCTAGTGTGTGGATAGCACCTGTGAAAAGCTGGACCATGCCACTTAAATTCAGATAGTTCTAAAAGCCTTGAAACAGTCTTGTCCTTGGGGTTAGTTTCATCATCTGCTCTTTGGAAGTATTTTATAGTTTAACATGTAAAATTCCTTTAACAAGCAACTAATTCCTATTGCTGCATCAGTATTCTGGTTGTGTATACAGGAACCGTGAGCTTCTGTTACATACTGATCATCTCCTTCAAGAAACATGTACCTGAAATGACAAATTCTTATAAAGTTGTATATGTATAAAAAGCATATTAGGAGAGTAGACTATCTTTTATGCATGCTAATTCTGTATAGAATACTTGCATGTTTTTTACTGGTATGTGTTAACTACATAATTACAGTCAACAGTATGAAATTTATAATGCAGTGTTGTTTTTATTTGTTATATAGCTTTATGCCAGTATATACAGGCCTCTAAAACCCGAGATGGTGCCAGCCGTTTCATTTCAAGTGCAACAGAAGGTAAAGGAAAAAGTGTGGGGAAAAAAGCGCACAATTTTTTGTTCATCTGATACCCTATTTTCATGGGCATTTATGTGGTTCTTGATCTTTTAACCTTCTAGACTCTCTCTTCACAGCTAACTTCTTGTAATACATGGTGGATACCCTTTTTTCCTAAGTTTTGAAGAAGAAATTAAGTGATGCCACTTGTATGTCTATCTTAAACTTGCATCATCTTTGCATCTTGTCTATTTGTGCTTTTCTTCAGGAACAAAATTTCCCTGAAGCTGAAGCTTTACATATGCTTTAAAAAGAATCTGAAATATCTGAAGAGTAGGTTAGAGAATTGCTGTCATGACCACAATCTCAAGATAGTTGCGCTTAAGGAAAAGCACAGATACTTAACGACATTGAAATGTTACAGTGCTAATCCTTGCTAATATCTGCAGTCTGATTATATGCTAACTAACTGTCTTGCATTTTCTGTTTCTCTTAAAAGGAGTGTGCTTAATTCACTTATCCTCGCATCTACCTGCTGATGTCCTGTCCTGCTTTTTGGCCTTGTTTGAGCTTAAAAAGAGAATGAAATATTTACTTCTGTATTATTCTTTCACCTGCAGGGGAAAACTTTGAACAGACTCCGTTAAGACGCACATTTAAATCCAAAGTTCTTGCTCGCTATCCTGAGAATGTTGAATGGAACCCTTTTGACCAGGATGCAGTGGGAATGGTCAGTATCACTTAATGGCTTTTGGTTTTAAGACAAAAACCTACCTTAACAGGTGAAGGCATTCATCTGTGTTTTTTTTTGACAAAAAAAGTGTGAAGTCTGTTATAGATTGGAAATAATCATTAATTTCTCTAAATTGTTCAGGCTCAGAAGGCCTTTTAATTTAATTGGGATATTTTTTAAAGGATATTAAGTTAAAACATGTAAGTGATAAGTCCCTAGGGGAGTGTTTTGTCCTTTTACAACTTTTTTGTTACATTCTAGAGAATTGGTAGAGAAATAAATTAGCCTGCAATTAATGAATCTTCTTAGTGCATGATTTTTCTGTTTAATGGAATGTTGTGTGTTTTCTTAATTTAGACAAAATATAGTACTTTTCTCTGTCAGGTTTCTGGTCTTAGTGACCAAAATACTTTCCTTTATCTGAGTTTGAATTTTGTTATTTTATTCCTGTTGAGGTTGGTAACAAAATGGTTATGGGTTTCAATAGAAACTGCATACAGCCCTTTTAATACGTTCCTTTAGTTTTTCTGTTTTAGATGGATATTACTGTATTGTACAGAGATGTAACACTTAATAGAATTTAAAGTGAAATGCGATGGCAGTCTGTGGATTCTAAATCCTATTTTCACCAATGCTTCTGGAGGCAGGGGGAGAGAAAAGTGTGTTTTAATGGATATTATCTCCCCTCCCCCCTTTTTTATAGCTGTGTATGCCAAAAGGGCTTGCTTTCAAGACACAAGCAGATTCCAGAGAACCTCAGTTCCACTCTTTTATTATTACTCGTGAAGATGGCTCACGGACATTTGGATTTTCTCTCACGTTTTTTGAGGAAGTTACTAGCAAACAGATCTGCAGTGCAATGCAGACGTTGTATCATATGCACAATGCTGAATATGACATTCTTCATACTCCACCCACAAATGATAAAGATAGCTGCAGCAGCACTGGAGACTGCAATGGCACTTCTGTTTCAAAGCTACAGCGTTTTAACTCCTATGACATCAGCAGAGACACACTCTATGTCTCAAAGTGCATTTGTCTGATTACTCCAATGTCTTTCATGAAAGCTTGTAAGAAAGTCCTAGAACAACTTCATCAAGCAGTGACTTCACCTCAGCCGCCACCTCTACCTTTAGAAAGCTACATCTACAATATTCTCTATGAGGTTCCTCTTCCTCCAGCAGGAAGGTCATTAAAATTTTCAGGTGTTTATGGACCAATTATCTGCCAGAGGCCAAGCACCAGTGAACTACCATTATTTGATTTTCCAGTTAAAGAAGTTTTTGAATTGCTTGGAGTAGAAAATGTGGTTCAACTCTTTACCTGTGCACTCTTGGAATTTCAGATACTGCTTTATTCACAGCGTGAGTACTTGGTTTTTGTTTTCTTATCTTGTACTGGCACAAGGTCTTTTTGTTTCTTGAATTTTAAAAAACACACAACAGAATAACTGCATTAAAGTGGCATTAGCATGCTAATGCAGTCAGGCTGATCTATGTGCAGGTTTTAATGCAAAGAAAAGAAGTGAGTTGCAAAGAGAGCATTGCATTGGCTCCTGTTTTTGAACACCTAAACTTAAAATTTTGGGCTTTCACATAATCTCTTGTATTCATGGACTGACTGTCCCCTTTGTTGTTGTCTCTGGAAATGCTGTGCTGTTGGATAGAGAGTAGTATGCCTTCTCCCATATTCCTGTACAGCTGCTTAGCTGAATTCCCTCTTATCTCTGCCAAACTATCCATGCATTTTGAGAAGATACTTGGTTAATTAATTCTTCTTCAGAACTGTATATAATGATGCAAATATAATTTTCTCTTTGAGTACCTAAAGTCACATTTCAGTTGTTACTTTGAAATAAAATTACCTGAAAAAAGTTTTATTTGACTGAATTTAAATCCCAAATCTTTGTTAAGGCCTTGAAACAGTTATTGCTGAAGTCACGTAGATAAAGCTTGCTTTGAAGAGGATAGGCAGCGAGTAAGCTGAATTCGCACCTGTTTATCAATTAATAAGTAATTTGGTAGTGGTATCCATTTTCTGTGTTGAAATTTGTGAATACTGGGCTTCTTACTCTGCATCCTGTTACTCTAACACAGAGTATGTAGAGTTATGCCAAAAGATAATTTTTCTACTTTTTTTTTGTCTGAAGTTGGCTAACGTTAGTCTAGACCCACCCATCTATAATGGTGTGGTTTAAAGTGGACAGACTACATTTTGAACACTGTTTTATAGTAATGGTAAAAAAGCCTAGAAGACCTCAAGACAAATGCAGGGATAGTCCATGGTGTTACTGAAATCTGTTTTTGATATTTTCTTCCATTGAGCTGTCTCTGAAATATGTGGAATACAAATGGTAACTATTTATAAAATATAACCTGCAGTTATTAGCAACATTCTTTCATTAGCATGAAATACAGATGTTTGTGTGTTGAGATGTGTGCACAGACTAGGGCCAAAGATGGATTTTGTGTGTGTCGTCAGGATGATTAAAAGTGTGTAATGGCAGCAGGGCATTATGTCCCAGTTGTTGCATTGTATAAACACTGTAAACTACCAGTGAAAAACTATACAGTAATTCAAACATAGTCAAAAAAACCTTATTGTACTTGGTAGCGGTTACTCTCTTGGATTTAAAAAGCAAATTGCTTTGCTTATTATTCATAGAAAATCTAGAAATACTTGCCTAGCAGACAAACATCTTTTATGGTTTCTACAGAAATGGAGTAGGCATTTATATGTTTGAGATTTAGAGAAAGTTTGTTTATGTGGATATCTGTGTCCCACCGGTGGAAGACTCAAACATCAGCTCTACCATCTGAAGAAGAGCGCAGTCCAGTTGGCCTGTACTTGTCCTTGAGACCTCCTGTGGCAGAAGTGCCTGTGCCTGGCCGGTTGGAAGCACCGCAAGACAAGAAATGTGTGCGTTGCCGTATTGGAACAGAGTTCCTGATCTCTTTTCAGGCCATCGCGTTATAAGTACTCTTTTCTCCTGGGCTGGAACTCCGCTCACTTCTGGACTGGTTTTCTGTGTTCTGGGTTCTCTTTCCAAGTCATATTAATAGGTTCAACTTTTTTTCTTGGACACTTTCCAAGTGTCTGATCAGTGGCTAATTGAAGAAGCTTAAAACAGCTCTGGAATGCTTGAGTTTCTTGTTTGCACGCACAGACATATGGAATTCAAAGGGATCCATGCAGCTGAAGGCCTGTGGACCTGGTTCTTTATGACAGTTTCAGTCCACTGTTCCCCTGCCTCACCCCAAGCTTTGGCTGAGTTGGGCTGTGTTGCACCTTACGGACACGTCTGGTCTCTGTCAAGTTCTCACTTATAGTTTCTGGCTGAAAAGTCTTCTTTCAGTAGAAAAAGAATTGTAGTTATTTGTTTGCTGACTTTTGGCCCTCAGTTTTGGCAAACTAGCTGTGACAGTGCCTTTTCAGTAACAGTTGCCATAGTTTTTTGAAATGTAGCTTCTCTTAAGTACTTTCTGAGTAGTCTAATCTCTGGCACTTTTTTTTTTAACCTGCTGTTTTTTCTTAAAAAACCCTTTGGTGCAGTTTGCTAATACTTACTCAGAATACTTTTAAAGCTCCTAGTGAGTTAATAACAGAAGTTACTGCATACTGCTGGCGTTGCCAACAGCCAGCTTGAAGACTTTTCTAAAATGCTGTTGATACACATGTACTTTATTTTCCTATTACTTGAAATGGGAACGTGAAGTATTTTGAAGTTCTAGAAAGTCAACTTTTTCTTCCCGTAACTTCTGTTTTTGTCTTTTCTAACCACGATATTCTATTTTCTTCTACATGGCAGTGAATTAGAAAATTATTTTAGTAAACCAATTTCTTGCTTCGCTTAAAAGGATGATATCAGTAGGAAAATGGAACTTCTGACTGATGTTCTGATTGTTTATACCTTTACTTAATGGTTTCCTCCTTTTGCTTTGTTTTGGTTTGTTTACATTTTTGTGTGGTTGTTGGGTTTTTTGGTTGGTTGGTTGTTTTTTTTTAAAACTGGAATATGCTTCTAATAGATTCTGCTCTTTCTTCAGTATGTTTGACTAACATCTGTTTTTTGCTGTTTGTAAAACAGGGAATGTTGAGGGGAGATACAGATGATGGTCCACTCAGTTCTAAGTGGAATCAGAAATTGCTTGAACTTTTGTAAGGGCTTGCTCGTGTTCTTGCACATGCAGTAGTGTGAGGTCTAGGTTTTCCTTTGGAATATAAATCTTTAATTTTTTTTTTTAATGTCCTTTGGTTTTGTTAAATCTCTGGGTGCTCAAACCCATGACAGTTGAGTTGGTTGGGATCGTTTCTCATTCTCTTAGGTCAGGTGAGATTGCGATACTCATTGGGTGGATTTAGATTTAGAACAGTACATCAGGATCAGAAAGTTTGCTTGTAAGATTTACTTTTCTTTAAAAAAAAAAAAACAAAACCAAACCACAAAACCCAAAACTCTTGGAGGACTTTGCTGCTAGATGCAATCCTTTTTAAAACAAATTATTTAGCATCTTAAGCTGCAGTCAGTCCTGGGAATAGGAGTAACTTCACTTGGCAGTGAATGTGTTTTGCTTTAAGATTTCTTTGACATGTTTCTCACTTTATGGTTCTGGAAATTCTTCTTTTGTCCCGCTATACTGGCAGAGCCTGTATGTTTTGGATCAGTGTAAGCCAAATGCAGGGAATGAATACCTTGATTTGATTGTCCTCTTGGGAGAGTTGTCTCCCATTTGGAAAAGTGTTAGAGGAACGCAGGTGCCTCTAAGACAGTGAAGAATCTGAAGCTGCTCCCAGTGCTGAGCCAGTGCTGAGAAACGCTGGCAAAGAGAGGGTGGTGCTGGAGGCCTTCAGTAGTGCCCTTACCAGATTATTCTGCGGGAGCTGGTTTGCATTCCTGCATTTTGTGTTGCTCTTGTATCTGTGAAATGGACTTATTCCTTATCTCTGTAGAGCACCTAGAGCTCTTCTGAAAAGTGTGCACTGAGTTAAGACAGCTGTGAAATCTGCTTGGAGGCAATTTTCTGAACAGCTAAGAACAATATAAGGAGAAATGTAATGCACTGCTGCCATGGACTATGGTCTTGAACAGTTTTTATTTTCTGCATATTTGCTGTCTGCTGCGATTTTTAAGTACAAATAAAGGGTTTTTTTCTGCTTTGCTTTTGAATCACTCCTCCCCATCTTTGTTTCACTTGCTTAAAGTTATGTTCACTCTGAAGACTTAAAAGTATTAGTTTTATTTCTTTGCAGTATTAGTCTCATGTTGCCCAACTCTAATCTCTTATGTAGGACGGACATTTTCTTCTTATGCCACCAGTGATTTAGGGAACTTACTGCCTGGTGCAGGCATCTTTAATCAGCCTGTACTTTGACCTGCTGCTTCTACTAACAACAGTTCTTTCTTACTGCAGTTACAGATTTTTTGAAGTGAAAGGCCCAATTAAAGAAATGAATGTTTTCTCTAAGGAGTCTGACATACTGAATACCTGTGCTCAGAAGAATTTGTTGAAGAATGTTTCTTTTACACCATGCTTTCTACTATGAACAGGCATGCCTAAAGCAGACTCTTCAGGCAGGGCTTTATTTTGCTGGCTCAACTGCGTTGCATGCTACCTGTCCATAGGGACTGTGCATATCATTTTTTCCCCTTCAGTTCCCTTTCAGGTTAAAGAGAAGCTTAATCTTGGTGAGTAGCCCATCTTTCTGGTTTATCCTTGTACTTCCTGAAGATATGCAAACTTGTCTGTGGTAATGGTCCACTGCTGTAGGGGCAATTCTGGGCCTTAAAGCAACAATGTGGGAGTTGCATGTGGAATGGAAATTACTTGGCAAATACAACAGTATTTCATTATGATCCATGAAGTAGGAAGATTATAAGGAAAAAATATTCCAGAATGTGATCATGTAATGGTTTTAAATTTGTCCAAGTCAGATAATTTCTGTAGGCACTTGATAGACTTCTCTCTGGTAGAACATGAGAATGGAGAGGTGGAATCATGTTTCTTACAGCTGCCACCTTTTTCCCATCCTGCTTCTCTCTTTGCAGACCCAAGACCCCTCAATTCTTCTTTTTCCTGGATTTACTTGCTTTTTACAGATCAACAAAAATGCCTAGATATACTAGATATAGATAAATACTAGTGTAAATAACTTCTCATACACGCTTTAAGGAATAATGTATTTTACCTACAATAATTGGTTAGAAAAACAAATCAGCCTTTTTCTGTGTTCTTAAGTGGCCATGTTAAAAAGCAGTGGATTTATATTCCTTGCTCAGTGATCAGTTAAGTACTTTCCAAACCAATAGCACACTAGTGATATGTCATTTTTTCCCTACCAGTGCTTTTGTACACTGCAAGGCCAAAAGAGTCTGTGTCACTTGCACCAGAATAAGCATATCCTGGTTGCAAAAACAAGAGCAAGACCACTGCTGAAGCGCTGCTTCTGTCTTTTAAATTTTTTGTTATTATTATTTTTAAATCTTATGTAATGCTTTGGTACTAGAAATGTGCTGCTTGCTTCTTTTTTAAAACCAAAAAAAAATCCATACACTCTCAGGATAGGTATGACTTAAGAAAACATTTATTTTGGTTTATGTTTGCAGGCTTCTTGCCTTTGTCCTTGCCTTTTGCTAACAGCTCCTGAAGTGCATAAAGTCTGCAGAATGTAGTCATTGTTACTTGCAGGCTGTGACTGTGCAGGCCACATAGTTGGGAATGGCTTAAGCCATGTGGATATCCAGGATCAGAGAGCTCTATTTGCAGATAACTTGGTTGCAGGAGGTAGCTGCTGAGTGGATAGAAATTCTGAATTACTGATGTTACTTTGTAATTAATTTGAAAGGCTAATACTAAAGTTAGCTTAATGACAGAGAGAGAAGTTGTATTTAAATAAGCCAGCAAGATTAGATGGGGGTGGGGCGGTGTTTGTGTAGTAGGAAAACACTGTTTCTATTCTGAGACTTGTTCTTTCAAATAAACAAGCTGAACACTAACCAGCTGGAATGTTTGTGTATCTCTGGCTACATTTAAAGTTCCTTTTAAAGCTGAAGAAAATAGGATATGGAATGAATTCTTCTCCTTCCCAAAGCTTATCATTAATTCATCACTTCTTTGCAGTCAGGCAGTGATTAAAGCTGCAAACGAGTAAGTAACTGTGTAGGCAGAAACTGGTGTCCAGGCAGAATAGGGGAGTGCTGCTGGTGATGTTCGGTGATGTTCAGTGATTGTTCCCTAACATGTTTCAGTCCAAGTAATCTTTTGGCAAAAACGTTAAACTGTTTAAGCTATTCTCACTTGTTTTGGTTGAAGGCTCCTTCAGTCACAATCATCTACTGTGGGGCATTGACAAATAGCTCTGTGCAGTAACCTTTTCCACCAGCAGAGCTTGATCTGAAAAGAAAAATTGAAAGCCTAGATTGCAGAATTACGACTGATGTTAGCAAAACCTGTGTTCCTCTTGGGTTGTGGGACTCTTCGCAGACCCCAAACTCTGCAACTTTGTCTTCAAACAAAATTAATCATGAATGCCAGGAACCTGAATTTCTTGCCCTTCTGTCTTCTGCTATCTGAAGTCTGAGTGGAGGGTGGCTAAAGGACAGAATTAAAGCCATAACCTTAAAAAGTGCACAGTTAAGCTTGATTTTTCTCTAGAGCATTTGTTTAGAACAAACGTTGTTTTTGCAGTTTTCATCTGCACTCTGCAACAGTGTGCAACAGCTTCAGAAACCTCAAGACCTGAACCTGTTCATTCAACTCTTCCAATTTCATAGTGTGTACTCTGACGAACCTGTTAGGAGAAGACGTGCATACCCCACACCCCAACACACATACGAAGGGTACTGATGCTTTTCCCCTCCCTCCTATTCCCCCCTTTCCTGTCTGGAATTGGATATTGTTGCAGTATCATGAAAAAGGCATCCTATGTTTCCAGTTTGTACTGTATTTATAGCTTGACTGAAGGTAGGAGCTGTCTTAATCTTGTGAGCTTGTGTTTTCTAGTCTGGCAGCTCGAAAGCAGTCTGAATGTTTCAGCAGTGGTATTAGACCAAACACTCTGAGTTCATCTGGTGTTGCCTCCTCCTTTACGGTGCATAGATATCAAAAACTGTTAAAGATGATTCTGTAGTGTAAAAAAGGAGGGCAAGGTGTTGGCCCAGCAAACTGCAATATTAACTGCTTTAGCCACCAGCTGCTGAATAAAAAGATCTTCTGGTATGCATGTTGCACAGGTGCATTTAGCACTGCTGTTAAATTCTAGGAGGAGATGAGTTGTTTTTGCATTGAACTGAGACTTTGGTCATACATGACAAAGGCTAAACAAAGCTGGTCCTTTTTATTTTCTACGCAGTTATTTCAGTCGCACTGTTGGGTTGGCTACTATACAGCATGCTTTATAGACATTTAAACACTTTTAGAAAATGTTTATCTGAGAGATACCAGATGCCTTGGGTTTCATCCAAGGCTTCCATAGAAAGCCATAAGCACAGAGAAGACACATTATTTCCGATGTGTTTCTTAGCCATTACAATACTGCTTCCGTACTCAAACTGGTGTTCTTGGTAACCCTGGTATAGGTAGCAGAAGGTGACTTAATGGATGCTGAGACTCAATTTGCTCATTTCCATATGACTTGTAGAATGACCTACTTTGCGTTGAGCTCTCTTTGTTGTTTCAGCAAAATGTGCTTGGATGTACAAGCCTGGGCTTTCATTAAGATGCTGCTCAGCTAGTAGTGGGGTTTGTGGTTTCTGTTTTAGAGCAAGCTTTCATTTCTTTAACTTAATGTCATTTACTTAAAAATGTTTGTGAAACAATTTTTTTTTTTCTTGATCTTTTTCAGATTATCAGAGACTGATGACTGTGGCAGAGACCATCACAGCACTAATGTTTCCATTTCAGTGGCAGCATGTGTATGTTCCTATCCTTCCAGCATCCCTCCTTCATTTTCTAGATGCTCCTGTCCCTTACCTCATGGGCTTGCACTCTAATGGGCTGGATGACAGGTCTAAACTGGAACTTCCTCAAGAGGTGAGAGGAGCTCGTCTTGATTGATTAAATACTGTCCATGACTATGAGGGAACTGAGAAATGGGCCAGAACACTAGTGCTACCCGTAACAGCCGTTGTGAAGTTCTTACTGGCTCTGGTTTGGGATAGCTCTTACTTTATTTTTTAGGAGATGCTGGAGAAAATCTGGTGAAATAGATAAATAAACCTCTGTTTTGGAAATTGTATACTCTGATAAAATTAAACTAATTTTACAGGTATTGTTGCAGTGGGGTTACAGAAAGAACATTTTTGTGTTGCAAAACTTAGCCCTGTAGTGGTAGGAAATGCAAGAAAGCACAGAGTGAATTCACCAACTGTGGCCAAAAGGCCATATAGCTGCTTCTCTGTGGTGCTGGGTGGGCAAAGCTTGACTGCCTTCAGCGCCGTGCTGTGCTGGTTCCTGGCTGCAGGGGTTTAGGCAGGGTTTCCTTACACTGCATTGCTGAGTTGGGGTTGGCTAACAGGGACCCAGCCTATCAGATGTCTGTACCAAAACTATTTCAAATTTTCTTCTAGCATGCATGCTTCAGTCTGCAGCGAAATGTCATCATATACTTGAGCAAACTGGTGCTAATTGGGATAGTGCTCAGGAAGTCCTCCCTTGTAGTGAGGCTCTGTTAACACCAGCCACCGTATAAAGGAGAAGCAAAAGGTCTGTAAAGGTTCTGCAGCTCATACATGAGGCTGGGACTATGTTCAAACTGCTTAGAGCTTGTTTTTATTTACTTTATCCCACTGCTCGCTTCACAAATATCCTTTTTATGGATGTGCCGAGAGAGTTTAAGAGCTGGTTATGAGGATCAGGGGACCAAAAGTGGTTGAGCACTACCTGAGGTAGCAAAGGAAAAGTCTGCAGGAGCCAGTAACCACCCGTGGGAAGTATGTCAGGTGGCTGGTGTCTGGCTGGCTCGTGAGGCAGTTCCATCAGTCGTCTGAATGACTTCTCTCATTGAGCACCATTGAATGGTTTATTTGCTGTTGTATCTAGAAAATGCCGAGTGTTACAGTATGGTCTGGCTGGCTGTTGTCAAGAAGCTGGACACCTCTATCGGGGAGCCCTGTGGGAAGCGAGTGCTTGCGGTTCTTAGCTGCAGAACACAGCTCTGGCCCCTGCTAGTGTGCTTACTTGTAGGTGTAATTTTGTGGGGGACGGACTGGGTAAACCATGGGAAACACCCTACTTAGGGGCACTGGTAGGATTCTCTGTCTCTGCCATTTTCTCTGGTTGTCTGTTTTCTTCTATTATCATTTATATTACTGGGAAAGCAGAAGTGTGACAGGCAGAGGATTTTGTGGTTGTGTTTTCTATTTTCATTATCAGGCAGTACTGCAACATAGCTTGATGCAAAAAAAACTCCTTAAAAAGCTGCATGAAATTAAAGACAAGATATTTTTGTGAACCTCCAGTCTGGTCACCATGTCAACATTGCTCTTTTTCTCAAATCCATATGCTGATAGTTTTCATTTGTTTTTCCTGGCAAGTTCAAAGGAAAATTTCTCTTCAAACTGTGTTGTTTTGTCTATGAAAACTAAAGTATTTAATCTCTTGATTTCTTTCTTTTCTCTCTTTTTTTTTTTTCCCCCCTGCCATGATTAATACCAGAGTAGTCTGTGTTCTTGCCATGAAAATAGTCTATTGCTTTGGTTTACTACATTTTTACAAGATTTTGGATGTACTGACAGGCGTAATTAATATGGTTCGTATACTTCTTAGAAAGAATAGCTGGAGAAGTAAAACACATGTGTGGGTATGTATGTTAATGTGCACCGTGGATGTTTTCACTAATATAACAAGCTTCTAAAAGACTGTCCTCCTTTTGTAAAAAAAACTCCTCATTTTAAAATCACTGTAATATTTCCAACTAAATAAACATATTTTAATTTCAAATAGGTATTTCAATTATTTAAAAGGTAAATGGTTTTGAAGAGCTTTATCAGCTTACTTTGGAGGTTTAAAGTAAGGTAGTTAATCTATTTTTAGATGTTAAAAATGAAATTGAAGTTGTATTAAAATAATATGGCACCTCAATTTACATTTTGTTTTACACATAGCCTTTTGTTTTACACATAGCCTTTTATGAAGGTGGAGGAGGAGGTTTTTGATAGTATCTTAGAGGGATCAGATTTTTCTGGGAGGGCAGGGAGGGGAGGACACACAGGACTGAGATATCAGCAGCAATGTGTCCATGTGATGGAATTTGCTGCAGGACTTAAACTTGCCCTTCTGAAGCTTCAGCTTTTCTCTTTCTTATTCGAAGGGTGAGTATGAGTTAGTCTGAGAAATCCCCTTGGTAGTCACTGCTGAGTAAGGTTTCTTGTGAACTGCTGAAGTCCTTGGCACTGCAGGCTGAGAATGTAGCTATGGCATAGAAGTGGACTTAAACATGTTCTGGAGACTTCAAAGATTACTAAGAAGTTATACTATACCAATAGATTTGCTTATCCGAGAGGCAAAGTAGACTGGGAAGAACAGGAGCTCACTATTGTTGAGATTTTCATTGTAGAGGGTTTACTTTCCAAACAAACAAACAAACAAACCACCCAAAAAATCCAACACCCGAAACCCTGCTGTTGCAACAAGAAGTAAATGTACCATTTTAAAATGTAAAGCAGAATTTAAAGTGCGTGCTGGTCTCACTAAGTGAAACAATTGGTCAGTGTCAGTATTTCTGATATATTAAAGCTGACTGATTAAATTATTAATATTTAGAACTGCAGATTACAGGTTCATCTCAAAATTACCTTGCTTTATGACTGGCCTTTCAGATACCCTTCACTTAAAGAGCCAAAGAAGCTCTACACTTAATCCCTGACATAGAAACTGACAAGAAACATGCATAAAATGTGGTGGTGTAGAACAGTAGAAGAGGGCATATGGATTCTATTATTTGTACTTCAATAAAGACAAATTTATCATCAGTAACAAAAGGGATATTAATATTTAACATTGCTTATGTCTCAAGTTGAGAATGTATATGATCCTTTATGAAATCATCAGGGCTATATGAGGAACTTGCTTTCCAAGTCCTGCCTCTAGGCTCCTGATTCATAGATACAGTAAGTATCAGAATTTTCCTCACTTATTGCAAAGGGTATATACAGAGCTGTTCTATGTTCTAATTTGTTCTGAGTTCTGCAAAAAAATTTTTTCTTAAATTCCTCCCCCCCGCTTTGTTTTGAAACTGTGTAAACTGCATCTCTGTTGCTAATCTGTTTACATGGGTGCATGGGACAGCTGGTGTTAAAGAAAGAAATACCTAATTTAGACAAGGGCTGAGGAAGTGAGCTTTGACAGAAAATCTGGTTAGTGCTTCTCAGTTGAAGGGCATTGTGGAAGAATATAATAATCCTATCTAGCATAGCATGGATGCCTTAGTGTCACTGTAGACTTCTTGATTGTGGTTTTATAATGGAGTTCTAAGAAGACTAATTTGTCTTGCTCGAAGTGTTTTAGGCTAAAATATGTGAAAATACTGTCTGTCCTAACTCAGTCAGGTTTGGTTTAAGTCTTACACACATATGCCATAAGGCTTGTTTTGGTTTACTTGTGGTGGCAGTCCTCCCATATTTTGGTCACATCTGATGCTTTAAGGGAATGCTTTACCATGGGAGCATGGAAACCCAGCTGTATCCTAGAAGTTGATGCTTTGTCAGATGATGATTAAAATCTTCAGCAAAATAACTCTATCAGTACAAAACTCAAGTTTAGACTGTCCCTTGGGAATATCAGAGAACAGTGCCTGATGGAGAACTCACTGAAGTTCACCAGTGACTTGAAGACCTGACTCTCTGTGGCCCAGTAAAATTGTAGAAAAGACTTGAGGCTTACTGTAGGAATGAGTTTCTTGTACATGTCGGTGATGGTGCACTTAACGTTAAGCTTATTGTTATATGTATTGGCACTTTGCTGAGGGCTCTTTCCGTATGCATGAGCGTCCTTGTGGTTTCACTGATAACTGCATCAGAGGCTTGTAAGGAACCCAGAAGAGAAAGGAGGGGGGGCATGGGAGAAGTGGTGCTAGAATAAGGTGCTGCAGAAATCAAAGGGGAAGGGAAGAACATGTAGCTGTTTCAGATGTTGCTGGCAAAAGTGTGGTTTGTTTATCGGTAAAATTGATCAAAAAAGTGGTTAAACTAGCTTTCTTGCAGATCATAAACCCAGCAAGTACTAAAGTAAGATTGTTTTTTTGATGTGTCTTTGAATTTCCTTTTAAAAAAAAACTTTTGCAGTGCTATAGCAATGTATTTTTAACAATCAAGTTAATCTAGGCCATTTCATGCTACTGGATTTGCATGTGCATCTTGCCACTCTGTAATGCACAAGAATGGTGGAAATTGAAATTATTTTGAGTGAAAATAAGCAACACTGAGTCTTCTAGCACTGGATAAATCAAACAAAAGTAGTATCTCATTAAAAAAGCTTGGTTTTTAATGAAATGATCCCGAGGGTCTTGGGCGATAGCTTTTTCTTTTAGAAAAGTCGAAAGATTTTAAAAACTAAAATCCAGTTTTTTGCTAATAGAAGAGGTATATATTCTCAGTATTTTTATTTCAACTGTTAAAAAGATGTTATTCAATGCTTAATCTTAACAAATTCTGTGGGGTTTTATTTTTGTATATTGTTTTAGAAGATAAGAAACATCTCTTGAAAAGCCTTTTTTTCCTGTTGATGCCAACACATTTAGACCAGACTGACCAAGATAATTGTTTTGAAAGATAATCACTGCTTTGCATGCATTCTGAGGTTATCTGCTGGTGTGATAGGTCCTTGATAATCCTGCAAATTTATTGACAGACTTCAGTTTCATGTTTTCCTGTACTTCACTGTTAAACAGCCACTTGAAGAGTTAAATTAATGTTTCTGAAAGCTGCAGCTGTAAGTTGTTCTCCGTCACAAATTCTGGGTTGGCATGAAGAACAATAGTGCTGAGAATAAATGCAAAAGGTGACTGTTTGCTTACAGGAATGGCACAGGAGCATCCTTTAGAATTTAGGACCACTGTAAACACACTTCCACAAGCCAGCTGTGTGTGTATAAATTTGCATACCTGTGTTTTCTGTGTATTAAGTGAAGTGGGTGGTTATTTGCAAGGTTGGGACCTAATGCATAAAGGTGATACACGCTGTAGAAATGCTGTAGATGAATGGTTTTAGTTTTTCAATGCTGTATTCAAGCAGGAGCCTTAACTCAGAACTATGTTTCAATCTGACAGTCTAGGAGGGGGTGTGAAAACCTGTATGTGACCTATACTTTGAGCACCTGGGCTGCATAGAGAATTAAGGAGTGGCGACTGTGCTGTCAGAACTGACTGTTCTAAATTGCTGTAGGCATCTATTTGCATACCATGTAATTATGTATTAATGTTTAAAATAAAGCATATTTTCTCTTTAGGATGTCAGTGGGGTGGGGATCTTACTCATTATTAGTGAACGTTAGTTCCTTCTTAGCCATCCTTTTGACAGACCCTAAATCTTTTCCTTCTGTATTTTTGAACAGAGCTGAAAGGAAGAATATGGGCTTGATGCAGGTCTTGCTAGATCTGGGAGAGGGGTTGGCCCTTATTGTATTTGAGGTCAGACTAAAGAACTGTAGTTGTCCTCTGGCTTTGGAATTGATGGGTGTAGTCCAGACCCCACTGAGCCAATGGAAAGTTGTGCTGTTGACCTCAGGGGACCAGGCTTTGGCATCAGGTACATGAACACTGACTTACGTGCATACACATTTCTAAGGTTTGTGAGACTTCCACCTGGACGCCTTGTTATTTGTGATGACGAAAGTTTATGGGAAAGACAAGTTTTTAAATTAGGATGTGATACCCTTGTTCCTTAGTGTAGTGTCTCAGGAGAACATCTTATTGTGTGATGATGTTATGTGTCCTCTCTTGCTATTAAAGTGGTGTGTAACTATTTGAGGTTTTCTTTTGGTCAGAAAACTGGTACCTCAGCAACAAATAAAAGAATATTTGACTGTTCTAGAGACGTGAAATAGCAAGCGACTAACTTAAGGTTGCTCTTTCAATTATATCTCTGCTTACACATGTTGCTAAGTATCTTGTCTTTATATAATTTTAATTTTACATGTGCAAAATGATGATCAATGTATCCATAGAGGCCTACATACAGAATTGTCAGCTGTTCACAGCTCACTCAACTGTGCTGCCTCCAGAAACAAAATAACTAAAACTTTGTGATAAAAGAACTCTGTGTTTTTTTTCTACTTTGTGTACTTGCCCAGTTCCTAGCATGCAAAATGCTTTGGATTGCCATGACTGTATAAAACAGTAAGTGCCATTTAATTTCTCTTGCTTTTTAAGGGAGGGACCCCTCTATCCTTACTGGTATTCCGTTGTGTTGGATCTATAGTGTAGCAGCATTGTGAGACTTACTGTTTTGGTGTCTGTAACTGGTGGTTTATTTACTTGGGACTTCATTTTTACAGAAAAATATTGTTTTGGTACCTCTTGAAGGGCTTGTGAAATGAGCTGTCTTCACCATTTCTGTTCCCTGGGGAACCTGGCCTTTTCAGAAGTGCTTATGCAGTTCTTGAGGATGACCTTAGTCTCCCTAAATTGAGAGGCTAAAGCCATCTACCGTATCGCCTTTGCTTATGCTGCTCTAGGTAGTCCTCTCTCTTATGGGTTATTAACCAGGCCCCTGAAGTTTCTTAATGAGTCTATCTTGCCATTTCATAGATAGTTTGTAGCAAATTAAATGCTTTCTGTTTTTTCCCTCGGCACTGATTGGTAGGCATTGTGCCTAGTTTCAAGGCTTTATTTCTTATGTCTTGAAGTGCTTAGAGTGTTCCTGATAAGTATTAGCTGACTTGACTTCTAATCGCCACAGGACCGTGTGTGTAGTGGGGGTCTTGAAGTTCCTAAATTCAGGTACTTACTTGAAACATGAGAGTTCTTGTGTACATACTGTCCCTTTGTGCTGAATATTTCTTTGAACGAGGAGCAGATGCACTCTGCGTGCATCCCTAGCCTACCGCTGGAGCTGCCTTGCTAGGGAGGCATACGTACCACCTGCTGTGTTTGAGCAGTGTTGGCACTGGGGAAATCTGAACAATGACACCTGCCCTATTTAAAAAATAAAAACTTTTTCTAGGGTGCACCAGAAAATGTTTCAGAATCAAGGTCTTAGTTCTGTTTATTGACCTTGGATTCTTTTGCATCACCTGATTCAATTTGTGATTTAATTTACAGTAAAGGATCTGCACAAGAGCTACTAACCTGTTTTATATGCATTCCTTTGAGCATAAGAAATCAATCCCAGTACTAAACTGCAAAAACATCAGGAAATGGAGAAATGGAATTCTCCTACTTACCTTTTTAAGTATGGGTAATATTGTAGCAGAGGATAAACTGGACTTTTTCATGCTAAGTTCTGTGCAAATCTAGTGTAATATGTCCAGTGGAGTTCTGCTTTAAGAATTACAATTTTTTTTTTTAAGTTTAAATGTTGAAGTTCAAGAAATCAAACAGAACAGAGGTTTGTGTTTTAAGGACAACTGACATCCTAACTCTGTTCTGTAGAAATACCAAGAGAACTAAATCTGGCACAAGTATTAAATGTATGTTTTCACAACAGTTTACTTAAATGAAGGGGTCTCATGAGGCACAGTCTACCTATGATCAGTCCCACAGCAAAACCCTATCGGAACTACTTTGTCCTTACTGATGCTTCACTGCTTGTGTATGTTGCTCTGATTTCTGGGATCATGCGTTGTTCATTCAGTGTGAGGTTAATCTCTTCCAATTCTTTCTTTCCTATTAAATTGTGAGAGTGCTTCCATCCTTCTGCACTTACTGAATCATAAGAAGTAATTGGAGATCTGTTAGCTCTCATGACTTGATATGTATTTTTGCAGCCAAGCTATAGTGAGACCTGAGTTCAGGTGTGTCTCCTAGAATAACGCAATGAAGCTAGGTTGAAAGTACCCCATAATCTGGGTAAAGGCATTTTGTATAGGGAAGGCTAAACAGAAAAGTGACAGTCCATATTAATTCTGCAGTGAAGAAAACCTGAAATGCTTCTACAGAAAAGCAAAGTTTCTTCTGTATGCTTAACTTTCCAAGCAGATTTCACACATGAAAGGGGTTCTTACTGTGATGTATATAATTATGTAATGTCATAAAATGATTTGATACAGGTTTTGCAATGCAGAAGGTAAAAGTGGACACCCCCCCCACATACCTAATATAGGGTGAGGTAAATCCTTGAAAGATGCATAGTGTCTTTTGATGTTTCTGTGGAAGCCACACAGGTGGCTTTTCTTTTTCTTTTTTTTTCTTTTTCTTGGTCTTTTTTGGTGGTAAATGAGATGGAGATTGGAACAGGAAAACAGAATTGAAATTAGTTCAATTCATTTTTCCCCTTGGAAACAAACTTCTAAACTTGTTCAAGAATTGCCTTAGTTCTCAAGTTGCTTGCAAAAAAGAAGATAACTTTATTGCCGCTTCTGCAATATCAGTACACCTTTTAGAATGGAATTTGCCAAATCTCTCAGAGGAGTGGACTGATAATCTGAGCAACAGGCAGTCACCCACTTACGTGTGCACGTGTATAAAATAGTATTGCAAATATCCGCTGTATGTGTATGAAAAAAATTCACACATCTGTACCTAATATATGCTACAGTCTCTTTTATACCTAGTAAACAACTTTAAAGTGAGTTGTCTTTCTTCGTTACCTCCTTGACAGACCTGGAAATACAGGCCTTATGCTGCTTTCTTCGAAGCCAACCAACCAGTTCAATTATGGTTGGGGCAAGTCTATTTTACAAAATAACCAAACAAAAGCAAATGTATTTGAATCTTTTAATAAGTACAAAACCCAAAGATGAATAAAATGTGACCCTTGAGCTTAGTGATGTTGTAACGGTATCCTATTCTAAATTAAATCCCAGGCTAACCTGTGCTTTGTGGATGTAGACAACCATTTCATTGAGCTGCCAGAAGACTTACCCCAGTTCCCAAATAAACTTGAGTTCATTCAGGAAATTTCAGAGATACTAATGGCTTTTGGAATTCCACCTGAGGGAAACCTTCACTGCAGTGAAAGTGCCTCCAAGATGAAGAGCCTCAGAGCATGTGACCTGGTTTCTGATAAAAGAAATGGGAACATAGCAGGATCACCTTTGAATTCCTATGAGCTGCTAAAGGAAAATGAGACTATTGCAAGACTCCAGGCACTTGTTAAAAGAACAGGTGTGAGTCTAGAAAAGGTAAGCTATGAAATTACCTGCATTCTCTCCGGACCTGCAGTAGCAGGTGGTCTGAAGTCACGGTCCAAAGACTCTGTCTTCACTAGAACGAACTTTATGTTGACATGTTCACAAACCTTGTTAATGTTTGTAGAGACAAGGGCAAATTTGGTGGAGAGAGGGAGTGTGGTTTAACCCCACAGCATCTAGGGAAACCTTTGGCTATCCTCCAAGTGTTTCTTTGCCAAGATAATGTGTTTAAAAGTACACCTGGCCTTGCTTATTTTTGGTTTTAAGATTTATTCTAAATTTATACCACTTTCTTATGATTTACATGGTTAAAACTGACATCCGGATAATCCTGAAGTTAGAATCCAATCTTGGTGTCTATAGGTGTCTGTCTCATTGTGTGTAGAATATGTATAATTTTGCTTTTATATAGTATGCTTGCCATAGGGATACTGTGATGCTTTTTTCTGGTTGATGTTGTAAAGTGCATTAGTGCCTGATTCCCAGTGAGTGAATGTGCATAGTTTGTGATGACCCTGGTTGGATTTTTTTTTTTTGACGGTCAGAATTGGGAAAAGAAGTTGTGGCCCTTTTTGCATAAAAGGTATTACGTGAAAGAAAGATCCCTGTGGGTTTTTTGAGCCTTTGTGGAATGGAGTGAAGATTTTCTCAGCAAAGGTTTTATTTCTTGCATGTTTAAATGATCTTGACCAGTTCTTCATTGCTGAGTCCGATTCCTACACGTGTGACTGTAACTTGGGTGGTGCCAAACAGATAGAAATTGTGTGACCTACAATAGGCTGGTGAGGAGAACTGCTTTGTGGGGAGGAAGCTGCAGGGGGGTTAAAAGAAAGAAGCATTTGGTTAGTAGACAGGATTAGATGCTCAAATCAGCTGTATTCCTCTTCTCAGGTTTCTCTTTTGCATTGTTTTCTTCTTGTTCAGGGGAAAATTGGTAAGAAGCTTTTGTTCTTTTGCTTGAATGGATTGGGAATGGATGGGAAAAGTATAGGTCTTTCTAATTTCTTGTAAGTTTTTGCACATTCAGGCCTTATGTACTCTGTGCTCTCTTCCATAGCAGTTCAAGTCCCATTTTACTAGCATTTTTTGTGATGATAGGAGTATATAGGTTGTAACTGTCAACATTTTCTCAAATATGTAAATAAAAACCCTGTGTAATGCCAAATACCCAATTAATGAGGAAGGCAGAGATGCCAAGTGCTACTTACGAGGTGCAGTTAGAAGAAATGGCTGAATAGCAGAGCTGTCTCTAGCAGAGAGCATGGCTGTAGGATGCTATTTATGTCTGGCCTTGGACTGCTATAACCAAGGTGCTTTAAGAAGCGTGGGACAGCTGCAGCAGCTGCATCATTGTGCAGATGTAAGCTCTAGATATTATGTCTAATTATGTGTGGCGCTGCCTCTTGCAATAGTTAACAAAGGCAAGGGTAGCAAATGTGTATTTAAGCTAGCGCATGAATATGGCTTTGATTCTTTTTCTAGATACTCAATTCCTATCAAAACTAATGTGAATTTAATATCTGAATCTCATATTGCTGTCTTCATAAATCTTAGCCCGCATGTTAACTGAAAATGCATTTTATTTCATTAAAGATTACTCTGGGCTGTGCAGTGATGAATTGTGCGTTACTCTGCTAAGGACTTAGGTTACAGGAAACTGGCTACTAGACATGCACAGCTTCTTTTTACTGTGCATTTCTGTCTTCATTTGAAAGCTGGTATGTATTAAGCTGTAACAGTACTAAACCTGGGCTTGTATTACACCAGCGAGAAATATGTATTTGCCTAATATGCAGGGGTAGTAAAAAACCCTAAAAAGCCTATGCAGATGATTAAAGGGTAAAAGAAAGTAAATTAAGTATATGGCATACGTGGGCATGTATATGGTTGTCATCTATCTTTTTTAAATCTAAAGCATGTCCGGTGCAACCAGTACTAAAGTAGGATGTAGTTTATTATTGAAATTAGAACTTTTATAGACAAAAGTTTCTTTCTAGATTTTTTTGATATTGCTGTTTTATTACAGTGCTTGAGACTGTAAGTAATTTTTTTTTTTTTTTATTGGAATGTTGACTTGAGGAGTAGCAGCTGACAGATTAAGATCTTGCATACCCAGAATACCTGACAAAGCAACAATACAAATTTTTTGTGTGTTCTCTTACTTTCTCAGCTGGAGGTGCGAGAGGAGACCAGTAGCAAAAAGGATCTTAAAATTCAGTGTGATGAAGAAGAATTCAAGATTTACCAGCTGAACATTCAAATCCGTGAAATTTTTGCTAACCGCTTTACACAAATGTTTGCAGATTATGAAGTATTTGTCATTCAGCCCAGTCAGGACAAGGAATCTTGGTTTACAAACAGGGAACAGATGCAAAACTTTGATAAAGTAAGTTGTAATAAGAAGATATGTCAATGTAAAAAGTAAAATGGTATTCAAACATAAGACTTTGTTTCTTGGGCCATAAAATGGAAAACAGTACTGTCAAAATTTTAATTTCTTCCTTAAATTTCAGTGTTCCCCAAAAGAATCACATCTTGTGTATTACGTGGAAAAATATATACATACACACACTTAGAGTGAAAAGATAATCTTTTAAGGATACTGTAGAAAAATACAGCTTGCTGTAGAAAAATAGCTTAGAAAGCCTCACTTTATGGCTAACATCTACATTAAGGTTAAATATTACCAGTGAAAATGATTTTTTTTTTTTTTTTTAACCAGAGGAATTACTGAATATGTTAATGAATAACGCCATGACCGCACATAACACTTGCGTACATGTGTACCAGATGTATTCCTAGCTCTTTTCTAGGGAAACACAAGACTCAGTTCTTCAAATTTTACTACTGTCTTCTTTATTGGAGACTGGCTATTTCTCAGCAGGATAGTTCACGTGGGTGAAAATTATGTTCCAGCACTGCCTGCTAAAACACTAATCAGATTCCCATCAAATTGTATGAAAAGGTTCTCATCAACTTTGAGCCCAGCCAGAAGTACATAATATCCACACCTGCAGTACTGTTGTTGTGGTTTCCTGGGATTCTGTTGAAATTTTTAGAAAATTAAGGAAATGCTAAAATCACAGTTTAATTATTGTGCTATATAGTAGGTGATTGTCATGAAACTGAAGATTTCATATAGACTGCCTGTTTCAGAGATAGACGTGGTGTGTGTAATAAAACTAGGCTTTAAGTGCCACCAAAGCACTCTAATATATCCTTGATTAGAAAAATTTGTGCTTTTCGTGGATGTATCTCTCTCTGCAGACTCCCAAACGCTTTTATCTCTTCTTGTCTGTTAGGCATCTTTCTTGTCAGACCAGCCTGAACCTTACTTGCCTTTCCTCTCGAGATTCCTGGAGACCCAAATGTTTGCATCTTTTATTGACAATAAGATTATGTGCCATGATGAAGATGATAAAGACCCTGTTCTGAGAGTATTTGATTCTAGAGTGGATAAAATTAGGCTGCTAAATGTTAGGACACCGACTCTGCGTACATCTATGTATCAAAAGTGCACAACCATTGATGAGGCTGGTAAGAGTAATAAGCCACTTTCTTGACACTTAAGAAAATACAACTAGTCAGTGCTATCTGTTGGAGACATTAGGTTAAAGTAAAGTAGTGATTCATGCTTTGAAACCTCAAAAAATATAGACCAAAATAGCTGAGGTGTAAAGCTTAAGTCGGGAACTAAATGTTATATAGGAAGCTGAGATGTGAGATGAAATTCATGTAAAGTTTAATTGAACTCAGCTGTTTTCTTGCATGCTTTGTGTGAAAAATGTTTGAGCTTAAGAAGATAAACATTCTTTTCCTTTTGGTGGCAGTTCTTTGATGTTTAATACACTCTTGTACAAGTGTACCTCTTGGGGTCAAAAGGGAACTTCCACCTCCTCTCTTAAATTTGAGATCCGCTTTTAGTTCAGGATGTGTGATTATAGATACATGTATGATTAAGACACTTTTTAAAAAAATTAACTTTCTTACCATTTCAGAGAAATCTATTGAATTAAGGCTGGCAAAAATAGATCACACTGCGGTCCACCCACACTTGCTGGACATGAAAATTGGACAAGGGAAATACGAGCTTGGATTTTTTCCAAAGCTTCAGTCTGATGTTTTATCTGCTGGACCAGTAAGCAACAAGTGAGTAAGCTAGGACAACAGGTGCTGAATCTTGGCAAGGTCTATAGAATGGTACTAAAGCACAGATACTAGAAAGCAAATTCAGTATCTTTTTTTTTTTTTTTTTTTTTTTTAAAAGGTGAGAACAAATCAGATTATGTGGGAGGGTTGTGCGTGGTGTTTTTTTGTCTCGCTTTTTTTTTCTTTTTTTTTTTTTTCTTTTATAAATCTGGACTTTCAGAAGCAAATTTACTTAAGAAATCCCTGTTATGTTTGAGGTTATAGTTGATGTACTTTGAGTTACTTATAATTACTGTTGATATAAAAGCAGATCTCCTTACTGGATCTCAATTAAAAGCTAGCAAATATTTTAGGATATCTTCTTATAAAAACTTTGAAGGAGGAGGAAAAAGGTGTAAATTGTAACTGATATCATAAAAGAATGGAAAAATACAAAGCAAGTGTATGTGATCTAATTTTCTGAAATCCTTTGGTTGCCCAGTGTTGGATTCCTCTACAGAGATTCTTTGTGTGTATTTGCATCTGTACTTTGTCTGAAGCAATTGATATCAATGTGTCATGTTCAGTATACAATAAGATAAAAACTTATTTCCCCCATTGCCACTGCCCTTCACCTAACTCTTGACATTTGCTTAATAATATTCCTCCATCTAGGTGGACAAAGAGAAATGCTCCTGCACAGTGGAGGCGGAAGGACAGACAGAAGCAACACACAGAGCATCTGCGTCTTGACAATGATCAGAGAGAGGTGAAAATTGTTAAACTACAGAGATCTGATTTTTTTTTGCCCCTAATTGCCTGACTAATGCTCTGTAACCTTTTTGAAATGTCTAGACAGTTACTTGCAGCCCATCTCTGCTCTCTCTTATGTGTATTAAATATAAATGAAGTTCCTGGTCTTTAGCAGACCAAAAATACTTAGTTTGCCTGTTCTAAAAGTTACGCCATTTTTACCCCCTCTCAGGACAAAATTATTTCATCCCATGTGTAGGAGAGTTCTCTGTAAATGTCATCCCATGCTCTAAAGTTTAAAGAAAAAAAAGGCAGGGCAGGGGAGAATTAATACTAACAGTTTTTAGCCATCGATTTCCTGTCTCTAAATAACTTAGTCACCCTGTGCTTCTTTTGTATATTCGATGGAGGAAAGATAACCACCTCCACAGAGTGATTAATTTCATCCTAAAATCAGAAGCATTGCCTTTTGGACTTGCCTGTTTTTCTTCTGTAGACCATAAAAGAAGTCTTAAGGTGGCAAACTGACACAGTCTCATGCTAGGGTGGGAATGTGAACCCCACCCATACTCTCCGGTTTGTGTCTGCCTGTTTTTACACAGCACGGTCTGATGCTGATTTACCCACCTTCTGAAGTGGTAACTTCTCTGATGAGTGCTTCTACAGCTGACACAGTTATTCTTTGTGGTGAGGGGATTTTGAAAGATCTGGGTGATGTGAACTAATTACAGTACAGTTTCAGATTCATATGATACAGACTGCAAACTGCTACACTGGGTGTTGATTTATGGGTAATTCCAAGAATAATCTGGGTTAAAATATCAGAATTCATTTTTTTGTTTAGTAACCCCAAAGCTTTACTTCTGTTTAAATGTATGTTGTTCATTGAAGACAATATTCTCTTGCCTTGTTAAGTATCTTCAGAAAAACTTCCTTTGGAATTTTAAAGTAGTCTTGTGTCTGTTAGGATAGTGTTGTCAAAATCAAATGTCTTTGTCTGTCCAGTTCATTCCTTTATGGTAGTTATGAGTTTAATTGCTTTTCCAGTATACTCATTTCTAGAATTTTCTCATTGGTTTGTTAAAATTTTGTTGAAGTGTAATGTCATCTATGTCATCCATAGCCATGTAATAGAAGAATGTCTGCATAATAAAAACGCCTGTGGGTAGTTTCTGGCTTTGACATGTTCCATATACTCAGATAACTCTAAAGTACTTTTTACTTAGAAGTAACAGAAGTGCAGATTAGCTGATTTGTAATCTCATTATTGCTTTTAACAATTATGATGTTTAGCACATGTAAACGTCTGGTAATTACAAAGGCAAAAATCTTCCTCTAGTCTCTGGGGATTTTTGTTTGTTTTGTTTTTTAACTGACTTTATGAGTTGATGATCCTATAGGAGTTACTCTGTCACATGAAGCAAATAATTTCTGAGGAATAAAAATTACAAATACATGCTGAGGTGAGGGTACCAACTGCAAGGTTAAGCTGTTCTGGTGTTTTAGGGTTTTATGCTGTACCTTTTTGATTACGTAATACTGATTGAATATTGATCCCTTCTCCCTGGTGAACCAGACTTTCCTCTTAAGTTTGAAAGAATGGGGAGGGAGCCCTTCTGACATGAACACTGGGATCAGGCTGAGCAGGAGGTAGTGGTTTCAAAGTGCCATGTTCTGAGTGTTAGACGAATTGAAGCTTTGGGGCAGCCAACAAAAATCTGTGGAATTGAGACTTAGTGGCTTTTAACTTGCAAATATTTGTGCCCAGTGGAGGGTAGATTTTACACCAATCCAATGACTGAACACCATCTTTTCTTTTTTTCCCTTTCAGATTCATTACTTACAAATTTATTTTTATGTTGAATGCTTGGGAGTTCTGCACTGTATTATGTCTTCACTCTTTTCCTTTTCTGTTTTGCATGCTTGCTTTTATTACTTCGTATGCGCTTACCACTTTTGCTTTACATGGTCTGCTTGGCTTTTTTGCTACCAACTTGTCCTGCCAGCACCTGGACTTTTCCATGTCAGAGCTTCAGTTGCAGTTATGTTTAAACTGGGACCAGCATGATTGGCCCTTCATGCCCTCTATAAAATCTGTGTCAGAACGTTATCTGGTATGTCCAATGCACAATATGACTGTAATCATAGTTCTGGATAAAGATGCATAATTAAATTTATATATCATAGCTCTTTAGTGCAAGGCTGATGGAGAAGGTGTGGTTTTCCCTCTTTGCATATCGTATTTGACAAATCCGTCTATTCACTGACTTTTCAGTTGGTCATTACTTCAGTGTAAGCTAGAGAAGTTACCTGTTAATCTTGACATACATACTAATCCTGAGTATTCTGTCAGTGCCTGTATAGGACTTTATCACTTAAACAGTTAGCCGTGCCCCAAGCAATCTGTAATCACCTGGCTTTCAAAACATTTGTCATATTATTCTTGTCTCTGAGGTGAAAACAATCGCAACTCCTTGATGGCAGTAACAGGGGCAGAAATGGTCTTTCAAGTATAGTGAGTTCAGGAAATGATTTTGCTTAAAAATGCAGATGGTTCATAGCTGAGAGCTGTTAGTAGCATTTTGCAGCTGCTTCCTGAAAGACTGGGAGGGTGAATAAGAAACAGAAGATCTGCAGGAATGCAGGGCATAGCACGGATCGCAGATCTTGTCAAGTTCCAGGCAAAGTTTTCTTGCAGTCCCCATGTAGACTAGTCTGCCATTTGAATAGTTTTGGTCTGGGTAATCATTACAAACTTTCATTTTATATGGAAAAAATAACCAGATAATTCTCAGTGGTGGGAGAGACTAATTGAATCTCTATGCATGTAAATATCCTTGGCAGTTTGTATTATGTTTTTGTTATTCAGCAGTGTGTGTTCTAATACTAGATAGACAACGTAAATGGGGTTTGACCTCCAGTGAAATAGTACCTTAAGTGTCTCAGCCCAGTATAATGCTGGACATAAAAAGGGGCCTTTTCTGAAAGAGGATGTGATCCTTTCCTCCTCACTGCACAGGGGTGGGTTATAAAGATAAGTTTACCCTTTTTTCTTGGCAAAGTGGTCTCACTTGCACTTCTATCTGTTTTTGTCAATTTTCTACCCTAATACAGAAGTATATCCAAGAAGCCAGGAATCTAGGCAGCACTATTCGGCAGCCCAAGCTGTCTAACCTCTCTCCATCGGTAATTGCGCAAACAAACTGGAAGTTTGTAGAAGGCTTGTTGAAGGAATGCCGAAATAAGGTAATACAGGGAATAATTCTGTTCTCTTGCACCTCATGTCCATCCTTTATGGACCATTTTGTGGCCAGTATGTTTGAACCCTGCTCTTCTGCCATCTGTTTCTGCTTTATCCCTATAAAGATAAAGATTTTTGCGTGGTATCTGTCTGAAGATTTTTGCATGGTAGTGAGAAATTCATGAGGAGATAACATACTTAGAAATTCTGCAAGGAGTGGAAATGTTACAAAGCAGATCTATCATAAGAGAATGTAGAATGATACAAAGAGATTGAATATTCCAATGGGTCTTTATCATCCCACAGCCCATGTCTATGATAGCATATTTCAGTTCTCACTAATGAGACTATACTGCTTCAACAGGAGTGAATATTCCAGAAGAGGAGGTTGTGGTGAAAATGCAGGAGCTTTTCTCATAACTAAAGGAAGTGGGTTAACAAACTTCTGAAACGTTAGCTTTTCAAGCACTTAACAAAGAAATCTGGCATTAGTTTGTAGAGACGTTTCCCCAGTATATATTTGAAAATATATTCATCTGAATTAAATGTTAATGTTTGTTCTGACACAGTAAAGAGAATAATTATCAAATAGACACATTCTTGCCTTAAGTCAGTGGAGGTAATATAGCAGTTGTATACAACTTTTCATAAAGCTGTGTTTAATACGTGCATCTACTTCTGATTTCACTTTAGTTTTCTGTATGTTTGAAACTGTCCAAATAATCCCCTTCACTTAATAGAGGCGTATGACGGTGAACATCCTTGAAGATAAACTTGGCTCTTTACTGTGGGAATGCAAGTCTAGTGAATGTAGTGAGCCTGCTGTTAGCAGGGAGAAAAATTACTGGGGAGGTGAGGAGGAGAAGAAGCTTCATCTCAACTAAGACTGTGCATAGGTGCCCAAGGGAGCATTACTCATTTGAGAGCTACTCTAGAATAGCAGTAAAGATGAAAAATATGTAAGAGATGAGCAGAAGTGAATCCGTAGTAATTTTTCCCTCCAGGTAGCTATACGACAAATATATTGTGACTGGGAGACTGTACTTTTAAGAGTTGGTGAAAGCTTTGTTGACCAGTATGAAACTGTGCACGATTTAGGAGAATGTGGCTCGTCAGGAAACTCAAGATGCACTCCAGAATGGGTTTGGTTTAAACGCAAATACCCTTCTGACAGACCAGGGTCTCACAGGAACGAGGTATTCCCCTCCTACTTGGAAGTGCTCGTGCACGTTCACCTCCTCTGGGAGGAGGTGGACATAGTGTACCGCCCCCAGTCTGGTGCTCAATGGTGTTCAGAAACACCCAAGACCTGTGTTGCAGCGCCTTGCTGCTAGGCCTCTAGCTTGTCAATGTGTGGCCTGCTGTTCCCTTTGTTGGGGTTACTCTCTGGAGGCTTATGTGCCCATTTGCAAGCCCCTTGTTAGAAAGACGGAAGAGGCTGTAAAATGATCAACACTGGTGCTGCCGTGGCTTGAAAAACAGGGATGAAAAAAATGCAATCCTGCACTAGCCTCACAAATACTGCATACAGCCAGTTATTCTGCCAAATTTTTGCTATCATATGCTTCCTTGTTGGTTATTTTAAAAGTGTAAGGGATCTTGGAAGTTCCTGTGGAAAGAATTAACTCTCTTTTGCCTTGTCCTTTTTGAGACCAAGAGGATGTTGGTTGAAAAAATGGGTCGCGAAGCTGTGGAGCTAGGCCACGGTGAAGTGAATATCACAGGTGTAGAAGAGAATACCCTGATAGCCAGTTTGTGTGACCTCTTAGAAAGGATATGGAGCCACGGTCTGCAAGTCAAACAGGTGAGGAACAAATATGCCTGTATGTTGCAGAGCGCACTTTCCTAAAGTCATGTTACGCTCTTCGTCTCTCCGCTTTCAGAGGGTACCTTTTGTGTGTATATAGATGTGTTAAAATACTTGTGTGCGTCCCCAGCCTTTTTTACGTCAGTTCTTGCCCCCTTGTCTGTCTCTGCTCTTTGCTCTGGGGTATGTGCAAGTGCACATGTAGATGTATTCCATAGCTGACTTCTTGGAAGACTTTCTTTCTGTTTAACCTGGGCTTTTGTTTGGTTTCGTTTGTGGGTTTTGGTGTTTTTTTAATAGGATGGTAAATAAAACTGTTTCTGTGTTCTTAATACTTTCATTAATGAAGTTGCGTAGGCTATAAGGCAACATATGCTAAAGCTGCTGTAAATGGGATATGGTATGAGGAATTTGTTTTCATGAAAGATAATCTAGTTTTTAAGAGTAAAACCTTTGCTATTTTAGTTCTTCCTGCATGTTGTAGGGATAGTTAAATGACATTTACAAGATCCCTGGCTAGAGGTGTTGGTTTATGTATGAAATTAATAACTGTTTGTTGTGTTCTTCTGTTTGGAGTCACTTGTGGGACTAAATGGAGTTTGGAAGGCCTTTATCCTTTCCTCCTCCTTTGTACAAAGGAACAGCAAGGACAGTGAGGATTATAACTCTTTTTTTTAAAAGAATGTGCGGAATAAATGTACATAATCCAGACAGCAGTAATTCAATATCTCTGTTCCCAGCACCCAAGCGCAGGTGTTTAAATCTGCTCTCCTTCAAACTATATAGCAGTTCTCTTTGTGAAGATTTATCATGTGATTCTCTCCCTTCCCTCTTGTATATTACTTAGGATAGAAGCTGTACTGCTTTCGCCTTAGAAGACAGAGCATCAGTATACTCTGCTTCAACTCAGATTTGGGCCTTTCAGACCACCAGACGGCCAACCCTACATAAGGTTAATGCTTTGGATTGATTGCAGATGTTGGCAAACAGTGCTGAATGGTGGAATAAATAGAGTGGTGGAATAAAATAGAGGCCTGATGGAGGAAGTGCAGTGCATCTCATATTATGATCCACAGTTTAAAAAAAAAGAGCACCACCAATTCTGTGTGCTCTGGCCTTTATTAAATATGCAAAAGCCTGCTGTTTTGTACATCAGTTTTATTCTATTTTTCAATAATGAGCCCAGGAAAACTCTTCTTTATCAACTGACCATAGTAATGAGGATGGTTTTCCTTCCACCAATCCCTGCTTTTACCTCTTCCCTGCTGATGAACTCATAGTCCTACATTAGCTACCTACTGATTCTTCCACGCCTTCCTTTGCCCAGAGCAATACAGGAGAGCTGTCGGATGTAGGGCCTGATGACTGAAGTAGTCTGAACGTTCAAAAGGCCTTGGTTATTCCCTTGCCTGTTCTTTGTCCCACTGCTTTCCTTAGGCTGTCTTCCTTTCCCTTATAGATGCAGCTTGCATCATCATTGCTATTTGGTGAAGTTAAATGAGATTAACATGATGGTAAAGGAAGTGGGCAGATACATACTGCATGAGTTCTTACATTCACCATGATTGTTGACACCTATTTGCTGCAGGATCTTTTGTTTGCTGCTTTATGTGATCTGTTGCAGTTCTCCTTGCCATGGCAGCTAACTGCTGAACACTGGACTGTGTGTGCATGTGTGTGTTTATTGAGAGAAATGCCATTTTGGATGTAACTGTTCCCTGGTTGATATTTTTCATGCTCTCTTTTTACGTTTTTACGAGACTTGCAATTTTGGCTTTCCATGATGGATCTGTCAGGTACACACATGAGGCATTGAGCTTCACTGGATTTTTTTATATCTTCACCACTGAATGCATATTTTTAACACATTTCTCTCAACAGATTTTACAAACACTTTAGGCTTTATCTTCTGGAAGCATGCCACTCCTGGAATAATCCCTCATGGTTATTAGTTCTGTCAACTGTAGTGAGCTATAGGATTGAAGTGTTTAGAGATTTTTAAAGATAGCTGTTACAAAAAAAATTGACAGCTGTAGCTTTACAGTAATGCTTTCTTTCTGCGCAAAGTTGTAAATAAAAATATGGCTTTATAACCTGACTGCTTTTCTGAAATGTAGAAATGCTAAATCTTTACTGGGATTCAAGTTAATATAATAATTTAGGAAGATGATAAGTAATACTAATCAATTTCCTCAGTAAGTAATTCCAATTAATGTGCTGGAGAGCACCTGTCCAGTTACTGCTGCCTTTCTGTGGCTTTGCAAGCTTTTGGTTTGACATGCAGAATATTTGAGGATGAAGCCAAGAATCTTTTTAGTTTGCCAGCAAAAGATCTCCTCACACTTTGCTTAAGCCACCAGAAGTTTAAGAAAGCAACATAATGAGCAAGGTGCATCTTTGACATCATTTGACGGATTTATCTTGACCTAAATACTACAGCCCAAATTTTAACTTTTAAGTTGGTTTTATAATGTGTAGAGCTGGTGTATTCTTGCTGACAAGCCTTCATTGTCCTGCTTGTGTTTTGGGTTGTCTTACTGTGTGTGTGATTGTCCAAGTCCTTCACCTGGTGAAATTGAGGGGGACCTTTTGAGATTCTAAAAATTGACAGCATGCATCTGTAGCCCTGCATTACACTGAAGGGAGCAGATGCACAGGACTTGGTCTGGGTATAAGATGGTTTACTCAGGCTGGCTCTGCATCTGTTGTCATTTCGCTGCTGGAGAGGCAGGGAGGGAAAGACGCATAGTACAGGTTACAGCCTCAGACTTAAAGCTCCACTCCCACATGGAGTTTTACGAGCCTTTAAATGTTTTCTTGTCATGTTAATGAACTATGAGGAGTGTAGTTCAATTGACTTTTTCCTGTTACCAGAATCATTAGATCCCAGTAGTTTGACTCATGCTTTTCTTTCTTAACGTCTTTATACCTCCCAAGCACCTACAACTTGTGTCTCATTTTTTGTTTTTACCAGTGACTTTATAGGGACAAACATATTTAAAGCAAGTTTTTGTTATGGCTTATACTTTCAATGATGATTTAAACTTTTTTTTTATTCAGCTGATAGTGATTTCTTTAACTAATTTTTTTTTTTTATTTTAGGGAAAATCTGCTTTGTGGTCTCATCTGTTACACTACCTGGAAAACAGACAGAGAAAAACTACATCAGGCAGCTTCAGTACCTCAGGTAAGATTGGCTTCCGCTGGAAGATGATTAAAAACCTATGAGTAAGAGCTGCCTGCAGATTTGCACCATGCAGAGATTGTTTCCTTGGAAATACCCTTCACTCAGTATAACTGAATCAAATATTCTATCTGCTGTAGAATTAATATGGACCTGGTTTATTGTCTCAATATATTTTGTGAAAAATAAACTTGTTTAGATTGAGCCCACTTGTTTGGTTCTGCAGTAGTCAGATGCCAGAAATATCTGATATTTCAAAGATAGGCTTGAAAATGGATTGTTCCAATATACCATCCTCCATATGACATATAGTCACTGCATGACTGGCAAAGCATATTATGTTATTAACGGGGACGGAAAACAAGTATAAGCATATAAAATAGTAGTGTACATCCTTAAGTTTTATGTTCTCTCTTGAAAAACAATTGAACAGTAGGCTTATTGTTTAAAAGAAAAAGACATTTTAAAAAAAGCAAAAACCATTGAAGAAACATATTTTAGTGGTTTTTTTATATCAAGCGTTGCAGTAAAAATGTTGCACATAAGATCCACTAACAATCTGTTTCTAAGCTTATTAACATAACTTTTAAACACTACTTGTGTCAGGTGGGGGCATAGGGTATAACTTTAGACAGAGCAATAGGTTTGGGGGAGGTGGTGGGTGCCTTTTTTTTTTTTCCCCATAAGTTGCTGTAAGCAAAGAGCTGAGCATTACTAACATGCAGAAGGTCCTGTAAGCAATCAAAACCAAAGATTTGGAAAGTACTAAGGTCTCCTGAATGTCACTTGCTCCATAGTGTTTTTGCATATCAGACTGAAGTTACAGTCAGTTTTATGCTTTCTAATTTGGGATTGAGGGCAGGGACTGTATTTAATACACAACTTGATTCTAGAGTGGAATTTGAAAGGTAAGAGAAATAATATTGCTTAAAAAACCCGAAGTGTGCTATTTTAAAAAGTAGTGGTGTTACAGGAGTGTGCAAAGTGATAGATTAGTTAAGCATAGGATGTGTGGTGTACTGAGTAAAACATGTTGAACATTGTTTTCTGGTGTCAACAGTGTCAGTAAGTTTTACTACGTAGAAAGAAAATAGGGTAGTCTTTAGAAAATAATACTTTGTCAGAATATGTTTTAAGGCATTTGATGTCATACTAATTTCAGCTGAATCTAAGCTCATTAATGTGTTAATGCCCAGTGTGTGCTGATCTTCATAACCATCTGTGTAGCATATTAGATTTTCATGTCATTTGAAGTGGAAATAGGTCACAATATCTTCACAAAGCAGTGAGTCACCAATAACGCAAGAGTGCAAGTTGGTGTTAATTCACCTTCTTTTTTAATATTGATTTTAAAATCTTTAGGTGGATTTCTACTAACAAGAAATTCTATTCTTCTGAATCTAGGAATACTTCTTGATTCGGAAAGGAGAAAGTCTGATACGAGTCCAGCCATGTCACCTCTTAGAATCTCTCTCATCCAGGATATGAGGTGAGTTTAAACTGTTGCAACTAACATGGAAAACTCATGAGATTTGCGTACTTGTTTCTGTGTATAATGTGTACTAAACAGAAAAGACTGTTTCATACAGCAGGAGGAGGATGTGGGGAAGGAAGCTGCTGAACTGTTTTAAAGTATTTAGTGCAACCTTTTCATTGACCTTTACAAAAACATGTTTCATACTGATGAGATTTTATATTGTCACAGCTACTAGCTTATAGAAATACCCTGACACAGTTTTCACGTTTTTAAAGTATTCTGTATTGCTTTATTTCCACAGAGATACGGTGTAGTGTATGTGTTTACCGTGTCATTGCCAAGTTGCTTGCGTAGCTCTGAGCTCATTCTTGCTTCTCAGTGAAGAAAGCAGTTTAAAGAACTTGTTTGATCTAAAGAATGGGTTTATTTAATATTGAGTACTGTAGTGTGAATAAAACTATAACTTCTGCTCAATGCCTTCTTTTCAGTACATCAGAAAACAATATGCAGAACTTCTAAATTAATTTTAAAAGGATTTTTCTTTCCTCCTTTTTCCTTGCCAACATCTAATTTTTTCAATAGCGAGGAGTGAATTGAGGATTTTCAAGGGACATGCTTGTCCTTTTAAAATATACCATTTGTGTCTTGTATGCAAGAAAAGCTACTACTGAGCATGCAAAGACAGTATTTAATTTTCCAAAGCACTCAGACGTAAATATTGTAGTGGTAAGGTGCAGAATGATTCTTAAACCATGTGAGGCAATGGGCTTCGTTTACAATTTTGTAAATAGGGCACTGCATTGCAGATATTTCCTTTTCAGGCTCTTACTCTTTTTGAGCTAGATATGCAAGGAATTTAGACAATGCTGAATATTAAGGTGATCATGTCTCTTTTCCCAGAAGTTTGCCTGATACTTGCATTCTTGGCAGAATTTCTTCAGCCTAGCTTGGTTCAAAAGAACTGTCACACTTTGAAAATACTGGGCAGTATCTTTTTTTCTTTTTTTTTTTTTTCCCCCCCCAGGCATATCCAGAACATTAGTGAGATCAAAACAGATGTTGGCAAGGCCAGAGCTTGGGTTCGTCTCTCTATGGAAAAGAAGTTGCTCTCTAGGCATCTAAAACAGCTGCTTTCAGATCATGAACTCACAAAGTAAGATGGTTTATCTTGGCAAAAGCTTTTAAAAAATTAAACCTGTTTATTTGTTTGGCTTCAAAAACCTAGAAGTGCCTATTCTTCCAACTGCTTAGCAGTGTGCAAAAGGAATAGAACAAACTTGCCTTCCAAATGTGTCTCTGTACCTGTGTATGAGCTATTTGGGAATTATGATTCAGTGCTGGGGTTCTTCAGATACAGAATCAGTTCTGTCAGCATAGACTGCAACTTTGAGGTGAAATCTTAAAAAATTGCTAGGGATTAAATGAAATGGGGTTTAAGCCCAAACACCACTACTTTGCTGACTCAGGTTTTTTATCTTGGCCCCCTTTCTGTAACTGTGAGATATTTTGTTTTCCTTGGATTGTTTGTGTGTTTTCGAATGCATGGCAAAGTGTAGCTTAGGTCCTGGTTGCAGTTCTGTCACAATATGAAGAGTGTAAAGGCACATCCAGATGTGCTTCTGTGGTTCTGGTTAGTGTCACTCAAAGTGACTGTTCCTTAGATTCTCCCTTCTGTCTCCAAATCTGAGACATTCTTGGAACTCCTTTCAGTGCCATGTAAAATAATGTAGATAAACTGCACCAGAAGTTGATTAAGAGAGCAGATGAATGGTGTACATGCAGTACCTTGAAAGTGACTAGGAAGACTGTGGTGATCAGTTCTTGCATCTTATTTTGGGGTAATAAGCTGAAGATGAGATCTGGTAATCTTTTGAAATCTTCCATCTAAATCTTTCAGAGCATGATTGTCCACATTCCTAGATCAAACTGACAGTGTCTCAGCTTGGTTTCTCCTCTCCTACACAGTAAAGGTTTTGCACTTACAGCCTGCTTAAGAACATAAGGTGAATTGCTTTCCTAATAGTCAAATATTTGCTATTATGATCCATTTTTTGTTTTTATTACTTCTCCTAAACATTTCAAAATATGTGACTTCCAATTCCTTCTATATGAAGGCACAAAAAAAATTATGAAAAGACCCAACCATTGAGACCCAAACCACTATTTAAAGAGTAATTGTATTATAGGAAGAAAATAGAAGTATATAAAGTATGAGGGGGATGTGAGTGAAAACTGAAGACTTGAACCTGTAGCGAGTTCCAAATACTGCTGATGTAAACTCTGTGTGCTAGTGCTTCTTTATAAGTACGCATCTTGAAGGGCAAAAGAAGAAATGCTCAGCACAAGGACTTACTTGGTGATGTCCAGAGCATATGTACATTATATTACCTTCTTAAACATAAATAATTCTTTTGTAAATAGTTGCACAAATCAGAGTACAGGCCATATTTAATACTAATCATTCTAGGAGTAACTATTTGAGCTTTATTTAGTATAATCTGTGCAGGAAAAAAAAGTATCGCTGATAAGATTGGATATACTGTTTACTGTGTGGAAATTAAAAGTTCTGTTGTATGGGCCCTAGTAATTGTCATTACCTTTAATTGAAGACTTCTTTCTGGAGACAGCTTAACCTATGCTGTCTGCTCTTCCTTTCCTCTCCTCCCACTCACACCACTTTCCAAGAAATGTCTTCCCTCCCTCAGTCCCCCTGAACCCCAACTGGCAATTATTTGAGATTTGCCTTGGACTGAATTATGTTGGACTTTGTGATGAAGCTGTGGCCTTCCAACAGCAAGCAAGGAAAAGCTGAAAGACAGAGTAAGGATAGCTAATAAATCTACCTGTATCTCTAAATTAAGGTTAAGCCTCTCCAGTGAAGTCAACAGTCCAGATCAGGCTAAATTTAGCAGTGCTTGTCCCATGCAGAACCAGTGCTGTCAGGGGACTTTGGACACACCACCACACTCCACATGCCTCCCCCCACCCCCAAAAAGAAGAAAAAAACCCCAGCTCTCTTAACACTGGTCAATGCACTGTTCATCTGTCAGACAGATTCTGATTCTCTAGAACAGAGCGAGTCAGCAGCAAAAATATGTTTAAAATGAAAGTGACAAGCAGAGGAGCAACTTGCATAGGAATGACATCAATTGTTTGTAAACCCATGTGCTTTGTGCTGCATATTTAGATATCCTACTTAAAGAAAGGTGTTCTAGGCAGCATGGTTTTAAAGTGTGCTCCATTTTGTTTTTAGAGGAAGCAGTGCCAAGTTCAGTGAGGTACTAAAAGTAATTGTGCAACTTCCGCCGTTTTACAGTTAACATGATTGTGTGTTGTTCTTTTTTGAAGCAACCGTTAGATATTTTGATTAACCAATTCTCTTCACTTGGCATTTGCTTAAAAAAATATAAGAAAACTGAAACGTTTGGTTTCTTTCTAGTCTGCAAAGTGACTAGAGTTAGGGAACAGAAGGAAGTCACATAACTTCACTCCCCTGAGACCTTTATGTGCACAAGTGTCCTGGTTTCGGCTGGGATAGAGTTAATTGTCTTCCTAGTAGCTGGTACAGCGCTGTGTTTTCAGTTCAGT
>JAVKLA010000021.1:17032371-17050920 GCA_034782735.1 Sagittarius serpentarius | reverse complement strand
CCACTGGGTGGGGGGGGAGCGAGTGAGCGGCTGCGTGGTGCTGTGTTGCTGGCTGGGGTTAAACCACGACAACAAGTAAACAGAGAAATCTTACACTTAGAAAAGGCAGGACAGCACTTACCCTTGGGACAGGCTGTCTAAACATGTAGTTCAGATTGTTCAAATGAAACATGGACATGGTCACCCGTGAGACCTTTGTGGGTTTGCTACTCTTATGGCTACAGGCAGGTTATGTTCATGTGAGGCTCAGTATCTTTATTTCCATTGAATGTTTTCTGTCAATTCATGATATTGTGAATATTCCTCTAGTGTCAGCTGGATTTGATGTACCTTGGCATGCTTTTCTTTTATGATTATTCACAAACACTGGTGTTATTGGTTGCATAATTAACAAAAATAGTGGTCATTGCTACATACAAGTGAGTAACTTTAAGAGTATTTTCCGGTCAAAATTTGCACTTGAAAAGGTTGAGATTGTAAATTCTTTTCAAGGTTTCTCAGTTGCAAGTCTTCCAGTGTTAAATTCTCTAATGTGCTTGAGTAATTTCAATAATTATATAAGATTGTTTTACAGTGCATTCTTCTGCATAGGCGTTAGTGTCTCCACTAGTGAGAGAAGGCTGCTGAGCTACATCTTTTGATATTTCCACTTAAAAGAAGTTGTGGTTCTGTGCAGTGTTGCAGTCCTAGTAAAGAGTTTGCAACCCAGTAAAAGGGAACAGTAGGACTTCCGGCCACCTTTGCATGCTTGTGTTTTTGGTTATGTCAGGAGCTGTGTACTGTCAACAGTGAAGCTATTCCCTAGCTTAATGTGTGGGTTGTTGTAGGCCCTGGATTATCACCTACAACCTAATACAAGCAGGTAGCCCCAGTGTTTGCCCTAGTGTCCTTTGAAAACAGTCTTCTAACTGTCTTATGTCATGTGCTGGGGGACTCTCCCACGGCACCATCTGCTCGGAAGTAACTTATGAGGACTCTCTTTACTTCAGTTCTGTCATTTTACGTGGCCAAAAGAAGTCAGAGAATTTTTTCCAAGAAAATACAAAATTCCTTTTTCCATCTTTTGGGGTGTTCTTGGGTGGGGGATGACCCTTAGACCACCCCAAACCTTGCTTTTGAGGGGTGGCAAATAGTGTGAAGTATTGGTCTGATGCAGTTGGGAGACTTCAGACTTGCAGGGTGTCAACATATGTTGGCACGTTAAAACTGTTGGCTCTGCCAGTATCACTTGTCATTTGTAATTGCTTGCTCATTCTTCATGGTTTACCTAATAAATATGCACAATAGAAAACATTTCACTGAAAGCATCTTGTTACTGTGACAGATTATTTGTTTTGCTTTGTCAGAAAACTCTACAAGCGTTATGCATTCCTCCGCTGTGATGATGAGAAAGAACAATTCTTATATCATCTCCTGTCATTCAATGCTGTTGATTACTTTTGCTTTACCAATGTTTTCACAACAATCTGTAAGTATTTGCTTTCCCTGGAACTCTGATTTCCAGATTTGGTTGAGTCCTTATTCAAAATTCTAAACAGCTCTGAGCAGCGTGCCATAATGTAATTGTTCTGCTTTCTTCCTGATATCCATCTGTATATGCTGTATCGCTATTTCTATGATCCTTTCTGGTGGGCAGTAGTGTCTCTCTCTGTGTCACTAAAGGCTGTTTCTAACTTGGTAAAATACACAGCTTTAATCCTTTTAGTTGGGGGAGAGTTCTCAACGGAAAATTTTGTGGTGGGCTTGTTTGCCTCATACTAAACAAGAACAGTATGGATTGTTCATTATCAAGGTAAGAATATTAACACATGCTAGGAATTAAAAAGAAAAAAAATTTCCCCTTTTCAGCCTACTTTGCTGCATGCCTGTCTCTGAGTTTGGGATAACAACGAAATGCCCATTGAGGGGGCTGCATCAGAACTCTGCAACGCATTGAAGTAGAGAAACTTTTAACCTGTTGTTGCTGATGCTTAAGTGTGTTAGAGTTCTCATGCGTTTGTGTGCCTGCTGCCACAGGACCTCACTAGTAAGGTGGAATAAGGAAAGACTTTAACAAGGCTTATAAAAGTGTGTGTGTGTGTGTAAGGAGCTACACTTGATGGTACATTATCATCCATATTTGTGTGTATGAAAGACAGAGCAAGCAGATGCCTAAGCAAAATAGTTTTTGGTCTTGTGGGCAGGTTCTGGACAATGCTAATATCTGGTCTACTGGATGCAGTTAAATTGTCACTTTAAGACTATCAGCACAGAAAACACAAAGGGAAACGTTTTAATTCATTCTTAAATGCTATGAGCATCAAGCTTTTAAGGAAATCCAACCACCAAATGTTTTTTTGAGGGCACTGACAGCTGAGGAGACATCGAGGGAGAAATGTATTAAACGCCTCCGCTGAAGAGCCCTAACTGTAATCCATTTATGCACTATAAAAGAAGGGCAGATCGCCAAGAAACACAATGACCATTCAGATAATTGGATTTTGTTATAGAAGTTTGGTTAATACGGGGTTGTGCATCAGATGCTAGGCAACTGAAGAGCAGATACATTTCCTCCGGAGCATATGCCTCCCGAGTCAGAGAAGGGACTGTAAACTCAGATGATACTATGTTGAATTAGTCACTGGTTAACCAGGGGACCAGAAAGTGTTTGAGCATGTGCATGCTGCCAGCTAGAGGGGAAAAAAGTTGTTTGTTCTCTTTAAAATCAAGAAGTCCTACAGTTAGCATAACTAAGAGCAACGTGGTATGGAGAAACTTGCAGCATTAGAATGTATTTTCACTGAATTTGTTCAGCCACGGTAGTGAATGCTGCTGCAAGCAAGCCCTGCAAGCAAAGGCTTTGGTTAGTAATTGAATGGGAATTGGTGTTAGTTGTGTAGTGTGCATATCTGCGCACACGCACAAAAGCAGGCAGTTAGGAGTTGAGCATTGAGTTGCATGCTGAACTACAGTGTAGTCCTGGATACATGAATATTCCGTCTTTACTTCCTTGTCTCTAAGCTGGGGACAAGTAACCATCTTCATGACATGTTTTGAGGCTGGTAAATGAAAAATTATTATACCCATATGAAAGCATTATTCCATCCATATTTCTTTTTTCCCTTGACAGTGTTTTGCTATCAGCTCTGCTTCTTAATGACTGCTATGTGTACGCTTCCTGATTGTCAGTCGGTGCTTAGTGTGAAAGTGTTAGCATGATTAAATAGCAGCTCTGATGTTGTTTTAACATTTCACAGTACTGCAGTATGATTTTATGACTTATCTTTTCCCCCTCTCTTCATTAAAGAGATTACATCATTATCCTTCTTCATTTCTGAAGTGTTATTTCTTCTTGTCTTTGCAGTGATACCATACCATATATTGATTGTTCCTAGCAAGAAACTTGGTGGTTCAATGTTTACAGCCAATCCTTGGATCTGTATCTCGGGAGAACTGGGTGAAACAGGAGTCCTGCAGATTCCCAGGAATATATTAGAAATGACTTTTGAGGTTTGTATTGCTTGGTACAAAAAATGCTTTCGGTGTTCTGTTTGTTCAGTTTTAAATTCTCCCCTTGCTGTACTATCTTGATATACATTTCATATCTTTAGCCTATGTGGTTAGATGCAAATACTTCCTGTGCATGTACATAGCAAATTTAATTTATATGTAGTAATGTACAGAGCAAAATGACTGACAAATCCTTAGTGCAAGGATGGACAAGACTTGTCTTTATATTACAAGCGTGTGCTGTAATGGTGGGAGGTGTCATGTCCTCTTCTATTGTAAACAAAGAAATGATTCTGCTCTGATTTTTGTGTGTGTGTGTTGGCTAAAACTTAATTGAAAAATCTAGTTCAACTGTTGTTCTTTCTGCTGATCAAAATAGTATTTAACAAAACAAAGCAAACAAACAAAAACAAAGCAAGCAACCTGCCCCTAAAAAGCCGAGAATCAATCATGCAGTTAGAAGAGGAGAACCACATTTCTGATTCCCTGTCTGAGCTTGTTCTCTAATAGTTTACTCTTCCAACATGCTGCTCGCTTTCAGTTTCCTCTGACAAACTCTTTGTTTAATTTGCAGTGCCAGAACCTGGGAAAACTGACCACAGTGCAAATAGGACATGATAATTCAGGGCTGTATGCCAAGTGGCTAGTGGAATATGTTATGGTCAGAAATGAAATAACAGGGCATACTTACAAGTAAGTATCATCCTGACATTTTGTGTTGGGTAAGTAGAATTTCTGCAGGTTGCTGGCACAGTAGGGCTTGTTTGATTAGAAAGGTCTTATCTCCTGGGACTTTGTGTCTACAGTTCTGCTACCTGAAGGCTTAGAAAAAGATCATTTGAATTCTAGCATTAAACAAATCATGATTCTTACAAAATTAAACGATCTTCTCAGTTTACAGATGCTCATATCTAGCCTCAAAACATTGTTGGAGATGAGATGACTGTTGCAGATCTTAAAAATAATCTGCCTTGAGCCCAAGGAAGAAATAGCAATAGCAAGTTAGAGCTTCCTGCTTACCAAATATGGGTGGTATTTTATATTCAGGCTGAGTGCTCTGGGTGTTATAGAGAGACCTTTGGACGCAGGCCGGAACACAAGGGCTTATGAGTGTTAGAAACCTGTGTTTGCATAGTGAAAGTAAAGGAACGAGATTTACAGTAAGAATTAAATTTGTGTTACGTACAGCATAGTTTGATACCCTGTCCTTTGTTTAGAGAAACTGTCAGGCTCATGTTGCTGACAAATTGGTGGATAAGTCCACTCTGTTCTCCATGCCAGTTTATTTGTAATTGAACGAAGAGGCAAGATTCTATTTTTGGATGCTGCTCGGTTTTCTGATTAAGCTGATTAAACTGACATCAACACTGGCTCATAGAAAGTGATAATGAGCAAATGAGCACATGTGCTTTCTAGTGTCTGATTTAATATCCTGATTTAAATAGATGTATTGGTGTTTTGTCATTTAAGTGTATGTTTGGGGGTTGGTTTTTTTTTGGTGGCTGGCCTGCTGTGTAACATGTTCAGTGAAAGCATAGGTGTATTTCACCACCTATCTATAGTGTGTAGTGGGTCTTCCCCTTCTGTCTCTTTGTCCTCTGCAGCCTTCAAATCATGTGCTACATATGGGACACAAGACAAAATCTGCCACTGTTTCCTTTGCGCATCATCTAGTGTGACATTTAGCACAGACTTGGAACTGAAAAGCTGTTTTACTTTTGCTCCCTCTGCTGGCAGAAGCCAAACCCAAGACGGTTATTTGTTGCTAGATCAGTGAAGTACTTCTAATAACTATACTAGCAGAATTTGTGCAACTGCAGTTGAAAGTTTTTGGCATGGAATTGAATCTGGGTTGAAGGACTTGATCCACATATCTCCTTTATGTTCTTAGGTTTCCCTGTGGAAGGTGGCTTGGAAAGGGAATGGATGATGGCAGCTTAGAGAGGATCCTAGTGGGAGAGTTGCTGACTTCCCACACTGAGGTTGATGAGCGGCAGTGCCGAACCCCTCCTTTGCAGCAGTCACCAAGCATGATCAGAAGATTTGTCACTATATCACCAAACAATAAGCCAAGTGAGTGGTGGGGGATGTCTTCTCTTGTTTTGTTCTGTACCATCACCTGAGGAGAGCTGCTTGTAAACAGAACTGCAGGTTTTCCTATATTTTAGAACTGTAGCTTGGAGAGGACCTGTGAAACTCACTTAGTGCAACCCTCTGCTCAAAGTCTAGCTAACTTCTGAGTTACAATCCTGAGCAACCTGTTCTATCTACTCAAGTTTTGAAAGTCTCCAAGGATGGAAGGAAGATGTCTTTGGACTCCTGGTCCAGTGCCTAGCTCCGCTAGTGGTGTTTTCTATATTCTTGTCCTTCATCTGTGGCGTGAATGCTATGGAGGAAGGTAGAAATTTGCTGTCCTGTGTCTATCTGTCCTTCATGGATGAAAAAGCTTGCTAGTGGTTTCTATTCATGGACTTTAGTTTTCTGTTGAGATCACTGTTCTGGGGTTGTCTTATTCCTGATAAATCAGATGGTTACTTTGCTCCCAAACATGTTTGGGTTTACAGTGAAACTACCACAAGAGGTATTTCCAGGATGTCCAGATTTGGTGGTCCTAATCAAAGCACTGCTCCAGCTCCTTTTCTTAGCTTTGGGCCCTGGTCTGAAAATTCACATAATATGTGAAAACCCTTTCTACCTGTTGTGTTGAAACACCACAGTGTTAACTTTGATACAAAACCAAGCCATCTCAATTTCTACCTCCTCCACAGTAAACAGAAGTAGAACTGGATTTCTATTACCCACAGTCCAGCACCATTTCACTGACAGACTAAGTTATACTGGTTCATGCTCCTCTTCTGTTTTGTGGTGTGCCTTATCCCTCATGCACAGGTACAATTTCTAAAGCTGTTACAGAGTGACTGGATATATTTTTGTATTTTGTAGAGTTAAATACCGGTCAGATACAAGAAGCTATTGGTGAAGCTGTCAATGGTATTGTCAAGCATTTCCACAAGCCAGAGAAGGAGGTGAGGAGTTGTCGTCTGTGTAGTGGCACTATCTTAAAACTCCTATTAGTAAGCATTTGAGAATATATAACAGAAATAACAAAATTGAATGAACAGCCATCTGTTTGAAAATTTCTTAAGTGGAGCAAAAATGAGATACTGAGACTACACTGTTGGAATAGTACATCCTTAAGTACCTCAGTTTTGCTGCTAACTGGAGCGTTCTGTTAATTTGAATGTTAATATTCTGGTATTGAAAATTGTGTTGTCAAATTCTGCCAAGGATTCTACCCGTACCACTGTCAAGAGCATTGCCTCCTGTTTAGTTTGTTCTGGAGTAACTGACATTTTACATCTACATTGAGGACTGAGTAGGGGTTTTTTTATGCCTGTTTTGCATTATCTTTGCTACTTAAAACATGAAATCCCATGGGCCACTTTAAAAAAACAAAAGAAAGAAAAAAGACCCACACCCAAACATCCCCCCCACCCCCCCAGCAAGTGAAGCAAGAGTGCACTCAAAAACTCTGGTACGCTTCTGTGTTATACATGGAATCATCTTAACTGCCCAGCAGGTATTTCCTGAAAAAAACTTAAGAAGCATGCCTCTGTCAAACCATCACAATCTAGCCCTTGTGAGCCAGAGTGGTGTAAAGCAGTGCTGGCTCCTGTTAGGATATCTCTTGTAAGTCACTAACTTTTTACACATAGGTCCTCCCATTCCTTCTGCATCTATCTTTTTTAAGTTTAGTATAGCATGGCAAATCCGTATACAGTATAATTCTGGTTGATGATCACACTTACACAATAATCTCAAGTGGCTATGTACTGTTTTTAAGAAATAGAATTTACCATCATGTTCTAAAGAAGAATATGTTTTTTTTTCTGAGGTTTAAAAATTGCGTTAAATATATTGGTTTTGCTGGTAAGCAAACAGCCTGAGCCACCCACCACAATGGACCTGTGACCTTTACTTAGTAAAAAGGGGAAAATATTTTCTTAATTTTCTTTACAGTGGTCATTATTATAGGTAAAACTTGCTCATGATCTTTATCTTGGCCTTTTCATGGCTTCATTTGATGATGACGAAGCCCTGAGGCTGCTTTCTTCAGCCTCATTCTTAGAGAGGTCAACACGTTTTTGAATGCTTAGGACTTGTGAGAACGGGGCCAATCCTGTCTGCGGCCATTGTTTGACAGTAGACTGTAACTTTGGGCATCTATTTATTTAAAAGCTGGTGTCAGTAATAAAAACTTTTGTGTCCCATACTTCCAAACTGAGTGTGTGCGTTTTCTGTGTGTGCTTGGCAGAGAGGCAGTCTGACACTGTTGCTGTGTGGAGAAAGTGGACTTGTTTCAGCTCTTGAGCAAGTGTTTCAGCATGGATTTAAATCACCAAGACTCTTCAAAAACGTCTTTATTTGGGACTTTTTAGGTAAGTGGGAGGAAGACATACCAGAGCCTGTTTGTGTCTTTGAAATATATCCATCCGTGTTCCTTATCATTGCCAATGTGCCAGTACTTCTTGGAGGCATCTTGGCAGCTGCATTGCCATAAGAGCTTACCTCCTCGTACTGTTGAGAGAAAGAGCATGTCTTCTGCCAAAGTTGACACAGTACTTAATACAGTAACTGGACTTTGTCCTTCTAGCAATAATAGTGTAAACCAACTTTCTTAGTGAGGAAGAATTATTTAAATAAGGTGGTGAATTGGCATATGGTAATCTTGTTCTTAATTGAGCATAGTGAAAGCAATAAATCACACTTAAGAGGTTGAGTTGCCTTATAAAGTACAACAGATGGATCTAGTGCTATTGGTACTTACTGGACTTTGTAAATAAAGGGGTTATAAGCATACCTTTTTCACACAGTGATCTAGATCCTTTGACATAGAGCTGAATAAATCAGCTGGGTATGCAAACACCTTTTAGAAAAGGCATTATTTTTAATGGTTTCTGTCTTTTGAGTAGTTACTTTGACATCACTCTTCTCCTTATATCATCATTTTACTGTAGCATCTCAAAATTGAGTAAATACAAGAACCTCTTTAGCACTGTTTGGAGGGAAGGAAGTGGAATCCCAGTTTTATACATGGGGAACACAGGACTGAATCAAACAGAAAAAAACAAGACCTAAATGTAATCATTCAGGAAATTCATGGATGAGCTTTGAATCTAGGCCATTCAACTTTAAATGTCCCCTCCATGACATAGACACTCATGCTGATTTGCCAACAGTCCGATATGAACATCAGATAGCCTTATGGATTTGTAAATGTGCTTACAGGGAAAGTGTTATACTTAGGTGGTATTAAATTTAATCATCTAAATTTGATGGCCATAGTGCCTAATTATTTTGTTCCAAGCACAGGAGACTGATATTTCAGGTATTTTAGTACTGCTATATGCACTGATTAAACTTCACTATCTCCCACCATTCTTTGAAGAAAAAGCACAAACATATTATGAGACCCTTGAGCAGCATGAGATGGTCCCAGAAGAGAACTGGCAGACAAGGGCCAGGAATTTCTGTCGTTTTATCACTGCTATCAACAACACCCCTAGAAACATTGGGAAGGATGGCAAGTTTCAGATGCTGGTGTGTCTTGGAGCCAGGTATAAACAAACTTCTTTATTGATACTTTAATAAAATGAAAAGGATGTTGCATATTAGTAAGATAAAACCACACAACTGCTGGGTTGTGCAGTTTGACTATTACTTATACAGTTCTTTGGTGTAACTAAAGAGGGATCAAGTGAACCATGCCCTGACTGAGTTCTTGGGCATGTGAAGCATGGGAAGTCTGAGATACAAAACTGAGTATCCCAAAAAGCTGAGCAGCTGAATCAAGAGAGAAAGGTAGTAGGCTGGTGTGAATAGCCTCCCTCCTGTACAGCAAGCAAGGTCAGAAGATGGAAACAGAAAACCATCCATTGGTGAGGCCTCTCCAGTTAATGGCTGGGTGAGTTCCCCACCCTTCACCTACTCATTGTAGGAGGGGAGCTGGGACCATCTAGAAGCCTCTTGACACGAAGGCAGTTGGGCAAGCTAGTGACTTTGGGCCTGCTTGGGACTTCCAGGCCTCCTAGGAACCATATCTTTTCATGTGAGGGATGGAAAACCTAGAAACGTGTCTCTCGTGAATGCTCCCTACATACTTAAACAAGTTCCACAGACAGTTACTCCTCCTTCCCTGTCTTATAAAAATATGCGGAGAAGATAGGTCTGTTTAGAAGGCAAAGAATAAAAATAATGTCAGTGAAAATGAGAAATTAACTTGGCTTTATTTTTATTTCCAAATTGCAAATTGCCACTTTGTCAGAGACCACCTTTTGCATCACTGGATCGCCCTGCTTGCTGACTGCCCGATTACAGCACAGATGTATGAAGACATAGCACTGATTAAGGATCATACTCTTGTGAATTCTTTGATTCGAGTGCTGCAGACCTTGCAGGAGTTCAACATTACTCTGGAGGCATCTCTTGTGAAAGGAATCGATATTTGACCTCTTGTCCCACAGGAAAAACTATCTTTAAAAAAAAAAAAAGCAACAAGGAGTGAAGCTTGTTAGTATGCAAAAGTTCTGTCTGCCAGTACATTGTATCGTGAACTTGTTCATGGCCCTAAAATGCAACTTTGACTTTTCTTGAAGGAAACTCCAAAAATAGTACAGGCAAATGGATAGAAGCTGTAAACTCAATGTAAAAAAGAGGATTTTGGTATAAATCTATTTTAAAGTTTATTTGCCGATTTGCTTTTTACACACTTTCATGTGAAAGAGATAGAGATGAGTATTGTGCAGCTTATTTTAAAGCTGCAGTATTTCCTTGCCATAGAAAATGTGCAGTGAGCCTTTCAGCATTCTGTGAACTTGCCTTCAGATATGCTGTATGTCATAGACCCCAATGTATACACTCCATTTCTGCTGAGAAGGTCATTCTATAGTTTTTAAACTAATATTTTATATATTAACATTATTACCAATGTTTGATTTTTAATGTATTGGGTCATGTTTTGCTGCAAGGGAACTACAAATCTTATGTGTGCTTTTTTTTTTTAATAGCTCCAAAGCACTGATTTGTCAACAAATCATTTTTTCCTTTATTTGTTGTCAGTATTATTTTTAGTGAAATCCAGGAGACTGAACCGTGAAATGTGCAGAGATCAAAGTAATATTTTTCATATTGGTACGTAATTGCACAGAAGAAATTAAGCGTGTTTTTTAACTGATGTTTTTTATTTATTTAACCTATTGTTGTGTTTTGTAAGTTTGTCTTTAAAAAAAAATAATCTACTATGATATAACTGGCCATATTATGTTGCAATTCAGAATTTAGAGTGCAGCTCACTTAAATGAAAAACCTGGAATAATTGTTCACAACACAAAAATATTTCCACTTGAACCAGCCTTTTGAAGTTTGGTATATGGTTGCTGCTGGTAATTCTCTTAACTGCTAATAAAGAGGGACATGAGGTCCCCAAATGCCAGATGACTAAATAAAGATGTTTATGGCCCCATGAAATAATAATGGTATACCTTACTAACAAATATAAGGACTTCTTAATATTTCTGAAAAGACAGCGAGTAGTAAGGTTTTTTATTTTCCTTTTGAATTAATGTGTCTTGGGTCCTGTTGTCACAGTCTGCTTCATTTGGGATGCTTTTGTTTTTAGCAGAGAAAGCTGTAGTCCACTTCTATAATAAAACACAAAACATTTTGAAAGCTTAATTTATTGGAGATCTGGAACTTGGCAAATGCCTAAAAGCATCTCTGTTCATTTGAATCCTCTGATTAAAAAATCTCTTTGAAATGAATATGTGACTTAAGAACAGGCTGATTTATCAGCATCACAAATTACTGTACAGAAATTCAGGGCTATGTATTTAAGAGGTCTCCACTGTATAAACTTATCTCAGTATTGTCTCTCTTGAGGAGCAGAGTCCCAAGTTTTTCGGTTCATACAATGTTGTAGCACCTTTTCTTTACCTACAGCATAGTCACATCTTGTGATAGTTTTATTTCCATAATTTATAAGTATAGCACATGTATTAAATTTTTGACTATTTTTACTTTTGTCCTATTTATTTCATTATTAAACTGAGAAGTTCCTTTGTCACTACTTATCAGAGCAAGATTCTTTTTTGATTTCACAGTAGCCTTAGGAAGATGCAAGGGCAATGTCCAAGCCACCCCTCATGCTGGGTGGGTGTGAATTCTTTCACAGTCTGGGGCTTACAGGACCAGTTCACAAAAGTATTTTGTGTGTGAGCGAGTTTGGTTTTGGTTTTTTTCCAGCTTTAGAAGGGCAAAAATAAAACAGATGTACTTCATTCTAAGAATTCCATGTATTCAACTTAATATGCTGGGATAATCTTTATACACTTGCCTCAAATTGCTTGTTTATGTATCAGTAATAGCAAAAAAAATTTTTTTTTTATGGTGCTTTCAGCTGTATTTAAGACAACTTTACTCAGCCTGTATAGTTCACAGGGAATGTGTGTACCTAAGAAAGGAGGGTTGGATTAATTATTTTGACCTTAACAGATTAGTTGATCCTGTTAAAACTATATCTCTCATAGTATTAAGTATGGATTAATTTTATCTTGCATGAGGTAATTAACCCTGAATTAAGGTTCTTTCTTTTTTTTTTTTTTTTTTTTTTTCTTCTTTACACAAGTTCACCTAGTGTGGCATGATTGGTTTAATGGCTTGCTCTGGTGTGGATCTTTCTGGCCTCATTATGACAGTTAGCGATACATGGGATGGACATAGGCCGGGGTTTGCTGGGTCCTGAGAGGTGGGTTCTTTGGCTAGCACATGAGGATGAAGTTGTCCATCAGAGACAGCACCCTGTGCGCTAGCTGTCCAGATGCAAAAGGAATATGCAGAGGTCATCTTCCCAGCTCCTCAGTTACTTTATTTTCACAGGAAAGACCACTTTCTGATAGACCCTTCCTCCTTCTCTCACAGGGGGTCTAAGATTAATCCTATTAGGATTGAAAGCACTTTTTGCTATGGACTTCCAAGTCTGGAAGGATTTGTGCCGCTGAAGGACCAGTAGAAGATTCTGAAATGCAGCAGAAAAAATGTTGGTTTTGTTGGATCCAGAGGCCACCAAGGAAGACTGAGATATTACATATACCTATGTGGTAGCCTGTGCTAGGGTTTTGGGAAGAACTTTGGCTGGCATATCTAAGAACAGTTCAGTCTGTAGTAGCAGCCATAATCCCTACCACTCTTCAATGTTTACCACAACACGTAGCTAGCTGATGTAGCTAGCATCAGTCCCACAGAGTAACATTGGGATCCAGCATTTGCTCCTTCCATGCCATTCTGCTGAACTGGATGACTTTGTATAGGAGCAAATGGCGTAGTCAGCATCTTCTACCCTTTAACTAGAGCTTTGTAAAATCCATCTCCCTTTCTAAAACTTGCATTGCATTTTTTTGTTCAGAAATGAGCTCTAGAATGCTGCAACTGTAACCTTTGTTTTTTCTCTGTTACTTTTCTAAAATAAGGGAGCAGGCTTTGTAGGTGCAGGTTAAGGTGGCTATGCTGTTTTGTTGTTTGGGGTTTTTTTTTAGTAACAATGGGAAAATATACCTTTTTTTTTTTTTTTTTTTTACCAACACATACATTCTGTAGAGAGAAATATAATGATAAAAAATTAGTAGTTCATAATGCAGAAAATATATAGTGCTAAATTGATCAAACATGTTTACAGGCTGATACCTGATTTGAGGGGGAAAAAAACCCAAAACCAGGCTATCACCTATCAATTATTTATGCTTCTTTGATTAATGCTGTCAGAGTTGATACAGTGATACTTTATACAAAAAGAAAATGCAAATTAATAAAGACTTGTTTTAAATGTGGTAAAATACTATGACAATAAGTTTAAAAAAAGAAAAAAGCCTTTACTGGCCATAAACTTAACCCTCTAACATTCAGTAGGTGAAAACATATTCATGAACTGAAGACTGTTCCACAACTTTTTCCATTACGAAGAGTGTTTTTCAAATTGTTCACAATGGGACCTACTAGCTGGATGATTCATATTTTTGATGTGTTTTGAATTCATGAATATGTTAAGATTTCTGCAATTAAACTATTTGGAGTTAACTTTTTCTGTATATTGTCAAATTATTTTTGTCCGTAGTGCAAGATACTATAGGATACTTGAAAATATGTGAAGATATTGTACACGTACTTCACATCTTTGTAGTTCTTTATTTTATACTTAGAGATTGGCTGTTAAATTAAGATAAAGCATCAATACCTTATAAACTATATATTTTACTACGTGGGGAAATCACTGGCTTGGTTTTTTTAAGGGCGGGCATTGAATTTTACATTATAGTGACAAAACCAGGTACTGTTTTCCTGTTTTATTCTTCCTGTGACATTTCAATCCCTTGGACATTAAATGTGAATTGGATATACAAAACAGTTTTACAGGTGTAGCTCATTTGCTGAATTGTAATAAAATTTGTCTTCTAACATGAAAAATAGCATTAATGTGCTATTTTCAAAAGCCTCGTATAATTTGGCTAATCATCTCTTCTTTGCCTGACTGCAGGTACGTATGACATTTTAGTGTCTGATTTCAGGAGAGATTTTTTTATACAGTTTTGTATCTGATCTGTTCAACTAAATGCCTGCCTCCCTCCCAGCACCAGTGTAGCCTTCTCGCAAGCAATTCTTGTCAGTCAGACTGCCATCAGTGGAAGAGATGCCTACTCGGTAATCAGGGAATGGGGAAAACAGGAAGGCAAAGGGACTAAAGCAGATCTTGGAAAGTGTCTGTGAGTACACACACACATATGTGCTGCCATTTATATTGGCTTTTTTCCTACCTTAGAACAACTTTTGATCCTAATAACCAAATTTGGTGGAGGTCTCCAAATTTTATGTTCTGAAAAATACAATTAGTCACCTCTATGTACCATGTACTTGACCTTTCTCTTTATGTGAGAGGATCCATACACTTTCTCTTTACGTGAGAGGATCCATACAGAGAAGCAGGAGTTATTGGAAATGTAACTATCTGATGCTTCAAATATAAGGTTAAGTGGGAAAAAAGCACTGTCCTCCATCTCTGAGATTCTGACATTCCTACTTTTTTTGCTCCATCTTTGCCCAGGGTAAGCTCTAACTTGACAGATAGTCCCAGAGGAGTAATTACTGGGTGGAGAGATTGTACTGGCACAGAGGCAAAAGTATGGTTCCTTCCCTCTCCATTCATTCACTTTTTGAATGATTTGAAGTATGTAGCGATATAGTGGAGCCCTATATAACCTTGGTTCATTAGATACTGCTCTGCTTATCTCTCCTTGAAACTGGTTCTGCCTGCTTTACTGTATATTAAATCTAGTTTTTAGATTTGAGTGGAGCAGTAAACAACTGTGAGCGCAACTCATTTGTGGTTATGCTTTTGTAACTCTTCTGCTGCCTGTGTCAGTTGTGTGAGAAGCAGGGAGATAAAGTCAGTTTTACTCGCTTTCATCTCCTGCTTCATCCAAAACGTGCTCCCCAGGACATCCCTGCTTGAGCAGTGGGGTTGGACAAGATGACCTCCAAAGGTCCCTTCCAACCTCAGTTACTGATTCTGCGGTTCCTCCCCGTGTGCAATGACAGGAACAGGTAAGAAGGCTGAATGCTGCTTCCCCCATGTTGCATGGTTTCTGCCATTCCTTAGTAGCCCAGTGTCTGCAAAAAAGAGCTCATCCTTCAGGTGCACTATTTTTCCTGTGTTTTTTAAGGAGCTGCCCTCTTTTGTCAGCTGTAGCCAGAGAGACTTGCTTATTTTTCTGACCTGCATGTTAGCAACGGCTAACTTCTGCTTTGACAAATTTCTGTTTTGAAGCTGACAAATACAGAGGGTAATTTTCTCAGCCTGGCAACAGTGGTTCAAGTTAGGGCTGTTCTAAAGCTGGTGGGGTTTACTCTGTGTCAGACTGTATGAGATCATCATTGGATGTTTTATACCATCAGGAAAAATGCAGAAGGGAAGGAGTTTGATCATTATTTGGAGGTATCTCTGCTTCCTTCACCTCTCTTTGTTTCTCCACACACATCCACCCTGGTCTGTGGTGGAGACCTTTTTTTAAGCAAAGCAAAATAAAAAGTGTCAAGATCTCTCTTGGGGGAACCACATCAGTCTTCCTGAGCTCACGGTGATTCTGCACTGGTAACAACTGATGGTGGCATCCTGTGGGCTCACTGGGGGAGATGCTGAGAGGGTGAACTCGGCCTGCCCCATGCTCTGATGAGGTGGTGCAGGTGGCCTGAGCCTTGGACAGGTTTGGGGGGGTGCAGTCGTGAACTCAGTAGCTGCTGCCAGGCGTTCTGCACTTGTGTGAGAGATGCCAAACTGGCCTCTCTTGGAAACTGAGACCATCCCAATTCCCTAGGCTTATTAGACCTGCTGCTTCTAATTCCTCTGCAGGGCACTACAGGGATGGATGTGGGACAGGCCTGGATGGAGCTGAGGTAAGTGCAGCTTCAGAAACACATGCACTTCATCACAGGTGGCCTCAAATCTTTCAGACTTCCTGCAAGGGGAAGGACCAAAAAGAATGGAGGCCTTGCTGAGCAAAGTGTGTTTTACAACTGCTGGGTTCACAGGACTTTTCCAAATGTCAGGTCTGAGGTGGTTTTATAGAAGGTGATGCTTATTAACGTCTGTTGGAGAGAAGGGTTTGAGTGCTAGGTGATGATTGTCTGTTGACTAACTGGTCCAAACCTGTGGATCTAGAAATGTTATGATTTGTTGCAGTGAGGACTTGGAAAGTTCTCACAAAGAAATACAAATGTCAAAGAGCTTCACCAAGCAGGGCTTCGTCTAAAAGTTATTTCACATAGCAAAAAGTCTCCTTTTTCCCTCTTAACTCAAAGATGTGTATTCGTTTATAGAACATACGGTATTCAGTCCTGCAGTAAACAGGAACCGTTCTTCATTTCAGTGACAGTGGTATTTTAAGATGCAGATTCTGCAACATTTAAAATATCACTGGTGGATCTGATGTTTGTTTCAGGGAAGTTTTTCTACCAGTGGCATAAAAAGACCCAGGCAAAGAGTATAAATTGAGAGTCTTTTAGACTCCTTGTGATCAGAGGAACCCCAGATTTCCTCTCTGTGTGAGATAAGCCATGTGCAGGTCCTGCTCCCAAGGAAAGCCACTGTTAAATTGCAAAACTTAATGGTGATTACTGAAGATGTGTTATTTTACATAGAACTCAACAACCTATTTGGTAGCTTGGAAAACCCTTAGATACTAAAATGGAAAGTGTAAGTGCAAAAGATTGAGTGATTCATTTCAAAGGAAAATAATTGTTCAAAACCCAGATGCATACGGAGATGAGTAAGACTTGAAACTACAGCTCTGAGCCATTATGTGTGTGAAAAGCTTTGGAGTAATTAAACATTTGAAAGTATTTCCTCACTTGTCTGACTGCCCCTTTCCCTTTTTTGTTCTGGCATCTTTCCCCCCCCCTCCTCCCGCCCCGTTTTCAGCTTCTGGCACAAGCACTCCTGCTCAGTCATGTTAAATTTTGGGTCAATGTGATGCACTGTTGCTCAGACCAGCAGACCCACAACTTCTCACTACATTAAAGTACAAATGAAATGGCAACCTAGATGTCTGCAAATAATGTCTGCTTGTCATTAAATAATAAAATTTAACAAGGATTATAAGGCATAAAGCAGTTTTTATCCCAAATTTTCAGACAAAAGTAGTCACCTCTACTCAGGAGATCAGGTGCAGAATTTCTAGAGCAGTTTTTACATCAAACTGCTCTCTGGCAGCTTAGTCTCGATCTCGGTGTGAGCGATACTTAAAGTGGAGGGCAGGGGGGAACTGCGGATCTTATCTGCATGGAAGAGTTCCTTTGGAGCACCAGACAGTGTTCTTAGCAGTGTTGTGCTCTTCGTGGCCCAAAGAGATCCAACAGTGTTAGCAGGAAGAAGTTCTAGGTTTTGCAAGATTAGAAGGTAGCACACACATTGGTACAACGGGAAAAAGCAGACAAGTTTTCTGATGTGCAGCCTTTCTGCAAACGTAAACCAGCCAAACCCCTCTCTCCCCAAAGCATTTGTGAAACATGACTGAATGGGACCCTGGTCCACAAAACACTGAGAAATTTAGTTCAAGACTAAAAAGCTTTGTAGTATCTAGATGAGCAAAAACTTTGCTCTTGATTTTTAGGATCAGTGTGCATAATGTAATGTATGAAAATACCCTGTTTGCATACACTTCTTGCAGATATTTACCAGTAGCTATTTTCCTCCCTAAAACTTTGTGATTTTATTTTAAAGTGCTGAAAAAAAGCCAAACAGTGCTATTTGGGGTCTCTTCCTGCTGAACTGCCCCTGGAATGTTTGTTTTTCTTTCATCATACTTAACTTATTGCTGAAGTTGAGTCTTAAGAATTTTTCTAGCTTCTCTCTCTCCCAGTAAAGATCTTCGTACCCAGCGTGGTCAGCTGTCACTGTGACTCTATAGTTGAATAGAAATAGTTAAGAAGGCTACAGAAAGACATCTGAGTCGAGGTCTGAGCTTCTGTCTGTTTTGTATCTTTAAAGAGGTATTTTAATGGCAATTCATCATCAATAAAGGAGTATTATATGTGAAATAATAGCTAGGATCCTTCACAAAGCACTTCAAGATTTGTGTATAACAAATGGTTTCATTAACTAAGACAGATTTCATATTCTTGCTGTTTGTTTTCCAAGCTGTATTGAGATCTTTTGATCCAACTCAGGCACTCCCAAATATTTATGTATCACTTTGTATTTTAGTTTACAGAAGTAAATAGGATGCTTTGCTTTTACTGTGTCTCAGAAAGCTTTAGTTGTTTGGCTATATGGAAGCTTTAGTTGTTTGGGTATATGGCTTTTCTCTTCAGTGTCTCTTACCGTTTTTTCTGCTGCACTCTTCATAGAATCATAGAATTGCTTAGATTGGAAAAGGCCTTATAAGATCATCTAGTCCAATTGTTTAACCTAGCACTGACAAGTCCCCCACTAAACCACGTCCCTAAGCACTACATCTA
>JAVKLA010000021.1:16990968-17030482 GCA_034782735.1 Sagittarius serpentarius | reverse complement strand
CCCGGCGGGCGGCTTCTCCCTGGGGGCGCCGGGTGAGTGGGTGGGCGAGCGGGGGGAGGCCGCTGGCCCGCGGCGGCCGTTAGCGCGGTGAGGTGCGGCCGGTGGTGGGGCGGACGGGGGGACCGTTACCGTTACCGGGGCGGGGTGTCGCTCCTCGCGGGGCGCTGGAGGCAGCGCTGGTGGCTTCCACATGCCGGTTTCCAGGCGGTCTGGTCTGGCAGCAGCAGGGCTGAGCCCCGAGGGGCAGGGCACCTGGCTGACGGCGCACCTCCGCCGAAGGAGCGGGGAGGTTAACTCTGCGTCTGTCACGGCTCAATGTGCCTTTGGTCGCCGAGGAATAAACCCGGTTATTCTTCCCGCAGGCTCCTCCGCGCCCGCCTTACTGCCAAGTTTAAGGCTGTGGTGTTTGCTCACAGTCTCCCTCCTCCAGGGTCTCTTCAGCTCAGGCTACTGTCACTACATGAGGAAATCTTGCTCCCTGTGCCTCGTCATTTTTTTCCTAGCCCTCTTTTCCGTGCCTCTGAATGCATTAATGCCGGGTTTTTTGCTGCTGTTCTTCCCTGCGCGCTGCAGACCGCAGAGGGTTAGTGTGAAAATAAAACAGCAGAACGGCCGTTTTGCCGCTGGCGTGAGATCTAGTTGACGTCTCTGTGCCACAGCTTTGAAAGAAGCCCCCGTCCCTGGTGTGTGTCTTCTGGGGCCCGCCTTGCCGGGGCAGGTGTGTCCCCCTATCTCCCTGGCCCAGGCTGGCAAGGGGAGAGCTTACCGTGCGGGGGTTACGCAGCCAGCGCTTGCGGGTCATGCTTCTTTCTCCCCGCTGTCTTGCCTTCCTTCCCTACCCATCATTTCCTCCTGCCCCATCTGCTTGAATCTCACTAGCTGGAGGCCCCTCAGCAATTCCCTGCACCCCACCTTTCATGACTTGTTCCCTCAGTTCACTGCTTCCCCTATTTTTTAATCCTTTGACTTTTCCGCTTTGAGAGGAAGCAGATTCTGCTGCTCTCTCCGGCTGTTTTCCACCTTCCCCTTGCTTTCCGGAGGAAGTGTCTGCGGACCCCGTCGTCGCCGTTATCAGCTCTGTGTGCACCTGAGAACCAGGAGAGCGCTCCTGCTGTAGCGCTGGCTCTTTGCCTTGTTTCCCTCTGCCAAACGCCATTAGGAGTTAAAACTACATGAATACTTTCTGAAGCTGGTAACTGCTGCAGTACCTCCAGGCGTGTTTTGTGATTGGGGGGGGGAGAAAGGAAAAAGAGATGAATACTGTAATTGTAAATGGCAGAGGTGCTGGCTGAAATTCCCCGTTAGACAGGGATCCCCACTATAAAAAGTGGCTGACTATTTAAGTAGTCACCTTCTGCTGATACTCCTGCAATTCATCCTGTTATTTTAGGAGTCACTTCTTGTATCTATGTGGGGTGCTGCTTCTGCAGTTCTTCTTTTTAGCCAGTTGCTGGAAGTCTTCCTGTTTCTGTGTTTGAATTTTCTTCTGCTGTATGAAAAACTTCTGCTGATGTCTTCTGCTGCCCATAACTTTTCTTCCTCTTCTTCTGTCTACTCTTCTTCGTCTCCAGGACTTCCTCCTGTTGGTGTTTCCCTTTCTCCTCATTTCCTCTGCTCTGAAGTTTCCACCTGGATATTTTGCTTCAGTATGCGGTGCTTTGTGATGGCTGGCCAGGTGATTTGGCAGTGCTGCCCACCAGATACTATTCTTGTGTTAAAAAAATTGGCATTATTTATAAATTATACATCTGTTTAATGGTAAGTCAGTCTTTTAATGTGTTGGTGGTGACTTTGAAAGTACGTTTCTGTAAACTCCCCTTGTTAGTTTAAAAATCATTGGGCTTCCTGAGGGTGATGTCACGGATATGATCAAAGGCTCTTTCAATAACTGTTAACCAGAAAGATTAACAGCCTCTGATGAATCTCTGTAAAACTGTCAGCTAAATCTCATGGAGGATCTAGCCCATAATGGATTATTTTGGATGTACTTATACGTGGGTACAAAAGCTTAACACAAACTTATCTGAATTGCATACAAATACATCTGTATGCAGGTAGAGCATTGTACAAACTTAAGTTCAGATGCAGTCTCTGCATGTTTCTGTCCTGGCTCTCAAATCCATATAGTATGCACGCACACGCCACAAACAGGCGCTCAGCCTTACATCGTCTCATCAGTGATGTGTACAGGAGACATGCCCTGTTCTCCACCTTCTGACATCCCTTCTGAATCTTGTCTTTTTGCAGATGTGGATGAATGTGCCCTGGGGCTCGATGACTGCCACCCAGATGCTATTTGTCAAAACACTCCGAAGCTGTACAAGTGCATGTGCAAAGTGGGTTACACCGGCGAAGGGAAGAAATGTGAAGGTAAAGTGATGGAAGCACTGTGCTCTGCCTGTGCTCGGCATGAGGTATTTCTAAGAAGACAGAGCCATTAAAAATAATGACTTTAGAAGATGGAGGATGATTTTAAATGAAAATAGTCATTGTTTCTTCACCTTATTTACTTTTTGTTTACAAAATCAAAGGCAAACGGATTGCATGGCTTTTCATCTAGTGATATCGCTTGGTCTAATAATTACTTTGGTGTTTAACCAGCAGCCTTAAAAACTATAAGGTAAAGCTACATTCTTCTCATACTAAACCCAAAATGTAACACTATACCGGCTACTAGAAAGGCAATTAACTCTATCCCAGCCAAAACCAGGAAGCATGGGAATCTTGGCATTTTGTTACTCTTTAGAAACATTCAGCAAATAATGCGTTAAGTAGTCTATTTGCAAGACAATGATGATTTCGGACAGCAGTTGCTGCTCACATTTACACAGTTGCAACTCTAACTGTCTATAAAGCTCAAGCAAGCATCCATCATATTGACTTTTGCTTTATTCCTTAGACATTGATGAATGTGATAATGACTTCAATGGAGGCTGCGTCCACGAGTGTTTCAACATTCCAGGAAATTACCGCTGTACTTGCTACGATGGCTTTATGTTGGCTCATGACGGCCACAACTGCCTGGGTAAGAAGAGTGTTCATGGACATTGTGAGTGGTGATGCTAACGTAACCCTTTTAACTGCATCCGTGGGAAATGCATGGCGATCTGTTGAGCTAAATCAGCTCAGCTAGAGAAGAATGTTACATACGAGACTAAGGAATTCCAGGTACTGATGCAGCGTCCCAGTGTGGCTCTTTACCCCTCTGTAAATGAGGAGTATAATTGTGCTACATTTCTGTTAAGTGCTTTGCGTTAAAATGTGTGAAGTGCCATCTATTGTTACGCTAAATGAATTTATGTAAAAGAACACATGCTATGTTGTCTTTTCTGTTCCAAAATTAGATTAGGATCAGTTCTCAGGTGTTTCCGGGCTTAGAAATCTCTCATACATCTATAACATGTGGGCTTCTCACTCTTACTGTGTCTGAGTACATCCTGACAGGCAAGCTGTAAGGAAAGGACAATTATGAGTGTGCAGCAGCTGTACATGATAGAGGCCATTGAAGTACAGAGGGACTAAGCCAAATGCTTGGAGTTTCCCTGGGTGGTTAGTGTGAAGCAAAGTATGCAACTCTGGAAATGTCTTCAATCCTGGCAATGCTCCTTTGACCCTGCACGCACACACTCTCTCTCACCCTCTTTTTCATTTCTTTGTTTAACACCTTGGTAGTTTCCTTCTTTTTGTGCGCCGGTGTCGTTTCCCTGGGACAGAGCCTCATGTTGATGAAGCTGTCCTGCATCCAGGACCCATGCTGGGTACCCTGTGTGGCTCTGCCCTGCGCTGTGGTACCTGTCCCATGTAGTTTTTCAGAGATGGCTCAGTTGTTCTCTTCTGCCGCACTGCGTGGACGTGCCCAGGCAGGCTTCCATGCCCATGTCAGTGAGAGGGAAACTTGCTCTCACAGCATGATTTTAAGACTGTAGTTAGCTTGCTTGGGGTATTTCCCACTAGTGTATGGTATGTCAGGTGGGGGATTAGACCATCCTGAGGCTGTATCTTCTGCTGAGACAAATTGGAAAAGCTCTGGAGCCTCCAGTGGGATTGTGCTGGGTTTTACCTGCTGGGAACCTGGTGCCTGCCCACAGATTGACTTTGTTACCATGCTAAGTGGAAGAGAGGATGAAGTCACTAAGTTCCAAGTATTTCACTCAAGAAAGTAGAGAGGGAAGCAAAATATCTGCTGATACTTTAAAATAATAGGAAGGCCATCTTACTTCTCTCGGGTGCATTTATGTTAACACACAGTCGAGTTCAGTTGAGGTTACCATGAAGGGCTGAATGTGAACGAACACATTGCCTCTTACAGAGCCACCAAAGGGTGTATTCTCTTTGTATCCAGTAGCCCTTCTAGAGCATAATTCAGCTGGCTTGTTTGTGATCAGTAAGACCTAGGCATAACTCAGACCAAAATTTACCACCTGCTATGTTACTGGGAAGCAGCTCAGTATTGCATGGCAGAGTATTTAAAATAAAATAAAATAAAACGTCATTGACATACAATGAAGTTTTTACCACTGACCTGCCAATTTTGAGACGTGATGTAAACGTTAAATAAATATTTTGGCATGCAGCAAATTGGATCACATCATCTCTTAATCTGTTTATTTGCTTTGTTTATGCCAGGGTTGCCCTCTTCTCACCCTTGTTTTTGAAGATCTCCACTGTGTCCCTGGGTTTAAGCCAAATAGACAATTACTTGTTGGAAGGAGATGATTTTTTTGAAAGCTTTCCAAGGTCTGTAAGACAGAAACATCTGCTGGAGTTCAAAACTGTAGTACTAAAGACTCATGGTGGCTGTTTATTCATGATTGTTTGCACATTTACATCACTGTAGAACTCTAAAATACTCAGCTTCTCTGTGATGGAGATATGTCAGCCGCTCTTTCTGCTACAGCAGGCCACATTCTTTTGCGTCCAAATGGCTTACTCATTGCCTTCAGTAGAAATTAAATCTGTTGTGATACTGTGTTATGCTTCTTACTAAAAGCCTTTCTCTTTCTCCTTTTTTAGAAGACAGCTGTTTTATGCCAGAAATGCTACAATGTTAAATTAAAAACACTGTACTATTAGCACAGGAACAATGAACAGAACGGGAGTAAACGTGATCTGCCATATGAATTTGCAAATGAGACCAGTGCTTTGCCTCAGCAACATTTTGTCCTGCTTGTTAAGGGACTGAGCATTTTTACTTCCTGTTCAAATTGGCATTTCTGAAAATTAGGGTAGGAAAATTCTTTGCTGGTAGTGGTTACAAAAGCCTGCACTTCTTAAGGGGTAAAATTCCAAAGAATTGGAGGTTGGGATGAGCATCCTGTTGTTCAGAGGCCTAGCTGAAGTTTTTCTACTCTTTGTTTCTCTTGGTTATCTTGCAAGCAGAGCCTTTCTATATTCTCTGGTATTGTTGAAGCTCTGAATATTGCAAAATCAACATTAAAAGTATTTCCAGAACTTCTGCTCTTGTCCTTGACCACAGTCTGGTGACACAGCAGCGGCCTTGATGGTAATTGGGAATGACCAGATCAGATCTAACATGTGAATTCTAGGTAGAGTGAAAGTAAGGAGCAGGGGATGGATTTTAAGCTAAATTTATTTTGAGGTTTGTATTTTTCTTGTTCTACCTTTGCTTCAGAATGGGAAGCTTTCTGGAAAAACACCCTTTGTAGCTTGGATGGGTTTGGAGCCAAAGTTGCGTCCTACTGAGCAAGCCAGAACCACGTATGGATGCTCAGCCTAGATGTAAATGTGCTAGGTGGCTGGGTGGTAGTACTGTCTAGCTGCACTGAGAGGCAGAGTACATTCACGTAGGTGGAGTGTGGAGTCCTGCTTCTGGCTCCACCAAGGCTACTCTGCCTTAGTTGTAACCAGTAACTCTGGTTAGTTGGCCAGCATTTCTTGGGAGCCCTGTGACTGATTGGGCAAACTGCGAACAGCGGAAGAGCAGCAGCAAAAATACGCTTTCCCAAGGGTGACAGCACAACAACAACAACAGGCTAGCCTGGGGTGTCTTAAGCTGCCAGGGTGGTTACATGCCGAGTAGATGTCTGTCTGTACCGCATAGAGAGGCTGCTGCCAATGTGAGCGTATTGCTGTTAGTACAAAGCTGATCTCTCTCTTTCCTCCTCCTCTCTCTCCTTCTTTCAGATACAGATGAATGTATGTTCAACAACGGTGGCTGCCAACATGTTTGTGTCAACACTGTGGGGAGCTATGAATGTCGCTGTAAGGAAGGATTCTTTCTAAGTGATAACCAGCATACGTGCATCCACCGCTCAGAAGGTACTGGCTGCTTCCCTCCAGGCACCAAGCGGGAGTTTTTGACAGAAGCTAACTGCAAAATCTCTAAAGCAGTTTCAAAAGTATTTTTAGGTTGAGTTTTTCAAAGCTGTGAAGGGTCTTGAAGTCCTCACTCCTGTTAAAAGGAACAGTGTGTCAGAATGTTCTAAGTGACTTTGAAGACTTTCTACATCCCTTCTGCCCCTTTGATCCCACCAGTATGTCTGCAGTGTTGTGCCTGTTAAAGGCTGTACTGCTGTACTCCCTGTGGACTTTATGCTCTGTTGTGCAGCTAAGCTGTGTCCTGATCCAGGGAATGGCAACAAATTGAAGGACAGGGAGTTTAAGCCATTTCCATTGGCTTTAGTGACAAGGCAGTAGCTGCATTACCTTCAAGTACCTTTTAGATTCCCTGTACAGTGTTTAGGTTTCAGCTAAGAGATTTATTGTTTGTCAGCCCCAAAGGTATTCAAATCATGTTCTTTGTTTTGAGTGGAACCTTTATGAAGCGACCTTTGAGAGATCAGAGAGCCTTGGATGTCCAATTAGACATCGGATTGAACAAAATTATTTTGGATGCCCTTAGGGAATACTTTAAAGTGGTTGCTCAGATTGGGGAGTTGTCCATTGAACTGTACAGTGAATATCTTACTAAGAAGTATTTAAAGCTGCAAAGCTTTCTTTAATCTATGGCTTATCATTGGCGTGACTATAAGAGGAATCTGCGCATGAATAAACAAATCGTTTAAAAATCCCCATAGTGAAGAAATCAAATTTATAGACATATATGGCCATCCACAGATGAGCACGCTGAGGTGGCTGTCATCTGACGTAGCTGAATTAATCTTTTGTTTGAATTAAGAATTAGTATTCTCAGCTTCTCTGGTACTGGGCTTGGTCTCATGGGAGTCTGCTGATGCACGGTGATTTCTCAGGCCATTGCTCAGCTTTCCACTGCAGGAGCTGAGCAAGGAGTGAGGACAAGCAGGAAGGCTGCAGTGGTGGGGCAAGGCATTTCCCTTCATGTTGCCTTGCTAGCAGTGATGTGTGTTTGTGTGTGTGCATGGATGATGAATCTAAGGATGAAAATCAGTTGCTTGAACTCCTTGTCTTGTCCAATGCCAAGGGAGGAAAAACTTCCAAATCTTTTTATTCTTACTTGCTGCTACCTGAGTACTTTCTGCTCTCCTGAACTAACAGCAGCAGCATTTCCTGTCATTGATACTTGTTCCCTAAATTATACCTTTGGAATTCTACCTTTGTTTCTTATTTTTAAAGACAGTTAATTTCTTTTAACCTTTTGGCAAAAAAAGGCCTTTTTTCCATAATACTAAAATTCCACTTAATTTAGTCTTCTTCTTTCTTTTAAAAAGAAAAGCAAGAGCAAAAAAAGATGCATTTTTTCCTAAAAACTATTAAATAAAAAATATTTTTATGGAAACCAGTCTTAAGAAAAAAACGCTTACTGTTTTTCCCGGAATGCTTTTTTTCTTCATACTAAAGTACAGAAGTGTTTGTCTTGTTTTCTTTAAAAGCCATTTTTTCAGATTATCATGCTGTGACCCTTTACCTCCTGCCTCCCCCCATTACTGTGAAGAAGTGCTCCCCGGGATTTCCCACTTTTTTTTCTTTTTACCACTTTGAGCGGGCAGGTCTGTTTTAAGCCAAATCTCATTGCTTTATCTTTCCCCTCACTTTGTTCTCCACTTTTCTGCTCATCGGTAGGTCTTCTGTTTTCTGCCTTGTGTATGCATCTCTCAGCGTATATACTTGGTTCTCTTTTGAGGCCTTGCAGCATCGATTGAAACAGCATTTGGCGCCGACTGCCTAAACCATCTATTCAGTTTTGCTTATCTGTAATATAAGGGAGTATTTCTTTCCTTGTCTCCCAGGCCAGTTAAGAGAGTGCATACATTAATGCTTGAGAGACCTTCCTAGTGGTCTGCAATACTGGCCTTTACATACACAGAACAAGAGTGAACTGAATTTGAGATAGGAAAAATAGAGAGGCTTGGGGCTGTTGTATTCCTCCTGATGACCAGTGTAACAGGGGAGCCTAAGAGTCATCTGCCCTTCCAAGACTATCTGCAATTATCCTCTGGGTTCCCTGTCACCTACTGTGACATGGGACTCAAGGTCAGGTAGCTATTAGAGGAGAATTTGATAATTAAAGTTGATTTTTCATCTGATATGACTGTGTTGGTCTGAAGCACAAGGGTGCTCTGAGGGGCTTGATGGTTCTGCCTTAGACCCTGTTTAAACCACAAGAGTGTCTTGGAAAGTTGTGCACAATCCTGTTTTTTCCCTTGGCTGTCTGCTCTGAATGAGCTCTTCTTCATCTATACGCGGAAGAATGGATTTACTTTGGGAGGCTGTTACAGTAGCTGGCAGGGTAGCCATGCATGTGTAGCTTGTTTCTGTGTTTAACTTGCTCCGTATTAGAGAATACAAAAATTCAAAGGAAAACAGTTTTTCACGAGTAAATATGTGGTACATCTTGTGGTTGTTATTGCTATGGATGACAAACCTTGTTACTCTCCCTTGTGGTATTTCATAGTCACAGCTACCTACTTGTTGGGCTGAATCAATGGGAGTGATTGGACCTGCAAGATGAAAGCCACATTTGGAATCACTGTGTGGACTGAGAGCTCGTATGCAGGGGACCATCTCAGCTCCTGCTCTTAGAGTTCTTCTGTCTGTGGAGAACAGTGATAACTAGCGAGCTTTTTGGAAAAAGTTGTCTTAACACAAGGGTGTAGAAAGCATGTAAAAAGACTAAAACATTCCTGGGACGTCCTGTTCTGCTAGTGGTGCTGAAGCTCCTCACCATTTGGCTATTAGACTGTGCCTCTGAGAATCTCTCCTAGTTCTTTGTACAATTGCATCCTCTCCCTCTGTCCTACTGAGCACCTGTTTGTGCCTTAAATGGAGCCTTAATGTTCTTAGCAGATTGATGGTGATGCCCCTACATCTTCTGTGTAAAAAAGACAAACCTTTAAACACAGATCATACATGTAAGAGATTAAATCAATGTGACCTGATAGGGAAATACCGTGCTGGCTTTTTGCCTGTGTCTTGCCAGTGACTGGAGTGCTCAGACCTCACGGAAGTTTGCTGGGTAACTTCGCGAAGATCCAGGCATCAGAAAAGACTCGTCTGGCTTGAGGTCCGCTAGGCCAGGCAAGCACTGGGTTCAGCTCTCTTGGCTGTGAGTGTGGCGATCAAGAGACTCATCCATCTCAAGACACTTGTGTGCCAGTAAGGCAGGGTCTCCTGCAAGAGAAATTGTGTGTCTGGGAAGCATGTGGTGGGATTTGACCAAAATTTGCTTGGGGTTTGGTTCTGTGCCACAATCTACCATTGCAACAGCTCTGGAACAATGTGACTTGCGAGACTTGGTGTCCATGAAGGAGTTTGCAGTCACACAGCATTTATGGTTTTACAGACATTTCTTTAATACAACCTTATAAAATGGGGCTTTGGAAACAAGCAGCAGCTTCATGGGAAATGCTAGAACATGTGGATGCATTTATCTTCTGTGAAACGCTGTCTTTTGGGTCAGCTAGATTTTGGTGACCTTGTTACACAATCAGTACCAAAGTAGCCACATTATTAAAATGCGCCCTGGTTTGGGAAGTGCAGTTTTAGCTTACTGTGGAGACCTGATCGAATTCTGCTCACTCAGAATGGAGCAATCCCAAACTGAGTATTTAAACCATTTGTCTGATATCAGTGAACTTTAGTAAAGTACCTGCTTGAACAGTTTCCCCTTTGGTAGCTCAGTAGAGACAAAAGAATAACTTTGTTAAGAGAAACTAAGCTGCTAATTCTCTTAATGCTTTCTAACACCTCTGAGCTAAGAGACCAGATCATATTGCATGCATGAGAACAGAAAAGTCACAAAACCACAAGAGTTAATGAGGCTAATTTGTGGCCTCATAGGTTGTCTCGTTCCTTGACTGACAACACAATAGTGGATGACAGCTTTCATGTGGGCTCCTTGGGCTACGTTTGTGTGCTGCAGGATTTGAAGTGTCATTGTCTTGTTAGACTTCTACAGAGCCCTCACTGTGGGAAAGGAATCAAAAAGCCAGTAGAGCAGAATAATCTAGGCTCTGCAACATCCATTCTTTTGTTGCTTAAAGCTCTCTTAATAGAGAAAGGGTACTGTAGCTTGTGCTTCAGATGGCAAGAATGGTTGTGTGCAGAGCAAAGACCTAACTGAAGTGTAGTGGAATGATGGCGATGAGCTGACCTCTGCTTGCCAATACAATGTTTTTGTTTCATTTAGCAATAAGGCTGTAAAAAGGGCCGTGTAAGTTTAAAAAATATATAGGGTGTGGAATTGTTCACACAATCCCTTTTTAGCAGCATGGTCACCCTTTTCATTCTCTCTGTGTGCATCTGCTCAACTCAGTAGAATTTAACTGAGGTAATGTGGGATAAGCCCCTGCAGCCAAAGTATGCTCCACTTACTCTTCGCAAATGAAGTGTTCTCACCAAGAAGAAAAAGCATTTTGGTGTAACACGTCTTATAAAAGCCAAAAGCACCAAGGCAGAGACTTTGATGGCAAAGGTGTGTTCTCCGTATACCTGAGGAGAGCATTCAACCTGAGGAGAGCATTCAGTTGTCTTCTCTCCCAATTTTGTAGCACTGTGGAAGACTTCAGCAAAAATCTGTGGTGTAATGTTAGAAGAAAAACTATTCTTTTAATTTGGTCTAATGATCTCATTTGATAACTCAGCCAGCTGCCGTGTAGTTTTAAGTTGTGTGTGTACAAATTGTGTCACCATCTTGCCAATGGCAAAGGCATTGATTTAGCTGAACCATGGGGCAAGGTGAAAGAAGTTTTTACAATAATTGTAGGAACAATTCCTCCCTGTTTAATGGACTTTAATTTTTTGCAAAGGCCAGAGAAGACACTTTGGCCATCATTGAGTGCTGGGGCATGAATGGCTTGTAACTGTCAGAGACAGAAATGACAGGATGTTTTCAGGAGGTGCACCAAAAGGAAGAAAGTCACTAGTGTCACATTGCTTTTTCATTTGGTTAAAGCAGGCACTGGCACTAAATTCTGTCCAGCTGGGAAGGTGTGTAGAAATACAGAACACTGTGATAATCCCCAGTGCGGTTATTTTGGAAGGTATTTATTGAAATAAGAAAAAAAGTAAACCAAAATGGTTAACAAAAAAGAGAACTGGCATACAACATACATACAATCTGCATGTCTGCCTGGTCACTACTTGGTGACTGCTGAAGCAGGTTATGACTTTGGGGATCTGTTTTGTAGGCCAGTAACTGAAATAGGGATGACTTTTGCAACTGTTGGCCTAGGTATTCCCATGTCTGGTGGCTGCTCTTTTAAGCAGAGAAATAAGAACTTCACTTTAGGCTTTGATCTTGCCAGGTATCAGCCACCTTGCAGTTTTTATAAAAGAAATGAGGAGGTTTTATAAACACTGATACAAAGTGAGGGCATTGGATGAGAATGCAAATGCTGTACAAATGACCTTGCAGTCAAAGAACACTAGCACAGAAAAGATCACAGATGGAGAAACCTTGGGACCATTGACTTTGCAGGATTGGACTTTCTGCCTTTCCTGTCTGTAAGCTTATACTTCTTGTCCTAACACTGTAGAGTGTTCCCAGAAGTAGCAGGCAGTTGTCTGTTTGTGTATTGAACTGACTTTATTTGACCATTGCCTGCACACAGAGATGCTGAGGATGCTGATGCTCTTGCACTTGTCCTGTTTTGCAGAAGGCATGAGCTGCATGAATAAAGATCATGGCTGTGCCCACATCTGCAGAGAAACGCCCAAAGGAGGAGTTGCCTGTGAATGCCGACCAGGATTTGAACTGTCCAAGAACCAGAGGAGCTGCATTTGTATGCAACATTCTGCATATGCTTATGGTTTCCCAAAGTGAACAAATAGTGTTCTGTTTGCAGTGATATGGGATTTGGTATGTTATAGCTAAACTGGGATGACACGCATAAATTGTGTGTGTTTGAATTAAACTGGAATCAATGGCTTTGCTGAACACTATCACACCAGTCTATTGGTTGCTACAGTATCTGTAGTTTGGGAGTTGCGCCATCATTCATAATGGAAAGTTCAGTTCCACAAGAGAGCTCTGCAGTGTTTCACTCTGACAAAGTTCTTCAGGAAAGGGGCATTAGGAAGGTGTATTGAGTGGTCAAATGGAGACGAAATTGCACACTGTCTTTCAAAGAGGCTGGAAGTACTTGTGAGATATAACGTGTTTTCTTCCTAGTAACATGTAATCATGGAAATGGTGGCTGTCAACATACATGTGATGATGCTGATAATGGGCCTATTTGTGGATGTCACCCCAAGTACATCATGCATGTGGATGGGAAAACCTGCCTGGGTCAGTATACGGGGGAGGGAAGTAGTTTTCTGTTGATGACTAACTCTAGAGTGGTGTGGCGTTGCTGTGTGTGCACGATTAATGCTCCTCATGATAGTATAGCTAGAAAACGTCAAGGAATGCAAAACTTAAGAAACCTGCTAGTGCATGAGTGAGTTGGTTGGGTCCAGCAACTTATGCTTCCCTATATAAGTAGCTACCTAATGGTACTGCAGCCTGTAATTACCACTGGTCGCTCTGAAGCACAAGGCCTGTGACTCACCAGAGAAGATTCCCTGCCCTCTAGGACATTTTAGGTTCACTTTCTTGGTATAGCATGAGCCAGAGAGTGTAACCAAGCAGTACATCTGTTAAAACCAGAACTCTGAATTCAATAAAAGTACAGTTTTTGCAAGGCATTTATCCAGTAAAGAAAGCACTTAAGATCTATAAACTCTTCCAGTCTCTGGAAGTGTTTGTTGTCTGTTGATTGAAATCAAATGCTCAGGCATAACTGGCTGGTCCTTGTATTAGTGCATGATAGATGATAACAGTGTGCTCTTAACAGAACAGTTCGTGACAGTTCAATTAGTTCTTTTATCTTGTTGCTGTTCACTACATCCATAGCACATCTTCCGGTTTGTTAAGAATACTGAAGCAAACATGAGGTGTAAGGAAGCAACAAAAGCAAAGTATTCTCATGGTTTTGACTGAAGGGTCTTTATGATTTTCATTATTACTTTCTTTTTAAAAAAAAAATTATTTCTGCCTGGTCAGTTCCAACTGTCTCTGATAATTCAGCGTGTAATGCAGCTGTTTGCATGTGTGTACATATTGGATAACAGATGAGGTCAGGGCACCTCTACTTAATCACTTTATTCATGTTTCTTACAGAGAGGGAAGAGGCTGCTGTTGAAATTTCTGAGGGAAACACTACAGCAGGAGCTGATGTGGACAAGAGGGTGAAGCGACGGTTGCTTATGGGTAAAAGTGCTTATCCAGAATAATTTTGCTGTTTGCTGAAACCTTTCAGATTGAAGAACTGGGTTTTTTTTATTGTAACCATCATAGCTCTGGGCTGAATTGTGCCTGAGATGCTCCGCTGCCTTTTAAGGAAATAATATTATTCCATAATGTGTAAGAAACTATGTACATTGTTTGTGACGGTCAGTAGGAGGTGTCAGGAACTTGCCCTTGCAGTAGTGTATGTTTCTGTGGTTCATCATGGGAATGCAGTACAATCCCTTCTATGCTACAGTTCTAGCCAAGTGATTGTGGAGGAAGCAGTGTTTTACCTGCTTCTCTTCAACTGAAAGTATACTTCTGCGTGGAAGAGAATAGGGCCCAGTGGTGGATTGCATCTAGAAGGACATGTTGGGATACGAGGCCATCTTATTCTTCCTGGAGGTGTTTGCATCTGGCCGAGAATGCCAGCCTCTGAGGCTCTGCCACTACTGGGAAGGTGCTGGCATGAGAAACAATCACTGTGGTCTCAGGGCAGCTGGGTCAGTGGATGTCCACCTCTCAAAAGCCCTTACTCCAGGTATCGGGGTGATTTACTGTGCTTATTGGCATTTGCCACAGAAGTGGCATGGAGCATGGAGGCTGAGAAGAAAACTACCAAAAGTATAGGGCTAGCTCTGCGCTCCTGAATCCATATTTAGACATCTAAATGAATAGCCTTATTTAAAAAAAAAAAAAAAAAAGACATTTCTGTGGAAAGAGGAGGAAAGAAGCGGTGCTCTGTCTTCAGTGGAGGTTGGACACAACCTTTCAATATTGAATGTGAGATGAGAGACTGGGAGGGAATAAACCAGTAAAGGTCTCAAAACTTGAGAAAAAGTAGCATATGTTTGATGCTGCAGAAAACTAGGAGACAGCACTAGACAGAGAGAATTTCAAAAAGCAGTGAGAAAATGATCTTTGCAGCTCTCTGAATCAATATGTGCTGGATAAAATTGCATTTGTCCAGACAGTGAGAAGGTTGTTAGACTGAGGTGGTTAGACCGACTACAAGATGATGAATGCCAAAGAGTTATTTCTCTTTAGTTGGATGTGAAGAACTATGTTTTAGGGGTATTCTCTGGAAAGGTTTGGTGAGATTTAGACATGGTTTGCATATGGGGAAGTTAGGGGAACATTAGGTTGAGTTGGCACCTAGTTTATAAGCCTAAAGGAATGCTCCGTGTGGGTGTAATCCACTATGACTGGGAGCACAGGTAGCATGTGAAAGTGTGTTGGGAGGGATTTAAGAAAACTGGTTTAGAAGTGCTGAGTGTAACCAGGTGTCTGAGCATTGTTGGGAAGTGTCAGAGGATCAGCCAGGATTGAGTGTGGGCATAAGAAGACTGACAGGGACAGATTCATCCTCAAGGAGCAGGGATTTGTGTTTAAGGACAAGAATATCCAGAGACAATACTTTAGTTTGTAGAGTCTCCACAAAAAACCTGGACATAGCTGAGGCAGGGATTTTGCCAACACATTAATTTAGTAGTTGCTCGTGTATACTAGACTAAATGTGGTTGAATAGCAGTGTGTTTGGAACTGTGCCTTGTATCACATAGTGTTTCTTGTTACCATTATAATATCCCTGAACAAACTTAAGCTTTATCTTGTTGGCTAGAAACGTGTGCAGTAAATAATGGTGGCTGTGATCGTACGTGTAAAGATACGTCGACTGGAGTTCACTGCAGCTGTCCTGTTGGATTCACGCTCCAGTTCGATGGGAAGACGTGTAAAGGTGAATTTTGTACTCATGGACATGTGCGTACCAACACCTTACTGTAAGGTGTTCATCTCCAAATGAAGGTCATCCAGCATCCAGAGGAAAGCCAGTATGTGTAATCTGACCTAAGAAAGGACTGCAGCCAGGGGTAGACACACGGTTTCCATCGCATCAGGTGCATCACATGCAGAGAATCTCTGCTGCTCTGCCCTCTCCCTCACCACTTCCACCCCTCCTGCCAAGATGGTCTCATTTTTCACAGATGAGGTTTGGTAGGAGGTAGTACAGGTCTGTGGTAAAGTAGAGGTCAGTACTGTGAGAGGTAGGCATGTAGATTCTTACAGGCATACAGTCCAATAGTCTGCTATTTCACCCACAGTCAGCTGGGTATTAGAGCAGTTTGTAAGTAAATATCAGTGTGTAAACAGGGATACAGGTCCAAGCAGCTCTAATGAGAGTACTGGAAAGGAGCAAAGGGACATTTAGGTTGTATATTAGAACATATTTTCCAGTAATTAGATGTTAAGACTGTTCTGCTAGGCAAAAATGATGGAATCCCCATGCCTGAGTCAATTAATATTAGATAAAGAACTCATTCTAACATTGGCATGAAAAGGACAGGGTAGCTCAGGAAGTCTTCTGTCTGAGTTTTCTGCAGGGGTTAGGAAGAGGAAATGGAGAGAATGTTTAAAAAGCTAAAACCTGTTAGAGAGCATTTAAGTCAAAGTGTTTCCAAACAGAACTTAGGGAAATGGTCTTTTGTGAATAAATGTACCCAGATGTAACCGACAACAATATGTTAAATAACACTGTCATGGGGCTGAATGGGCCAGATCATTCTTAAGAGCTGGATCTGATCTTCCTTAAAATTTGTAGTAGTCTTGCTGGATTTTGTTTCTGGGCTTCTCTAACCAAATGGACGTGACTATTTTCTGGATCTGGCAATAGAAGTATGTTGAATGTGCTGTGTTTATTTGCTGAAGCACTTTTTTTGTTACAGATATTGATGAATGCCAGTCCAATAATGGAGGCTGTGATCATTTCTGTAAAAACACTGTTGGCAGTTTTGATTGCAGCTGCAGAAAAGGATTTAAATTATTAACAGATGAGAAGTCTTGTCAAGGTATGTGCAGTGGAGAGGCATAGAAGTAGAACAAATCGGCGTGGCTTGGACATCTACTACAATGATGAAGTGATAATGGACTCCAGAATAATTTCCGTGCCTCAGTTTTGTTTTTTTTTTCTTTCTGAAACAGCTGTTGAGTTAATACAGTTGGCTTGATACTATTGCAGGAAGTATGTTTAACAGCACAGTGAACTGTCATCTGGAAGCGACAGGGATAGCATCGTATTGAAAAGCTCTTTATGAGTATAATGCTTCCCCCCCTTCTATTAATGATCTTAAAATATTTTACAGGGAAAAATAGACAATATCTTTCTGTCCATATTACTGACTATTTCACCATTGCAGTAGAATTATTTTTTCTTAATGGGACGTTTAGATGCCATGAGTTCATTATTTAAAGAAAAAAAGATATAACGTGATCTATGAAATTATAGGCCTGTAGACAGACTGGAATCACTATTCCTTAAAACATCATAGAGCATTTGATTTTTAGGATGACACGGATTTCTCCTGTGAGACTTAGAATGTTTGCTTTTCTATGTAATGGTTTGTACATACAGAGTTAGCAATCCTGTTTAAGCAGCTTAAATACATTAAAATGTAAAGATCAAAATGGTCTGTGGTTTTGGAAAAGCTACAGTATGAAACAATGTAAAGCCAATCAGCCAACTGGGAAGGTGAGTAATTCCATTTCCTAGACAACCAGCTGACATTAATGATGAATTTCAGAAAGCTGAACTGACCAACAGAAAATATGTTTCACCTGGGTTTTTGGTGCACCCTTTTTAAATCGGACAAAGAAGGACAACTATTGATGTGGAACAAACTTACTATAAAAATATAAGATTTTCAAGATACTTTGTGGGTTTTTTAGTGGAATCTGTTTATGAATGTATTTCAAAGACTTGTGTCTCCCTTCTGTTACTTTCCTTAGATTGTGTCAAAAGTGGTATCTTGAAGCATGCCAAAGCCCAAGAAAAAGAATGATGTAATGTGTCCGTGATGTTGATGTGAACTTTTTTGTATCTTGCAACACTCTTACACGGCGTGTATGATGAACTAGGACAAAAGTTTTAGGTGCTTTTGATGGTATAACAAATGTTCAGGGGCTCAGAAAGTGATGGGAATTTTACCATTTTACCATTCAATTCACTGAGATCGTGGTTAGGCTATTATACTAACTACCCTTTACAAAGAAGATGTGTGCAAAGTAATTATAATGCCAAGGAAAATTTTCACTGGAGAAAACGGATATCTCGGCAGCTTTTAGAGACAGACATTGAAGTCCAAGTATAGAGTATCATGGATCCATGGAAGAATTCACCACATGATTCCAGTCATCTGTCTTCAGGTGTATCTCAGAACATGGTGATTTTCAGCAGACTTAAATCAGGCGCTGCATACTCACATAGAGTTAAAAATGTGGCCTTTGCTTTCATTTATGGGGAAAAAACAAAGGCAATACTTTCTCTTGTACATCTATTTCTGCAGGCCTTATGTAGATTTTTTGTAATGAAATAAGAGTTTTGTCAGCATTTTTTTTTCTCCCACAGAAGAGAAATAATTTATTTCAAACATAATTGTTAAAAATGTAGCAGCAGTTTTCATGTTTGCCAAGAAGCAGCTTGTTTGGCAAGCTAATTGTTGTTTTGAAAGTTGTCATTTCATTATGTTACATTATTTGCTTTAAAAGAATTTGCTTAGTTTACATAAATCTGCACATCTCTGTCCAACTTTGTTAGCTAATCAGTGCTCCCTTGTCAGGCTGAAAGATACTGATGCATCCCTTTAAAACTTGCAGACATTGACGAATGCTCTTTTGAACGGACATGCGACCACACGTGCATTAATCATCCAGGCACCTTCGAGTGTACTTGTAACAAAGGATACGCTCTCTATGGCTTCACGCATTGTGGAGGTGAGTTATAAAAAGATGCTACAGGCCACGCTGATAGTGCTGTTGCCACAGGTCTAATTAGTGTCTGTGCAAGACACAAGCCTATGTATATGCAGTAGGTGTACACAGTAAATTTTACTCTTTGCCATGACAAGGAGACATAGCAAAAGTAGAAATTAATCCTGCTTATTTCTGTCTCTGCTCAAATGATTTCCTTTCCCACCCTGCATCCAGAAAGAACCTGTGACTATTAGAACAAACTGATGCATTTTGCACCTGGATGTGAAAGCCATAATTTGATAGAATTTTCACATGCAGAAGTCTCATTGATTTCAATGAAAAGTCAGTGGAATAGGACTTAACAGGAAGCTCTGGATGACTTAGAAAATTATGGTTTTGCAGGTTGCCCTTGTGCATATGTCAAATCTTCATGTGATTTAGGCTGTAATTTAGCTGATATACTACCACTGATTTACATTGGCCAAGATTAATACTCTTAAACCTTTTACGTTTTTCCTACAAGAGAAGTTCAAGGAAAGAGAGAAAGATGTTCACAGAAACTCAGTGTGTGTCAAGTGTGACTATTTCTATGACACATTTCCAACATTAACATAAGTAAATGTGAATAACTAGACACTAATGGAATTAAACCTGTTTTACATAAGCTCCAGACAAGACCTTACTGGCTCCAAGGACTGCTTACTTAGTTCTGAGTAAGACGTATTTATTTCTGAGGCAGAATAAGCACACTTTAACTTGGAGATAACAATTCAGAGATCTGTTCAAACCTCTGCCTCTGGAAAGTCTGCAAAGAAGATTACAGGGCTACAACATCACTGTGTTTTATCCCGATGAACAGGGAAACATCTGAATGGGGAGTAACACTGTTCTACTTGCTAAAAGAAGTCTGTTCTCATTAATTCCTCTGCATTAATTCAATTTCTTTTGGCCACCAATGAGAGAAAGGAACTGTAATTTTGCTATTGCCTGCTAATTGGCCTCTTCATATCATACCCCTGTGCAGGAGATATTAATCCTTGTACCATACTAAGTCCTTCATTTACTGGCAATCACAGACTGTGCCAAAGCTGGTAGGGATACTGAGTATACGCCTTCTGATCTATATGGAAGAAGTCAGTAAGTGCAGGAGAGAATAGGTTGCCATTGCATGCAGCATCCAAACAAAAGTTCAATGAAAACCACAGATTTGGGCTGATTTTGTGATATCTTAGGCAGCAGTACCAATTTAAGTTGTTCCCTTCTTTCTCCATTATTCCTCTGCTGCTCATTCCTGCTTCTGCTGCCTCAGTTTTGTTGGTAGCATGTTTTCCCCCTGAAATCAGATCAGTTTCGTAATCTGTTTCACAGTGTTTTCTACCAAACTGTTACCTGTCTAGAGAGGGGAACAAATGTTTGGGGAGAGCAGTGACAAGAACTTGTTATTACCATTGAGAAAAGTGTACGTAGAAGTGGGCACCCTCAGTTGTACAAACTTTTCTGGGACTTCTTGATGACAGCTTTCTAGGTTTATGTATAATTGCCATAAAGCTACTGGAGACAAGTGAAGCAGTCATCAGGGTGGATCTGAGAAAGAGAGACATAGAGCTTTGCATTTCCCTTTGTTGAGATTCATGAGATTCCTGTCGGCCCATTTCTCCAGCCAGTCAAGGTCCCTCTGAATAGTGGCACAACCATCTGGTGCATCAGCCACTCCTCCCAGTTTTGTATTAGCTGCGAACTTGCTGAGGGTGAACTCTTGTCCCATCATCCAGGTTTAATGAAGAGGATAAATAGTATTGGCCCCAGTACTGACCCCAGGGGTACACCACTGGTGAATGGTATATTCTGCATCAGCATGCAAGTTTGCACCAAAGGCAGTATGTTGTGTTGTCTGTAGTTTCTCCTCCTATCAGCATTTATTGGGTGGGGCAAGGCCCCGAAATTGGATAATTGGCCAAAAGGGACAATGGTGATAAATGGTGTTACTTGCTCATGTGGAGTCAAATACTGTTCCACAGCAGTTGTATCTGTCTGAGCACTTTGGAGGATTGATTGGTATGAACCTTGTCCATATTGTCTGTCTTTATTCCAAATTAGAAATATTAATTAACCAGACACAGTGCAATGCAGACTTGATTTGGTCTCCTTTTCTTTGAGTTAATATGTTATCATATTGCTGAGGCTGGATATTTTTTTAATTATGTAGTTTAAGGACACACCTAACATCTCCCCTCCGACAACATTTGATCAATTTTGACATTTATCAAAGGATTTCCATGAGAACAAAACTATTTCAGGGTGGATGTTCGGATAACATTCCTAAAATCTTTTCCAAACCCTACTAGGCAGTATTTGTGTACGTTTTCCCAGTGGAGTTAGAGTACAGAACTTTGGCAAGAGTAACTTCTTAAAAGTATTCTTACCTTTTCTCTGTAGATATTAATGAATGTAGCGTCAACAATGGTGGTTGCCAACAGCTGTGTGTGAACACTCTGGGAGACTATGAATGCCTGTGTCACTCTAACTACAAATTACACTGGAATAAAAAGGATTGTGTTGGTAAGGTGCATAGTAAATACATTTCTGCTCCTGATGTGTCTGATGGCCCTGTGATTACAGTCAAATCTGAAAATCTTGATCTGTCCAGTAAAGTGGCATGAGTCGTCATTCCTGGTATTCTGCTTTACTTTTTAGTGAGACATGATGGTACTGATGTTGAAACTGGTAAACACAAGCAACACCCCTGCCCCCTGCAAAACAGGAGATACTTTGAGGGATTTTGATGCCTTCTTTCCTGTGCTTTTATCATTCTTCTATTTCCTTTTGTTTCTCTGCATGAGAAGGTTTGCTGATGATAGCTTTACCTGAAAGGAAATTACTTATGTGGTGTGATCTTTCAGTGATTTTATTTTGCTTTGATTTTCTGTCTAAACAGCATATTAATTGCATGGGTGGTCTCAGGTACCAGATACAAAAGCAGCTGCATGCCAATTTATTCGTAGGGTGTATGTAGATGTTTTACTTCTGTGAGTATTTGTTTTATCCTATTTAGAGACAAAGGGTCCCTCGCCTGATAGTATGTCACCCAAGGTATTGCTGCACTGCATTAAGAGTGGTGGGAGCAATAGATGCTTCTTAAGCTGCTCTTCGGATGTCCAGGTATTTTCTGGTAAGTCAAAAACAACAAAAACAAGCATATAATTCTGTAGAGAGTTCTCATGGAAGCCCCAAGAAGTAGACAATCAACAGGGACTTTTCCTCTTTCACTATAGATAATAAAGGGCTATATCCCTGCCAGTGTCCCAAGAAAGCCCCCCTTTCCTTGTCTTTTATAACCACTCTACTCTCAGATTCTCTTCTCATGACAACTGTCTTTTTGAAGATGGGGAGGACGGGGCAGAATTCTCCGTGCTCCCTGGGCCATTCCTTAATTGGCCCTGAGAGCCACTGCTGAATGGGGTGAAGGCATTCCAGCCCTGCGTGGGGTCTGAGATTTTGCCTGCGCCAGCCCCTCCACCCCACAGGACACAGCATGCAGACTTGGCTGGTGCTTATGGGACAGATGCTGCTTTTCTTCCTGAACCCTTTACACTGCTTAGGAAAAGACAAGCTCTAATGTGGAGTGTTTTATGAACAACATTGTTGAAAAAGGTGAAGATGTGATGCCGATCAACAAATTAAAAATGTCTTTTATACTATAGGAGTCTTCAGTCTGTGCACAGCGCCTGTGTCTTTACTGTCTGTCTGTATGGTCTGTCTGTTAGGAACACAAGATGCCTACACCCTCACCTGTGGCAGGTCATCTCAGCTTAAGAAAAAGCAGCAAAATACAAATGCATCCAGCTGGCTGGGTAATCACTAGATTTACTGTTGCATGATTTGAGTGATTTCTTTTAATAGATAACTGTGAAATAAGGGTGTTTCTGTTGACTTTCTATTTTCCCTCTCCATTATACTCCCTTTGTTTTTTCTTCCTCTTCCTCATGATTGCAGTTAGTGATTACAGCAGGAAATTCCCCTTGTACTGCTTCACCGGCATCGCTCAAACTAAGACTTAAAAATAAGGAAAAGGAAGATGATCAGTAGTGAAATAAACAGCTAGGCCAGGAATGTCATGCCTCTTTCTAGACATCCAAACTGGACAGTGTTGGCAACATACGGTATGTTTAGGTTGAGCTGTTGGACAGTAAAGTTTAGAAAGCATTTAAAGCTAAACAGATAAGAGGCACTATTTTATATGAACATAAACTACTTCTGAACTGGTTTGCAGTATCTCGTTTGATTTCAGCTAACCATTATTTGATTTACCCAGTTGCAGATCTGGACTTGATCTCCTCTTCTTCTTCTTCTTTTTTTTTTTTTCTTTTTTAATAAAGTTCATCACACTTTGTTCCAATTCCAGTTGTGAACCGGCTTCACAGCAGGAAGAAGCTGGCATCTCTTTAGGTTTTCTGTGGTTACTGCTTTTTCACTTTGTATCAGCATATTTTTTGATGTCATCATTATGATGTGACATTAGGGTTATCTAAATTTTCTATTACTTTTTTAAAATAACATGTCATTGTTTCTTCCTGAAGATACTTCAGCCATCAAGATAAGTGTAACCTTTAAATTAAATGAAGGAAAATGTAGTTTGAAAAAGACTGAGATGTTTCAAGAAGGTCTGGAACAGATGATGCCAGGTATGAATATAAAAATGCAGGTAAGCAGGTTAGAGCCATAGCTCAGGTGTTAAGTGCTTTCCAGATATGAAGTACATCATAAGCAAAGCATAGGGGACTGCAAACTTTGTGCTCTTCATTGACCTCATGAATCACACTCCTTCCCAGCCATAATTCTTGCAGGAGTTATTACAGATCACAGGACTTCCCTGTGACAACCTTACAGTCTGGCTGGGAAAGCCCTTCCCCTTTTTTGTTTGTACCACTGCCAATAAATTCTCAGGAAAATCATCCATTCTCTTCATTCTTTTGATTTCTTCCTTTCCCTTCTCTCTCTATCCCTTCTTTCTGTTCTTTCCTTTCTCACCTACTCCTTACTGTCTGTTGCCTCAGTGAAGAATCTCCTGGCCTTTTAGGCTGACTCTATTGCCAAAGGGTTATTCCTCTTATCTCTTGTCTTCCTTTTACACTTCAGCAGCCCCAGGTGGACACAGTGAGGTCAGCTCTTCCATCTGTTCCAAGGCAGAAAATGAGTACGAGTGCATTTAAAAGAGAGAGAGAGAGAGAGAGGAGCTGGGGGAAGAAGTCACTGTGCTGAATTAGCATGTCAGTTTGTTTGTCCTTAGAAGAGTAACAGTGAGAAACCACACTAGATGCTCAGTGACGAGTTATATACTCCAGGACCAAAGCTTATTCTGGGTGTTTTCTTTTAACTAAATCTTATTTTCTCACGGAAACCTTGAAAGTCGTCTCCAAATGTCCTGTGTACGCAGCCACTGCTTAATTTAAACACCATTATAAACTGTGTTCAAAATTTTTTCCCTTGAGTAGCCTGCCTGATGCAGGCAGTGTCACGGTTTTAAGATGCTGCACATAGTGTAAAGGCAGTTCATTAGAACCTGCTAGCAAAACCCAGGGGAAGTGGGCTGGGCACTGCAGCCAAGCTCTCATCCTACCAGTGAATCATGCCTCAGACCCACTGCAGTACCAGAGTCTCAGCCCAACAGTACATCTGTAGGTGCACTAGAGTCATGATTGTATGTGAAGGTGTACCTGTTGAGAAACTGGCCAAACTGTTTGTTTACTGGCATGTGGAGTTGATCATTTGCTCCCCTTTAACTCTTCAAGACAACATATGTGCTGAGCACTAGTGACTATTCAATAACATAGCTGGCCAAGCTTTTGCTTCCTTTAATTTTGTTCATACAGAGAGACATAATTCAGTAAAGGAGAGCTTCCGCTATGTAAACCTCACATGCAGCTCTGGCAAGAAAGTTCATGGAGCCCTCAGTAGACTGACTGCAGCTAGAGAGATTTTTATCACTGCGGACTTTGAGCTTGAAACAAGCCAAAAGGAGGTGACAGGTTGGTTGGAAAATAATCCAAGGTGCGGTTTGAAGCTTCTTGCTGTTTGCTCCTTAATTTCTGTATTTTTCACTTCTATCTGTATGCAAAAATGATAATAAAAAGTATCTCCTGTTTTGAAAATTAATTTTACTGCTTCAAAAAGAGTGAGGGATGGGGATAGTTTCACAGATCAAAGAGCTGCCCATTGATTAAAATCTTGTGGTCTGATTAATTTTCTTCTAGCCTGGTGGTGTTGTCCTTAAGGATTTCAGACTTGTTCACAGAAGTTGCTTTCTCAGTGATTTGCATTGGTTGGTCTTTTGAATTGGGTGGATTTTTGTGCATGGTCACTTATAGAAGCTTTCACCCTTGATACTTTGCAGACACATGTGATGTGCGCTGTGCTCGGAAAAAGACTGAAAAGAGGTTCCGTAAAACTATTCGAACCTTACGGAAGACAGTCAGCAGGGACCAGTTCCGTATTCGCATCTCTGGCATGGACCACGAAGTAACCAGAAAGTCTCCCAAGCTATCAGAGCCACAGCAGTCTTGTGTAGGACTGATGCATGTGGGTAACAGATGTGGTAAGTAAATGTAAATTAGGAACAAACCATCACATGTGTTTTACTGTTTTGCTCAGGTCTGGTGAGCTTGGGGGGATCGTGGGATGCTTGTCCAGGAGAGAGGAGGGCTGCATGTGAAGAAGTAGGGGTTTCTGTTTGTGCTACTGAGATGTGACCCTTTATGTATTTATTGTTGCGCATTGCTGTGTTATAGGGTAGAATAAGGGCTCAGTGCATTGCACTTTGTTATAGTTTATGTACAGCCTACAGTAAGCTTAAAGGTAGAAAACATGGGAGTAACATCAGGCACCGATGACCTTGACATCACCAGTGTTATTTTTAAGACTACATTAAATATCCAGTGTAACACTGTGTTTCTGAACTTGTGAACACTTCATCTCTCCCTTTTTCCAAAGGAAAGGCAGAGCAGAATTTGATACAATTGCATTCCCTTTGCCGATTAAGTGCTAAGACCCAGAGAATCTTCATGACAGTTATAAATTCATGGAGAATAGGGGTTTTATAGGCCAGTACTGTGAAAAATCTTAATTATCATGGCACTGAAGGGCACCACCATAATGCAGCCCATAATAAATGCTTCCAAAGCACAAAAGTTAAGGAGAGGGGTCAGATGTTATCTTAACAGGGTCCTAACAACCATGACGGCTAATTCAGGCTGCATAGGGTAGGCAGCATGTAGGTGTTTTTGTGAATCAGCAAGCCTTTAAAATGCTTGTCAGATTGAATTAGTACATCTTCCAGCAGCAACCTATTCGGCCTCTGTCATGGTTTAACCCCAGTCAGCAACTAAGCACCAAGCAGCTGCTTGCTTACTCCTCCCCCCTCCCAGTGGGATGGGGAGGAGAATAAAAAAAGAAGTAGTAAGACTTGTGGGTTGAGATAAGAATGGTTTAATAATTAAATAAAATATAATAATTATTATATATAATAATAGTAATGAAAAGGAATATAACGAAAAAAGAGAGAGGAAATAAAACCCAAGAAAAGACAAGTGATGCACAATGCTCAGCACCCGCTGATCGATGTCCAAGCAGCGATCCGCCCCTCCCGGCCAACTCCCCCCAGTCTATATACTGAGTATGACGTTCTATGGTATGGAATATGTCTTTGGCTAGTTCAGGTCAGCTGTCCAGGCCATGTTCCCTCCCAGCTTCTTGTACACCTGCTTGCTAGCAGAGCACTGGAAACTGAAAAAATCCTTACCTTAGGATAAGCGCTACTTAGCAACAACTAAAACATCAGTGTGCTTACACTAAATCCAAAACACAGCACTGTACTAGCTACTAAGAAGAAAATTAACTCTATCCCAGCCGAAACCACGACACCCTCAGAATAGGTTTTCCAATCTAGTTTTGCTAACTCTGGAAAAACTTGGATTCATAGAACAGAAAAATGAATTGGTGGTGTTTAAAACATCTGTGCAAGCAAGCAGACTAGGGAATTACTCAGGTATTCTGTTGGAAAAGGCTGTAAGGTTTTGGGGTTTTGTTGTAACATTGTAATAAGTCTGAAAAACTTTGGAAGGTTTACCAAAATGAGTTTACATGGATGTTTTCAAGCTGCTGTGTTGGATTCTGGAGGAAGGCTTTGAAAAACTGTCTCAGTCCATTGTACAGAGCACAGTATGGCTTTCAAGCCATTTGTGATTTCATCTGGAAAAAAGAGCAAGGAGTAAGCTAAAGAGCAGGTAGAGAAGGCAATGTGAGTTACAATTAGGAACTGGAACAAAGAAACAAAATTTTTTTTTTTAGGTAGCTGCAGAACCAATTTAATTTCGCATTACAAATGAGAAGCTTACATGGCATTTCTGTGCTCGTTCAGAGAGAAAGGGGGCTTTTGGAGAATGCCTGGAAAACTCTTTGGTATGATGAGCACAAATAGCCTGCCCATGGTTAAAACAGAGACACTGAGTATATGAAGACAAGTGTTTGGAAGATCAGCTTGTAAAAGTCAAGCCTCTTCTGTGGCTGAATTGGTGCCACAGTTTGCTCTGAACATCTTAACAGGCACTGCTGCGAGCAGTGGAACTAGTAAGATATGATTCCCTGTGGGTCTTGTGCCTTACAGTTCGATTTGCTCATTCCTAAAAAGCTGCAATCACTAAACGAATCTTCCTTTCTTAAGCTGAAGTATTCAGATGATATCCTTGTGTAGATTTGCTGTGATCAAACAGGAGATGGAACTTGCACTTTTACTTGCCTGGATGCTAGGAAGGTCTCTCTTCTCAACTTGCATGTTCCCCACTTACTTATGTTAAATGCACAGAAACTTAGTATCTTTGAAACCTCTCTGCATCCTTTGTCAGATTGCTGGAAGCTGGACAGAAAGTTTGCTAGTTGCTGAGGGGGCATAAAAGTACACACAGAGGCAGTGTTGTTACGTACGCCTCATTTCCCTAAAAAAAGCTGATTGTCCCAGTGTGTATGGTAAAGGCAGCACTGGGTGGCGACGGCGGCGGCTGCTGCTGCTTTGACTACCAGTCAGAAGGAGCCAAGAAATGGACGGAGGAGAAGAGAATGGAGTGGGAACAGTGTGGAAGAAGAGGAAGAAGGTAGCTCAGGGATGTGCTTGGGAGAGTCAGGGATTTTTGGTTTGTTTTGATCTCATTGTTTTGCAGAGCTACTGAGAACTTCTGGACAGGATGGGGGCCCTGCTTATCTAGACATGCTAATGATTCTGGGGAGATAGTGGCTCCATAGCAAGAGGTACCAGGACAGCAAATGGATTCAGTGCAGGTGGTGGATCTGCTCTGTAGACAGGCAGAGAATTTTGGCAAAGGGATTTTGCTCGGTTTGACCAGAGGAGCAGGAAACAGTGAGAGAACAAAGTAAGTCTAGGGACTTACAAGTCTTCTGTGACGCAGGTAGTGAGTGAAGTGCAGGTTCAGTTCATTGTTTTCAAATGCATTTAAAAAAAAATAATACTTGGAGTATGGCTCGGTTAGATACAGTTTTATTGATTCCGTCTTGTGCTGGTCCTCTTCCTGTAGTAGACTTACCCTGGCACAGCACTGTCTGAAATGTTTGTTGTATCTGAGCAGTGTAAGAGGTAAAGTCCAGCTCCTGCTCTGACAGCTTTTGTCTTGGGTAAGTGGTCTATAATTGCAGCAGTACACTGAACTTCATTTGGTTTTGGTGAGGTAGTACTTTTTCTGATTTTCCTGTCTTAACTCCTACTGTCTGCAGTGGGGCACAGCACAGAATAAAAGCTCCAGAAAGGCACCAGGAATAGATAACATGTGAGAATTCACTGCTGACTCTGAAGGGTAGTGTATTTTATTTCAAGTCTGTTGTTTAACATACAGTTCTGTTTGGGATTTTCTGATGCTTTAGAGATTCCAGAGTTGCATTTGTCTACCTTATTATGTGCAAGCTCTGTATCAAGGAGTAAGCATATTTAGCGTTGGCTCATGTTGATTAATTCCATGAAGTCCTCTGAATGGCTTCTAAGGAGCAACCAGCAGTAGGTCTCTACTAATGGGTATCACAGGAAATGCATATAGCAAAATGGAACCTTCATCAACTTTCCCAGAGAACTGGATTCTCATAGCAGGAGTGTGATCTTTCCACACTGAAGTAAATTTTATGGTAAAAAACATGCGTATTTGAATGACAGTGCTTCAAGACTGGATGAACCATCTGAGGATGCTGGAAATACTATATGCTTCTTCGAGAGGAGAAGATTTGTCTTGGGGAGAATGCAGTTTCATTCACTAACCTGGCTACAAGTATTCATTCTCCAGTATGAGCTACACTTTGGGCAGATTTAACAGCCAAAGACTAACTATTTAAATACTAGCAATTCTTTATCAGAAACTGATTTACCGGAAACCTCTATATTGAAAGAGAAGAAGTTGGTATCTATGAGGACCCTTTTGCCCTCAGTCCCTTTCCCCTGAGGGAGAAACAGCAAGCATTTTAGATGCTTTTCCATTGCTTAAAACTCTGTCATACCTTGATCACATCTCATGGAGCCTTGCCTATTCCATTTGATATTTTTTGTGTTGGATAGACAAATACTTTAAGAGATGGAAAGAGGCAATGAAAAGTACCATTCCCTGAAATTGCTGTGTAAAAGGACATGTGAGCATGCCCTTGCTGCATGGTAGTCCCAAGTGGATTCATCCAAAGAGCTGTCACTTCAGAGAACAACAAGCATGAGCAGCACTGATATAGGCACTGCTCTGATGTAAATGCTGAGAAGCTTTATCTTGTGTGGGAGGTGTTGATGCATTTCATTGCTCAGCATTCAGCAGTTTTGTCCTCTTAGTTTAAAGGATGCAAATAAAATAGTAAGATTTCATACAAAATTATGAACCACATCTTAAAGTTTAGATGTGGTATGATGCTGGCATTATAAATGTACAAGAGAGCTATTTAAAGAGAAAAGCAAAGTTCTGCTGCTTGCCTTTGCAGTTGTTACAATTAACAGTTGTGTTACACAACAGAGAACTGTATGTTGCTTTTTTTTTTTTTTACAATTTTATAAAAATCTGACAAGAAAAATGAATTATCAAACAGGAGAAAGGGTGCTATTTTATGCTAACCTGCTTGCTCTGACAATCATAGATTTAAGACATAAATCCTTGAGGTGCGTAACCATCTCATCTGACCTAAATGTGTGAACCCCTAAAACACAATAAGTTAAAGGACGCCGTTTCAGAATCAATTTGCATCAGTTGTTGGTGATTTTCCTTATAAAGTCAAGGCATCATTCTTAAGAAAATGGTGAATTGGTGGATCATGACCTCCTTTATGAGGTTCACCTTCTCAGTCACTGAGATACTACAGCGTTTGTCTATAGGAGCAAATGCTGAAAGGCTAAGTGTTGAAAAGAGGTGAAGAGCCTTTAAATGTCTTTGTAACTGTTAATCCTGGTTCCCTGTGGGCCCCTCTCTTCCGCCTCCCCCGCCCTTTTCTTCTTGTTTTTGCATCAGAAAAGCTTTCACATATTTTTTTTTTCTTTAAAACAGCTGTGAGACTCAAGACCAGGTTTTTAATGGGTATTGAAGACAAAGAAGACAGTGGCTCAGAAATGAAGTCTACTAGAGGCAATTGGTTCATTTGTTCATTTGGAGAAAAACAATCAGGTTTCTGAAAAAAGAGCAAAGCCAGCCAGTGGAATTCTGATTTAATGTCATTATTTGCAAATCTTCAGATCTTGTTTCAACTGGGTATTTTCCATGTGTCACATGGGACCATGCAGTTTCTAGCTTTGTGAAATGAAGCTCATAAACTTTTTTGGTTTCATTTAAACAAATGACAGGAAAAGTTTGAACTCTTAGAGGTGTTTCTTGGTGGTTTTTTGTTGGTTTTGGTTTGTTTTGGTTTTTTTTTTAGGGAGAGTTCATTTGTGTTATCCTAATTTCATACACAGTCCTATGGATTTCCATGGGATGATTTCTGTGTTGACATAATGTCCCTATAATTAATGTTACTATAACTGAACCCAACACCAAGTCTGTTTGTTATGCTAAACTGGGCCTTGGTGAGTGCTGTGAGCTTCTAAACAGGCTTTCCTCATTACCCCTGCTCTGTCCTCCAGTGGGGTTAGATGAGTGGCCTGTGTTTGGAAGATTTCTAGGTGGAAGATAGGGAGGAACTGGGAGAAGTTTACAGGGAATGTGTTTGTGGATGAAATTGTCTGGACGCTTGAACCACTTTGAAAAGCTTGGTTTGATGTAGTCATGTGAAGAAACTGATATATTTAAGAGCCTGAGGCGTCAAAGCTTGGGCATCACTTGGAGTAATTTTAATATTTGCATTGAATAATGAGTATTCGTTAGACTGTAAATAGCTAAATCTGTAGCTGGATATACTAACCTCTTTTCTCATGTGCACATAAGATCTATTAAGGTTTGAAGTGTTTGGTGAGTCTCAGAAGTCACAGTGGGGGAAAGATAGGGTTATGCATTTTTGTAGGCAGTGCGATATTTAGAACTTTATTTTCCCAGTCTCTATATTTTACATCCTTTATAAACTTAATCCACAGTTTCTTGCTTTTTTCAAGTTTCATTGATTTCAAATTGAGCAGGCGTGCCTAACACCCTTGAGAATAAGGCTCATTATTGCACGTAGTAGCATCAGATATGAATACGTGTGGAGTACCCTCACAGGCCTATCCGTCTAGGCTTAGTCTTTCCAGTTCCAGAAAGCATACCACATATGCTGCTTCATAAACCAGTGACGTCCATTGTAAAAGCAACCGGTGTTCCCCTCGCCCGCTCTGTCTTGGAAGGCCACTGCCCATGCTGGGGCTCTGATAATGATGTGAATTCTGAGCAGGGGACGGCCAGCTAGGATGCTGGTGTCCTCTGAACCCAAACCCCTTGGACACACAGGACAAGACCATTGCTCGTCCAGCTGGACTCCTCTGTCAGCCTGGTTTGTCTCCAGCAAGATGCTGTTGCCCCAACAGATATTCTTAGTTTTAAGCAGTAGTTTGTACTGAAAGAGCTGGGTAGTCATTACATGGCTTTCTCTCCATGTTGGGTCAGCCTGTCCTCCGTCCTACCACTTCATCCTTATCTCTCTCCAAGCTAGTTCACAACTGTAACCACCACACTGTACACAGGTTTTTTCAGCTGGTTTTGCACACCCTATTACCGTGGTGGTAGCTGGTTGGACTTTTTTTTTTTTTTTTTTTTTTTTACAGTTTTCTTTCTGTTGTTGCACCTTTTAGGAAAATCAAAATGAAATACTTGAATTGATTTGGTCCAGATCAAACGGAAGAGTTTTGTTTTGGCCCAGGTTGGTTTTACACAGTTCCTGCCTTTCACTGTCTCAGCCCTGTGTTTCTTCTGTGGGCACTGTCACAGGCAGAACCTACCATCCTGCTGACCTGCCACAGTGCATCCCTAGGGCAGCCAGTGCAAGTGGGAGACAAGAGGGAAATGGGGCCTGACACAGTTGGAGCATAGCTCCAGTGCGGCTTAACGGACCTCAGGTTAACACGGAGCACAGTTGAAACAAAATGTCAGCCTTCTTTCAGTACACAGAAATTGCGAAATTGCAGAAATCCTGACAGCTGATCAGTTCTAATACTTGTTTAAACATAGTCTTTGTATCACCTTGCACTTTATCTAGTAGTCTAGCTGCGGACCACCTAATTTGGCTTTGAACTTGTGATTCTTACCCCAGTCCTCAGAATCCTGGAAACCAAAAATTAGCTGGAGCTCGCAGTGTGTCTCAATGTGGAGGTAAGGCACGAAAACAGACCATCTGATGCTTCTGCCCCATCTTTGTCTTGCTCTCAGAATTCAGTTGTGCAATGCATCTAAGAATGTCCCAGGTTGAGGCTCTCAGTGATGTCTGAGATCTTTTTAAGTTTACTTCCTCAATGCAAATTTTCAAAAATTAGGCGCTTTGCTAAATAATCCTGGAAGACTTAGATTAACTCCGTTTTATTGCACAGGGAGGTCTACAATTTTACATGTGGTTATAAGGCAAGTAAGGTGCAGATGATAAAGTTGTCAAGAGAGATCTGATGGGACGTCTCAAATGTTAACATTTCCACGTAAGTGGTGGGTTTGGTTCCTGCCTGGGACAGCTCTGTTAGCTGACCTACTGTTACGCTGGACTCTGAGCAAGTTCAGGAAACCTGAAGTATGGTTTTAAGGTTGAATTTGTATGGGGTTATATGTGTCAATGTAAAGTAGCATTCTCTTCAAAACAAAACCAAAACAAAGACACACACACACCCCCTCAATGCAAAAAAACCAAACCACCCCAAACTTGATGTGATTAAAATGAAGGGAACAAGACAGGTTTAAGGGGAGACAGCAGAGAGCAGATAGTCTCTAGTGAGGCTACTCAGAGCATTTATTTCTCATAGAGCCATAGAGTTTTTTGAGGGAAGGAGATTTGCACTGACCTTTCCATTGCTTCTGGGTTTCTGAAGACAGTAGCCACTTCTCAAAATCACCTTTACTAACCTTGATTGTCCTTCCTTGTCATGGAATTGTAAATAGTGCTCTTTCCTTACCTTATTAGGAGTGCTGCAATGAAAGCCTTAATTCATTCATGTTTGTTGAGTTGCACAAAGTGTACAGAGATGAGTGTTCTGTAGGAATGTTTATAAAATGAAGAAAGGCTTGAAAAGCATGAGAGCAAATGAATGTGTGTCCTTATGAGAGCAGAAGTGATGTGTGGTGGAAAAAGTTAGAGCCAAGAGCTAAGCCTTCCTCACTAGATTTCATTGATAAGCTACAGAGCATTGCTTAACCTGCTATATTTTATTTTTAAGGTAAGGAGGAACACTGACTATTCCACTCAGTGTATCAGCCATAAACAAAACTCTTCATCATTGATCATGACCGGTAGTTAATGCCCCGCTTGTTGTTAGTCATATATCCTGAAATGAAGCCAAGGCCAATTTAACTTCCTAACAAAACAGCTATTCACTGAGTGATTTATTGGAGCTATAAACTAAAACTAACAGTTTATTATCGTAACAGGTCTTTAAAAGGACAGAGTTTTTCAGCACAGCTGAACAACTGCAACAGTGTTTTGTGCCTTTCCAGAGCAGGGTAATTATTAAATACTGGCACTGAAGCCAGTTCTTTTGTGAAAAGTTTGAAAACCAGAATTTTTCAAAGATACCCATAAATATCGCTGGGCTTGTTAGATAATACTGAGGTGTGTGTTTAAGTAAAATCAGTCGGATTGAGTTAGTGCTGTCTACATACCATACGGAACACAGCAATCCAGTGCACAGATAATGACTATCCAAGATCCAGTATCAGAGGAATGGCAAGAATACTTCTGCTTTAAAAGTCGAGGCATGCGTAATGTTGCGCTTGAGTTTTTCACATGATTCAATAACACCAGTGCTTATGGAGTACGAATATTCAATAATTAATAATACTAAGGTTAAAATACTTACAGAAATTTGGAAGTACATTTTGGCATCTTAGGTTCAGTACTAAATTATTTCATTTGGAAGGAGTCCAAAAGTTCTTTAGCTAGAAAGAGGAGATAATCACTACATAATTGGACTGTACAGATTAACAGAGAGTACTGGACAGGCCTAGTGTCCAGTGTAGCTTTGCAACGAGGAGTTAAATCTATTCCAGTTCACAGAAGAGCTCGATAGCACCAAAGGTCATCAGTGTCTCTTTCAGTTTTACAGGGCACGTTCATGTATTAAGTTCTGTCGCTAGCATTCAGTTCTGAAACCCTGGCTCCCACCTGCCAAGTAAAGAGGAAAGCAGTTTCACCATGGGGATTCAGGTCCCATGCAGGCTCACGAACATACCTTTACCTATAATGTACAGGTTGAAGCAAGTGTGTTCTTCCTCCTCTAGATCAGTGCTCACCAGGTGAATATTCTCCTGATGGCTTCAAACCCTGTCTGCCATGTCCCCTTGGAACATACCAGCCTGAAGCTGGGCGAGTATCCTGCTTTCCCTGCGGAGGAGGTCTAACTACAAGACATAGCAGTGCATCCTTGTTTCAGGACTGTGAGACCAAAGGTAAGGTCAAGATTTATTTGATGAACTGTGTTGCTTCGAGGCAAAAGTAACTGCTGCCGCTACAAGTGGGGCATTCAAAGAAGGGTCATTCTGCTTTCAAGGATCTCTCCTTCCAGGGATCTCATAGTTGGCTGGCCTGGCCTGGCTGCAAGGAAACTCAATAAAGCCTCAATTCTTTTTATAACTTATTTTCATACAAGATTTGAGAAGGGGTTGGGAGATATATGGAAGTTGGTCAGTGAAGCTGTTGATCTGTGAAGAGTTGTATAAAGGAACAGCAGGGAGGAAAAAAGCCTCAAGAAAAAAATCAAGACCAGTAGTATGCCTTACTGACATTTTGGGTTTGAGCATGGCAGCAACATGAAAATGTGAAGGAGGAAATCGCAATCCTGGAGGATAAGTAAGCAAATAGGTTCTTCATGTTCATAATGAGAAACTGGCTTGGATGCCTTGGGATATACCTAAAAAGCTAGCATTCAGCTTAACCCTGCAGTACCTCAGATAGCCCTCTAAATTTGATCACAGTGGAGCTGACATGCAATCAGCTCCCAAGGTTTTGCTCACAGGAGTGAAAATCGGGTGGGGATCATATCTTTAAAACTGAAGGAATTTGGTTAGCGTCTTAGTTATCTAAAATGTAAAAAGCTGAAAGACAGCTATGAAGTTGTCTTTGAAAATGCTGATAAAAATGTGCCCATGGAGACAGATGAAATGCTAATAATGGTTTGCTCAGTGTCTTACAGCGTGGGTAAAAGAACATCAATTATATCAGAATTTCCTGCAGAAAGAAAGAAAAAGTGTTAATAGAAAAATCTACTGCCGTAGAGTAGAAATAAGGGGTAGAAATAAAGTCCTGATGCAAACATTTGGTAGTAGTTTGGATTAAGTGATCTCTCTAGTGTCAGTTAAGATATGTTTACTATTGAGAATTGCAACATAATAGAAGAATTTTGCAGTATGGTTGAAGAATTAATATTACTGGTAATAGTGGGATAGCTAATAGATTTCTTCAGTGAAGAATCGCTGAATCCACAAATGCTGTTGTTTCATACTTAATTTTGCAAAGTTAAAGCACTAAAAAACCCCCGTTAAAAACCTTGGATCAAGATAAGAGGAACTGATTTCAGTTTTATTTAACATAAACAAAAACAGGTCTATAAACGAAGTTCAGTTTTCAAATTAGAGTGGGGATTAAAGGAATTTTTTGTGTTAACTGGAATGGAAAGCTCAGGGATTTGCGTGTGGAAGAGGCCACATGAGACATGAAATCACAGATGCAAGAACTATTTGGAACTTGTATCTGAAGCATTTGGATTGGGGGGTGGAGCATGTAGGGAAGGACTCCAGGCTGAGCTAACTTACAAAGCTCAACAAGACTGAGGTTATTTGGGAGTAAGCAGAGCTTAAAAGGAATAGAAAACAGGGACTGTGCAGCACAGAAAACTGCATTTGAAAGGCAAGGAAGTAAATTCTTTTGATGTTTTACTGAGAGAGGTAAACTTGCCAAATGAGGTAAAAAGAATAGGAAAAGATTTTACTTTTTTTTTTTTTTTTCAGTCTCACAAAGAAAAAGGGCAAGGAAAAAGAGCAAAGTGGTGATGGAGTTAAGAGCAAAGATAATATATGGCTGATGCTCTTGATTGCTTTCTGTCAGGTTTCAGTACAGATGATGATGGGCATAGATGCAGATGCAGAGCAGCTAAGCAAAATCAAATTAAAAGCAGCGTATTAGAGACATAAGCAAAGGTGTTTGGGGTCCTGTATTCTCAGGCTGCAATGAGAGAAGAAAATCTTTGTGTCTGCATGCAGGGAGCTAGAAAAAAAGTTGCAAGTCTGCTAGAAAATACTTTTTTTCCCCCTATGTCTATTTTATGTCTAAAACTTCCATAAAATCTGTTATGTTTATGAAAGAGATTGTATGTCAGAATGGAGTCTCACTTCAGTGATGCAAGAGTTACTCTCAGCAAGCCCTGTGAGGGCTATAGCTTATGTGTCTAGCTAACACGATGATTTGCAGGACGTGATGAAATACAGTAGCAGCAGATCTGGTGGAGGCGGCTATACCCTGAGTCATTGCCTGTTGTTGCAAGACCGTGTGTGATCCTGAGAGAAGGCAGCAATATACCAGTTTAGTCACTAATATTGATGCAATGTGCCACTTGTAGAGGGCCAAAGTCTTTGCCCTCTGCTTGTGGTGGATGATCACAGGAGTATACCTAGGATGCAGCAGTAGTGCACATGCTGCTTGGCATAAGCTGGCAAGAAAGAAAAGTTTAGTTAGTATTTCCACATACAGTTAATCTTCCAAGTCAAACGTCAGTGGCTAGACCATTTGCTAACACACTGTTCTACTTGGTGTCCTGCTTACAAAATCATGGTGGTTATACTCACTCCCCCTTATCTTTTACTACTGCTTCCACACAGAACTGCTCTACAGTGTTGCATTTGGGACTTCTGAACTTGCACAAAGTGACCTGATAAACTCAAATCTGTTCAATTACCTCTGCTTCATTACCCTCGTAGTTTATGAATATGGTGTTTCAGTTATTGAAATTATACTAGGTCCTATAAAAATGCATAAATAAATAAAATCACATTCTAATGTGCTGCTGCCACTTTTTTAACCATGCTGCCTATTTAATTACTTTCCAGTTCAGTGTTCACCTGGCCATTTTTATAATACGACAACTCATCGGTGTATTCGCTGCACAGTTGGGACATACCAGCCTGAGTTTGGACAAAATTACTGCATTTCATGCCCTGGAAACACCACTACTGATTTTGATGGGTCAACAAATATAACGCAGTGCAAAAGTAAGTATAGCAAGATGGTTTTGATGGTATCTTACAAATAAAAAGACTGGGTCATTAATATTCAGAGTGGCCCTAAGGGCAAAATTTAGCTTTGCTCCAGGGAGCCTAGGGAGAAGGCAGTGGTGTTGCTCCCCTTTTGCTGCCTGCCTGCATCTCATCTCACGTGGCTTACTGAGGTCCATGAGAGACCATTTCTGCAGACTGGTTCCATCATTCTTGTAAAGGTAAGTGATGATTGTGTCTTGCCAGTTGGTGTTGGGTCACTCTGGATCTTGCTATTAAATCTTTTCTCCCATGATATAGCAGACAGAGTTTGTGTTCTCGGCGCTCTAATTTCTTTCCCTTCTATTAAAAGGAATGGAAGTTGGATCACAAAACTTAATAGCTCTAGTAACCATTTCTTCCTAATAACAGCCTTTTGAAAGAGACAATAACAAAGAGAACCACTGTTGTAGATTATGGTAGCTGTAGTGTGGGAAGCTGAGGGTAAATTAAAAAGGCAAAATAGAGGGCAGAGAGGCGACTCCTCAGAAGAACTTCTGTGGATACTTCCATACACACAGACATATATACACATACATACACAGAAGTATGTTTCCGGAAACTTGTGGCTCCACAGAGTTGGGGAGCACCGGCAAAGCGTCCTGCACTGGGGTTCACCCTCTCTTACTGCCAGCATTGCTAATCTGTGCAGAGAAAAGGTCTGCTATACTCCCTATTCTGTGCTGCTGCAGGCTTGGTGCCTGAGCAGAGCACTTCAGACTCCAGTTAGACTTCAGCTGATACTTCTATAAAAACATTCTGTCTGGTACAAGCAAGTGGAGCATCCCTGCTTTACCATTTCTATGTCCTCTTACAGCTGCCTCGCTGCTTGGCTGTGGCTTGGTCGATAGCACCTGCTGTGTTAACAGGGACTAGTCTGTATTTTTATGGCTCAACACATTGATTAAAACACAAAGTCAGAAACAGGCAGCAGTGTGAAGGGAAGCTGGCAAAGAGAGCTGTACCTGCATCAGATGCAAAGAGAAAAGTCTGTGTGTCTGTCACCTATGTACTGTTTCTGACAGTGACTGTAGAGAGAGCTGTAGGATGACCTCACTTTGCCTAGTCTTGCGTACTGTATTGATTTTTCAGATAGGCAGTGTGGAGGTGAACTGGGAGATTACACTGGATATATTGAATCACCAAACTATCCTGGGGACTATCCTGCAAACACTGAGTGCACTTGGAATATTAACCCACCGCCAAAGCGCCGTATTCTCATTGTGGTTCCAGAAATATTTCTACCAATAGAAGATGAGTGTGGAGACTACCTGGTGATGCGAAAAAGCTGTAAGTCTGAAATATCTGCCGAGGCATATGGTATCTATCACAGGTTTCTCACATGCGTTGCTGTTTACATAAACTAAATGTAGACTGGCGGGCCTCTACTTAAGAGTAGAAATTTCTTTAAATGACAGAATGAGAAATCCTATTTCATAATGCTGCTCCATAGGTTCAGGTGAAACAAGGGTGCACAGCTATGATGTGTCAGTGAACTCTGAGAGAAATATTGTTAAGAAGGGGTAGCTGGTTCAAACTAACTAGTCATGAATTATGCTAAGCAATTCTAGCCTGGGTTAGTAAAGAGGAGATGCTTGCTAGTCCCTACAGGTGCCTGATGTGTGAATAAACATCTTCAGTTTCTAGTATAGGCACGTCCTTCAAAAAGACTGAGGTGCTTAATGCTGCCTTTACCTCAGTCTTTAGTAACAAGGCCAGTTACATGCTGAGAATCCAGCCCTCTGAGCTAGATGATAGAGACAGGGGCAGAATGATTCCCCCGCTATCCAGGAAGAGAGGGTCGGCGACCTGCTGCACCACATAGATGTACACAAGTCTACAGGACTGGTTGGAATATACCCAAGAGTTCTGAGTGAGCTGGCGGAGGTGCTCACCAAGCCGCTTTCCATCGTTTTTCAACGGTCCTGGCTGACCGGGGAGGTCCCAGCAGATTGGAAGCTGGCTAACGTGACACCCATCTACAAGAAGGGCTGGAAGGAGGATCCAGGAAAGTACAGGCCTGTCAGTCTGACTTCGGTGCCGGGGAAGCTGGTGGAGCAGATCATCCTGAGTGCCATCACGCAGTATGCCCAGGACAACCGGATGATCGGGCCCAGCCAGCATGGGTTTACAAAAGGCAGGTCCTGCTTGACTAACCTGATCTCCTTCTACAACATGGTCACCTGCTTAGTGGATGAGG
>JAVKLA010000021.1:16972259-16990868 GCA_034782735.1 Sagittarius serpentarius | reverse complement strand
ATACTGAACTGAAAACACAGCGCTGTACCAGCTACTAGGAAGACAATTAACTCTATCCCAGCTGAAACCAGGACAAAAGTCATGTAGATGCAGTGCTTAGGGACATGGTTTACTGGGGGACTTGGCAGTGCTAGGCTAAACGATTGGACTAGATGATCTTATAGGTCTTTTCCAATCTAAGCAGTTCTATGATTCCGTGATTCCTTGACCAAGAAGTCACTCATTGATGGCCTGCCATCCACCGATGGCCTGCCACATTTTGACCAGCAAGCATTTCTTGTCATGGTCATTTAACCTATTTTCTAATTGTTCATTAGCATAAAGCATTGTCGGATAACTGCCTATTGTGTGTTTTCTTTGAAAGCTTCTTCCAACTCGGTGACCACATATGAAACCTGTCAAACCTACGAACGCCCTATAGCTTTCACTTCTAGGTCTAAGAAGTTGTGGATCCAGTTCAAGTCGAATGAAGGGAACAGTGCCAAAGGATTCCAAGTTCCTTATGTAACGTATGATGGTAAGCGGATGTGAGCAGCTGAGCCTATGTGGACTAGTGCAGCTGCAGCAGTGCAGAACTCCTCATGGGCTCTTTGACCCTGCTAAGCAGCAGGGTAACCCAGCGCTCTCAGCAGTGTCATTAGGAGACTACTTCCAGTAGCTGTTTTCATTTAAAACTAGTTTAAGGAATTCTGCATTGTACTACAGTCTTAAGTGCCACCACATTTCCGGTCTTCCACAGACCTAAAAAAAGAGCTGGGATTCTGGGCTCCGACCTGCAAAATACAGAGCTCAGAGCCAGAATCTGGGTTTTATTCATTTTTGTGCCTTCCCAGTTCTGGGTTGCTTCAGGTGGCAGCAGAGTGTAGCATTCCCAGTTAGGAACTAGGCAGAGCCCAAGTGCCTCTGATTCACTGTGTTGCTGCTACCATCTGTAATCTAGTACCAGATAGCAAAATATCTGTATTGAAAAGAAGCTTGAGGGGCGAGAGTTTCACCCCTTGTCAGTCATCAGGAGTTAAACTGGAGCTGAGGCTTTGCACTTCAGCATAAGTAATGTGAGAAAGATACGGCACGTTTCTGTTCACAGTGGGTTAATTGTGAAGAAGTCATCCTCGCTGTGGTCTGCAGAGTTTCATCACCAGTGGATAATTAATTTTTCAGGGGAGACCTCTCTTTTTGACACATTTCAAGTTTTGATTGACTGGGGGTTTGCATTTTAAGAAAGCTTCCTCTTTTTTTTTCCTTCTTACTGTAGAAAGAAGTCAGTAACAGGTTGTGGGTATTTACAGATAAATTTCTGCAGTGCAGTTGGTTTGAAGCAGGCTACTTGGTTACAGTATGCACTACGATCCTAGACGCATTGATTTCTTTTGCTTTTGACAGATTGATGCTGAGCAGCTCAGCAGAGTACACTGTTTTCGTAGTAAACAGTATTTGTGGTTTCTTTACAGAAGAGCATTTGGAATATTTTCTGACTCCTAATGAGAGGGCCAAGTACCATTGGGTTTTTTGGGGGGTAGGGCTTACATGTGTAACCACGGGAGGTATTGAGTATGTAAGTGAAGTGAACCTGCAAATTACTCTTTTGTGCATTCCCCATAGAGGATTACCAAGAACTAATAGAAGACATTGTTCGGGATGGTAGACTTTATGCATCTGAAAATCATCAAGAAATACTTAAGGTATATTCCTTCCGCTAAACATGTTGGTTTCGATTGAAAATGACACTATTTTTTGGCAGTGAGGTTGCCTCCTGCTCTGCATCTGATCTGTTTCTTGGTGCACTAGACACATGCTACTTCAGCGAAGTGGGGTGAATCAGCAGATCCTGATTGTGCAGAGCAATGAATATGAGACCCTTTGCCCAGGGGGATTAAAGGTGGATCAGACCTACGCGAGAAATCTATGGTGAAGATAGCCCCTTGAGCCTTATGTAGGCTCTGCTGGAAGGAATCAGTGGAGCAAACTGAGGGACATGGGTTTTAATCTCTTGGAGAAGCACTTGGTGCTGCTACTTGTAGCCTGTAGATTAGCAAGGCCTTTTCTTCCTTAGGCGAAAAAAATCTTTGTGGATTTCACTTCTCTGACCTTGGTTAGGGGACAGTTACATGGGCAAGTTAAGTGGATGTCGTCCCAAGTAAACCTTTCTTTTGCTGGATATTGGATCCAGTGTGTGTTTGGTTTGTGTTTTGTTTTGGTGGGTTTTTTTCATTTGCTGTTTTTGGAAGTATGAGGAGGGGAGAAATCGTGGTGCTGCTAACGATAAATCTGAAACTCCAGTGACTTCCCTGGGGCCTGAATGTCAGCCTTGCTCCACCAGTTTCTGAGCCCCTGAAACATTAGTCCTTGAAAAGTAAAATGCCCATTATCTTTTATGAGTTAATCAGTCACTAAGCTTCGGTAATACTGACCCTAAATCCTCTTTGGAATTACTGTAAAATCTCCTTTCCTTTTTCTAGGACAAGAAACTGATAAAAGCATTGTTTGACGTGTTGGCGCATCCACAGAACTACTTCAAGTACACAGCCCAAGAGTCAAGAGAGATGTTCCCAAGATCCTTCATTCGGCTGCTGCGCTCTAAAGTTTCCAGATTTTTGAGGCCTTACAAATAGTTGGCACTGTACTTAAAAAACTAAGCAGCCCTGGGCATGCACAGAGGGGTTGTGGTAGGTGGGGCTGCTTTCTGTGTTTTATACACTGGCAGAGAAACTCCAGGGAAGCTTGCCAGCTCTGCTCTTGGCAGAGTTTGGCTTTTTCAGCTAATATAAATATTTTGGTGAACAGAATTTTGATTCCTTTCCAGATAATACCTTTTGGGTACCAAGGATACTTCATGGGTCTGTGAATTAGAGACTGCCCGTAATTTCTGTAACTGAACGGTGCCAAGCAGAAGTTTGTAGAGCTCTGCCCTGTTGCTTCATCAGTAACTCTAAAAGCTAATGAGGACAGACAGGCCAAGTAGTTTGGTTTGGGATGAACTCTGGGCTGCCATTGATGCACGTTACCTCAAAAAAGCTGGGCTCGTGTTTGGTCTTGCTGAAAATGAGAACAAGATTGATGTCTCTCTTAACTTTTGCTACGCAGGAGATTCAGAGCTAAGACTAAACTAGTTTTAGTCCAAATCAGTGAGTCCAAGAATTGCACGATGTGTAATTTTTCTCTGAGCTGTATGTTGTTGTATGAGGCATATGGAGGAATAAGCAAAGGGTGAATATTAGCTTGAATGCTCTGGGTCTGGATCACACTGTGTTCGTGCTAATGACCTATTGGTTTAAATGGAGTGACACCAGAATAAAACCAGGGCACCACAGTAATGGAAAACAGACCCTAACTGGCTGGACACTTCCATGTTGGGCTGGCTGCAAATGTTGTAACCGAACAGATTCTTTGCTAAATCCCAGTGCTCTCTCTGTGCATAGGCCTGGGACAGCGTGAGGCATTGGCTCTTCCAAGTAGTGTAAAATTCTGTCCTCTGAGCACCTGCAGTTGAACACACAAATCCCATTTTAAATGCAGACTTTGCATAGATTATGCTCTTGCACATCACTGTTTAAACCTGTATACGGTTCTTATATGAGCCTGAATCCTTATATTCCTTATCTTGTCTGAGCACCTTGCAGTGACCTTGTTGAGCAGAGAAGGGCTGTTTTCCCTGTCTTGCTAGACAGAAGATACTCCTCAACCAGACTGTGGCTGCAAAAGTTGTCTACGGCAAAATGCTGTTCAAGATTCCTGAACTCTGTGTCCTTTTCCTCTGGTTGTTTCTCTTATGTGAGAGAAGGCTATTCTGAAAAGGCCTGTGGAGAGACTTATGTTGATCAAAATGTTGTCTCAGTGCTTTTTTGTGTACACTTACATTACATCACTGTCCTCTAGCTGTGCAAACCATTTCCTCAGTGTAATGTACCTTCTGGGCCTTCTGTCTTGGAAAGGAGATGGCCGCAGTCCCACTCATTTGGAGATGGACTTACGACCTCTGTCTTTTGATCGCTGGCAGTGCCGAGGAGTGCAGTGAGCACCAAACTTCCTCTGTGTGCCCCCTTAGGAAAGGCACTGAAATTTCAGTGTAGCCAGGACAAATGCTCCCTTTCCTAGGGTGTGGAGTCAGATCTCCCCGGGTTTCATTGCATTGGTATGTGGTATTTAACTGTTGTATGTGAATAATACCACATCCACAGTGTGACAGATGAAACCCTCCTCATCAAGAGCCAGGGTCTGAATCTCTTCCCTACACCGTTAGGAGCAAATGAATACAACCAAATGCAGCCTTGCTGAACTGTCGTGCCATGGCAGCCCTGTTCTGTGGCATGTGAGGCAGAGCAGCCTGCCATGTGGTGAGGACACGTCTTGGTCATGGTGTGACGGGAAGGGGCAGTGGCCTTAGGCCACAGCTGGGGAGCAGAGCCTCTCAGGATGGGGTGATGTGACGCTGTGTTCCTCTTGCTACTGCCCGGAAAGAATTGCCACGGTCTGGGCGGAGGAGGGAAATGGCTTGTGTTGCTGCCAAGAGGGAGAACTGTGTCTTAGCTGGCTGCACTGGGACTCCTGATCCAGCTTAAGAGCTACTTGTGGGTTTCTGTGGCAGGGTGGTGAGCACCCATTCCAGGAACGGGGCTGCCAGGCCTGCAGCAAAGGGGAGCAAACAGGCTTGGTGGGGAGGCAGGGGGTGAATTAGCAGAAGAGAGGGGAAGGAACCCAGGTCCTTGTGCGTTCCTGGCTGGTGTGCTTCATCCTGAGCAGGGTCCCTGCTGCCTTTGTGGGGAGGGAGGTCAGGCGTTATCTGGAATAAGGTATGAGGCGGTGTGATCGGTGAGTAGAATGGCTAAGGGATGCCAAAAGAAGAGGAAGGGTGGTGAGAAAGGCTTGCTACATCTGTGGTGAACTGTACTGTTGTGAGATCCCAGGAAGGTATTTCAAGATAGTTTCCCTCTGGCTGCACAGCCTCTACCTCTCCACTGTTTGTGGCTTCCCACACCAGTTGCAGCATGTCGGTGAGTCGCAGTGACACCAGCCATGTCTGCGTGACAGTGGAGCACTTTGAAATGGGTGAGATGCTGCAGTTCTGCTCTGAGTGCATGGGTGAGTTGGAGGCCTGCTGGTGGGGCACTGGGAGGAGAGGACTGTGGTGTGCCAGCTTCTGGGCCAGGCCCAGCAGAGTGGCTTTGCTGTGGTCTGTGCGCGCTCTGCCAAGGGAAGCAAGCCAGTTCTTGCTGTATTCCCTCCCGAGAAGGCTACGGATCTGAACGCTGCTGTTTCATGTTGCTGAGTGACACACAAATTGGAGTGATTGGTTTTGACAAGGGTTCAAGAAAACAAAAGTTGTGAAACATCCAAATACTTTTAACTGGTGAAATTGACCTTTCTTACTCTGTGCATGAGTGACTGACTCGAACTCTGGGTTCATTGCACTGCACCTCATCTTGTAGGCACGCTGTTCTAGCTCTGCACGGCTGCTCTGGGACCAGCGTCCTGCCTTCGGTCTGTACAGTGGATCTCAACTTTGCTTCTCTGTTGCCCCCATGTGCACAGGCCCTTTTCATTGTTGTCTCTGGAAGGAAAGGAGTGTATCAGTGTGGTGTACGGTCTGGAGCTGAGGAGGAAAATCTGCCCCTTCTTGAAGAAGAGTCCTTTTTGCTCCACCGTCCTGTTTGTTTTCTACACAAAAAGTAAATGACTTGGAAGCACTTCTGTTACCCGTGGTCTAACATTATGAACCAAAATTTCCCCTTTTACTGTAGATCCTATGTGTGGAGTAAAAAGTGAAGAGGGAATTTTTGTTGTCTTAAATATTGGGAGAAGTGATAACTGTTGCAGAATGTTGTACACTTGGCATTGTATCTTCATAGTGATGGTAGTGGCTCTGTAGAAATTTTAATTTCTACTTTCTGTGTGGTTGTAGACTGATGTTATTTTTTGGCAACAAAAAAGAATGTTTAACCCTATAAAACAGGATTTAACTTTTGAAATAATAATTAGCATTAACTGGATGACTTAATGTCACCTGCATGAGATAAGCATAATTTTAATGATTGTAAATTAATGTAAAATGTTTCTGTCTGTTACTCTTAATAAGAGAAATAAACAAATGAACTTTTAGTTGCATGAAAACCTTGGGTAATATTTTTAGTTGTCTTTGCTGTGCTAAATAATATTTTTGTGACAAAATTAATGGTTGTGTAGCAAGTTATCGCACATCAGATAGACTTTATCCTGAGAACATCTGCTTACCATAGCGTTCTGTTTCATGTAATATATTATTAGCCTACATCTATACCCATAAAGATACAACTCTTCATATATTTAGTGGTGCACATATTTCTGGCTAGTATAATACCAGAATTATCCTGGTATTAATTCTAATAATTATACTAAAAATGTCTCCCGTATATCAAGCTGGAGTCAGTTGACCTGTTGAAACCAGCTGTATAAAGACAGAATAAGCTACTTAAGGTAACGCCAAGGTATTTTATTACTTTGTAGGTTGATCTTGATTTTTTCGAAAAAAATAAACAAAAAAGCCCCAAACTCCCTTGTTTAAATTTAAAAATAATAATAAAACCCCCCAAAACACAACAAGGTGAAAACCTGAGTTAAGACACAAGTCCCCAGAATATTTTTAAGATTACACCACAGTTTCATCAGACCTTTTCATTAAATCTACTGACTTCATTTCCTAGAATTAAAAAATAGATTTGTATTAAACTGAATGTAGCCATACAGGTTCATGTGGTGCAGTTTTGGAAGACACATCTGCATAATTCAGCTGTTAGCTGTAGAAAGCTGACATTGGTTTACATAGAAAAGACAGCAAAGTAAATGACATACAGGAATATAGAGGTCACGGGGAAGTATGATGACTACAGACTAATGACAGCAGAAAACTGTGTTATTCAAATATCCTTCCTGATATTGTCAATGTTGCCACCTGCTAGACTGGAGTGATGGACACATGAGTGCTCAGGTACCCTCCAGGACAGGGAGCGTCAATATGAACTATCTTGTGAACTCCCCAGAACAGTGGGAGATGAAATTCTGACTGGGACCTTTGGGTGTTTACATAACAGAAACAAGTAATAGCGGAATATAGAGAGCAACACTTGAAGCTTATCTAAAGCCAAGGAATCAGAAGAGGTCTGATGCAGGTAAGCAGGAAGGAATGGTATTATGATAATCCTTGGGAACCGAATGGAAGGATAGTAGTCTGCAAATATTTCTGAATTAAACAAACTTAAATGCAAATGCTTATTCTATCATGCATATAGATGACATCCTGTAAATGCAACAGATGCTGAATGTAAAACCTCTCACAACTAAAATGTACATATACTCCCTATCTTCCTTTTAATGCTGCTCCTTTCAAACTGTGTTCGTGTAAGGCTGCTACTGGAGGAGACAAGAGGTACTTTTAAAGAGCTTGAGCCAAATGCAGGGCTAGTACAAGTAGGTTTGTTTCTAGGCGTCCCTGGAACCAGCCTGTCCTACAACACATCTTGCTACTGCCCGTTTAGTTGGAACAATTCTTTTGCTCCTAGGCAGGTTTTCACTCTCTGTTGTGGAGCTCTGCTTTCCACAATGTATATTCTGCTGTCATTGTAGAATACACGTGAGCAGTGATGCAAATATAGCATCTGTGGGGGAAACAAGGAGTTAGAGGGTTCAAGGGACAGATTCCACTCTCGGAAGGTAAATTCATCTAGTTTGCCTCCAAGTCAGTGCAAATTATGTACGACTTTCTGCATGTTGCTCTTTTAAACTACCTTATTAAATCACTTTAAGTGTTAAACAAAGAAAAAAAAAGAATTTCTCTGTTTAAATATATATGCTAGTGCAGACATTGCTCTGATTATTACTCTTCAAAAATTGTTTAAAGTTTTTCAAAGTCCATGAAGTAAAGCCTGTTTAGTACACAATGGAAAAAATGTCAGAAAAGATGACCTAGAAATCTTTTTCCTTATTGAACATGCCTATAAATACAGAATTCATTAAGGAAAGTCCCTCACACTGTCTAGCTGTTGAACTTGATCTAATGCAACTGAGGCCTGCTTTTTCCACTGGGAGGTTTATTTGATAGGCAATGTAGACTTACAAACCTGGATATTCATCGTGTGCCATGAAATTTCCCGTGATGATTCTGGGGATCAGGAAATAAGGGGTTCATAGTTTTAAGGAGAGAAGAAGTTGCACTGGAAGCTGAAATATTCTGAAGTGGTCACTTGAGATGCAATTTGTTGTTTAGTAGTTCTTAGTTCAAGTGTTCCATGTTATACCAAGGACACTACAAACATCTGTGAAACTCTTAATGTACAGAGCAAGTTTATGCTTGACTAGGTTTAGAGAAAGCTTCATCTTCTGTGCCTGAATCTAATATAGCAGTGGTAGCCTGAATGTGGTTTTTTGTGCATTCTTTCCTGCTTGCTGTGCTAGAAAAAATGGAACAAAATACTAAGCATGGACAGGAGCCTTGATGTGAGTTGGATAGAGAACGTCTATCTAGAAATAAGTTCAGGAGACACAGAAGTGTAGAGGTATGTTAAATACACACACGTATGTATGTGTGTGTGTCTCTATATATATTGTATATGTATTTGGCAATAAGATAGCCACGTGTGCAATGGCTGTCATGAAAGGAGAATGCAAAAAATACGGTTCTTGAGCAGAAAAAAATGAGTGACATCTTTAAAAAAGCAGCAAGCTGGCCCAGGAGGCAAACTTGGGAGGAGTGGGATGCCGGGCAGAGTGGGCGCAGCGGGCTCTGTGTGGGTGCCCGGTGGGGCGCAGCACTTGCTGGAGGCACTGCCTCTGTTTCCTTCTGTGCCTGCCCAGGCCTCCCCTCACCCTTTTCGGGGGACAGCCACCTGCAGGGCAACGACGAGGGGCTTTGCCTCCCGCAGCCCTCCTGGGCCTCCGATGCCCTGCCCTGGCAGCTGGCTGCTGCCTCGGGGTGACCCGGGGGCCCTGCGTGAGCATGGGCAGGGCTGGCTGGCCGCGAAGGGCTCCCCAGGGCCCCTGCGCTTGGCGCAGGGTGTGTATGCCAGCTGCAGGCATAGACTCGTGTCTGCCTGGGCAAAGATGAGAAAAGGAAGTCTCTGAAGCTAGGAGCCTTAGAGGTGTGTAAAAAAGCGGGCAGGGCAGGGAGCAGGCAGCGTAGGGCTAGGACAACGTGGGGCACTTGATGCTGGCCAGCATTACTGGTCAGAAAAGATGCTGGCTCGTCGTCGATGTGCTGGCAGCCCTTGGGGGCTGCTGTAGGACCTGCAAGGCTGGATGTGTGTTATTTGCAGTTTTCTGTGTTCGTCTACATGCCCCCGAAACAGCAGAAAAGAGTTGGGGTTAAGCAAAAGAGCAAATGAGGCTTCAAACACACCCCACGTCTGCATTTGGAGGTACCAAAAATCCTTTAGTTGTGCACTCTTTGCTGTCAGCATGGTGCAGCAGGGAGCCACAGAGTTTGCGCTGGATTTAGAGCCAGAGGTTAGGAGTTGCTTGTCACTGCGTTAGCACTAGCATCTGCCTCAGACCCTCTTTGTGACCAGGCTCTGTAGCTACACATGTCCTGTCACCAGCTGGAAGACCTGTTGCAAAATGCCAGCTCAGCTGGCTTTCGGAGTTGCTGCCTGGAGTAACACCCAGCCATGGATAGCAGCTTAGGGTAAGGGAGAGGATCATGATTTTTCTGGGTTTAATGTGGAAATGAAGAAACGTTCCAGAAAACTGGGAATTCAGCATCTCTGTGTCCAGCAGAGAAGCCTGTCTGTGACACAACCCTGCTCATGAATTTGGGTGGCCCCCAGTTTGCTGTTACTGATGTAGTGCTGGTGTGAGGGGCTGTGTGAGAAAGCTGAGAGGTACCAGTTATTAAAAACAGGACCGGCAGAAAAGTGCTCAGGGGGCCTGTCTGGCTTACACAGCAGAACTATTGCGCCCCGGCTCCTGTAGGTGCTAATTCTCTCAGCAAACTTACAAAAATAAAACCCTGAAAAGGCTCATCCATGCTAAGAACAGCAACCTCATTCAGTGGAAGAAGGAAGCTTAGCTCTAGGAACTGAATGCTTAACACTGCAGGCATTGCTGTCTTCCTTGGCTAGTCCAGAAAGCCCCTCAGCCAGAGCCTGCGGCCTGAGATGGATGCAGCAGTTCTGAAATAAGCACATTACAAATACCTGCCCCAGCTCTGAACAGGACACATGTCCAACTTGACATTTGCTCTTGGGGTGGATAACAAAGGCCCGTAGCATTCTGTCCCAGCAGGGTGTGTTTCCACATGCGGTAATGGAGAAGTAAAATCTGATGCAGAAGCTGGTCTGGCGTAGGGATGCTGTGGGCACGTGCTCTGGCGCACCTTCATGTAGATGCTAGAGCCTCGTCCCTCCCTCAGACGTCTCTTGGGGTCCATTCTTGCCTGGCATATTGGGGAGGGGCTCAAATAAGGAGATTTTTGAGGATGTGGGGAGCTGTGATAATGAGACATAGGTTGTGGTGGCCTACATGAAGCTGCTGTTCCTGGGGGTGTTGGCAGACCGCAGCTCCCTGTGCTACCTGCCCTGTTTGTGCTGCCTGTGCCGCAGGGCTCGGGGCTGTGCCAAGGCAGCAGGGTACCATCCACAGGGCTCCCCACGAGAGGGCAGCATGTGGCCCTAGGAAAGAATGAAAAAAAAAGCTCTCAAAATGCATTTTATGAGGCCTAAAGCAGCCTGCTCAAATTTGGAGGTTTTGTTAACACGACAGCTCATGGTGTGCTTCTGTCTTCCTGCACAGAAGTGTGACTGTACTGAGGAAGAGCATCTTGCTGTCTTGGGCTGGCTTCGGCAGCTTTGGTGGAATCTGGAGTATTTCCTGGCCCGCTGGCAACTCTCTGCCAGACATATGGGCCAAGGAGTGAAACGTTCTTCTGGGAAGCTGTAACAGGAGCTCCAGGAAGCTTTTCTGAGGGCACTGGCATCGTTAGTCAAAATACACAATTCAGGTTTTCTTTGTTTAGCAGCTTTTGGTCCCAACCACTGCCTCTGATCAATCTTTTTGAAGAAGAGGGAGTCATTTTGTAAATGACCTTATATTTTGCATTACTCCATTTTTACAAAATGCAAATATGGGACCCAGAAAGACCCATGCTGCTGGGCCAGATATTGCTACCTCTTCAGATTGCAGTGGGAGCAGACCCTCTTCTGAACTGAATTCTGACCATCGGTCAAGGTCATTCACCCTTCTTTTCCAAATTCCTAGTGGGGAAATTTGTGCATTGCAAGTTGTGGATTTCCAGGCAGAATAAACCTCGAAGGAAGCTGGAGGAAATGGGCTGTGAATGCATAACTTCAGTTGCTGTTATTTACTTCTGAGAACAGTGAGTGATTCTAGCACTGTGCCTGACCCCCCATCCCTCTTGTGACTCAGTTCTTACAGATGTCAATAATGCACTCTGAACGTTTGTCTTTGGAAATAAAATTGTGTGTATAATCAGCTCCTGATTTCCTCCATCATTTCAGGGGAGGTTGCTCAGCTCGATCACAGCTTGACTCCTGTCAGTGGCTGGACAGATGATCTTGCGGTAAATTATACCCGAGGTAGGGCAGGAACACCTCAAAGCACAGGTAATCAATAGCACCTTGTGTCTTGTTATTCACACCCGCAGTGCACATGCTCCCACTCTCCTGGGGCAGCTGGCTTCCTTTTCAGACATGGTGCGAGCTAAAGTATCGTTCAGTTGACTAGACTTAAAGGTGGAGATATTTAACCAAACCACAACATGGCAAACACAACCTCTGTGTTAGGAGAGTTACATTGAAGTACTGTTGACGATTCTGTGCGTTAGCAAATATTAGCACTGAGTATCCAGTAACATGTCTCACTAAATCTTACCCGTTATGAGCTGCTGCAGTTTTGCATGTGCCATGCGGCGGGGGATACAACGGTAGCTCACTTATACTTGCAGCACTTGAGAGTGTTGGAGTCTTGGCTTCGTAAAATAAACATATTCCACAGAGGTGAGAGATCCTGTGTTTGACTAACATTGTGGTGACCTCCTCTCTGATGTTGATGTAAATCATATTTTTATCTTAAATGGATACTGTAAAATATCTTAGGTTCAGATTTTGATTTATCTTAAAGCTCCAAAATAAAGATATTTAGATACATTCGATGAACTCAGGATTTGAATGCTTTAAGCTCCATGATTTTATTTTTTTTTAACTTAAAGCATTCAAATCCTGAGTTCATTGAATATTGGTCTGTTGGGAAAACAGAGCAATTCCAGACTTGATAAAGAATCTATACAAACAACCTACCCCCTCTTCCTCTCCTCTGAAGGAGTGGTGCAAAGCTGTCTTAGATCTGAGCTCCATAAGAAGGTGGAAATATTTGTCAAATGAAATCCCTCTATGAATACTCCTTTAACTGGTAGAGGCAGAAGAGGTTCACAGTCAGTCTTTTAAAAAGTATAGTGAGAATGTTGTTCCTTGGTGAATCCCACATTGGTACGAGTTGAAATAAGCACCTGTTCTCAGGGCTTTTGCAGAAGAGCTGGGAAGTTCCAATCCTGTTCAACTCACTTGCTTACTTCATCACTAGAGATACTCTGTCATTTTTGTCACCATCACCTGGTAAACTGGGTATGCCATACGGGAACCTTTCCCAAGGCAGTACTGTTTCAGAGCTGGCCTGCACTAGCCCTGCTCCAGGAACAAAGTGATCTTTTTTTTTTTTTTGCTTGATTTTAAATTATATTCGGAGATTTGTGTTCTCCAGGAGGTAAATTTCACAGAGCTTGCCTGCAGAGTTCCCCCTCCCTCTCCCCAAGTACTACTGTTCAGGAATCATATCACTCCAAAGCATCTGGAATGAGAAATGCTTTTGCAGCAGGTTTATACTTGGCAGAGGAAAGTTCTCTAGGTAGAAAGCGAGAAAAAGCAGAGCTTTTATAAGGTTTGCATAACTCCTTTCAGGACTAAGAGTTCCCCCCGGTGGCAGGGAGCTTTCAAATACCTGTGCTTCACTGTGCCTGGACACTTCAGTGCCAGCTCTAAACTTGTCACCCAAAGACAAGAGATTTAAAAGATCCCTTTTGCTATATAAGCTACCCTGCTTTTCTTACCTCGTTCCTGCTTAGGCCTTCTTTGTTTACTCTTATCCCCAGTTCAGGTTTCAGCAATGACTTCAGTCCTGTCATTGTGTGGTGACAGCAGGTCGTTGAGTCTGTGGCCTCACACACTTCCAAGCGCAACATCTTTTATCCTGGAGCTGGTGTGCCTTTCACTCTGATGAAGACACGGGGTTATGGGGAAGATAACCCTGGACGTAACCACCTTGGCTAACCGGAAGCAAGGCACTTTTTAGATCCCAGTAGAAAATGAATGTGATGTGGTCTTCTGGCCCATTGTGGGCACCTGCCCATGGTGCCAGTTGTTTCTGAAAGTAATTTATTAGTTTGAAAAGAAAGTATGAGGGAGAAAATGACAACCTATTGTTCCATGTTTGCAGTAATTGATGGGTAAATATTTAAAACTTCTTGCTGCCAAGTTAGGATCAGGTTAGTAAACTACTTCCATGACTGTAGCTAGGCATGGATGTCATTCTGGGCATCATGTACCCCTACTGCATCTCCGCTAATGTTCAAGGTGTTGACTCAAGGGTAAAAATTTTGCCAGCTGCCTTATGATTAATTAGCTATGCAGATCTAAAAGCAAACACAGGTCTCCTGTGTTTCGCAGGGTAATATATTCATTAAGCGCTTCAGTACCATTGCTCTAACAAACATCCCGCGTGATTTTGTGTGCATACTGATATTTTGTGTACTAAGGAGTGACTTTTCACCACGCTGGGAAGTTTTGCCCAGAGAGCCATCTGCTTGTAATCCTCATTCAGCAAAGCATTTAAGCAGGTACTTAAGTTCGTTGGTGGATAGAAATGGATTGCTGTTTTGGAGTATTTAGACCAAGAACAGACTCCTTTGTGTGCACAAAACACTGAAAGATTGCTGGCTGCTAGCATAAGTGGGGCTTTGTAATGGGTGTGCACAGAGGCTTTGTCCTTTAGGCTGAAGAAAGTAAGAAAATTGCCAACAGGGCAATACGTAGGGAGTGAAAACAATGGCGTATCTTTCTTGGAGCAAAGTCGGTGCTGTTCTTGCTCTTGCAATGGCTGTTTATGGGTGTTTTAGATACTCTGCTTTTTAGGTGCTATTAGTCCAATGGCTAATGACAGTGAAAGTGTCTCGCAGCTCCCTTGATGTGGGGAGTCCTTTGTTAGAGACTGCTGTGAACTAGTTCAAGGAGTCAACAGGAGTAGACTCAGCAAAATTACGCAGCAGCCTTGTGGGGAGGTTGCTGTGCAGCCCCACATGCCCCTTAGGTACCACCTGAAGCGCTGGTCTTTACAGTTTGTCAAGCTCTCCTTTCTCCGGTTGCTCTGAGCTGGGTCTGTGGAGAGACTCTGAATCTAGGTATCGCACAGTGTCTTCCATTGACTCTAGGATGAGCCGGGGCATCCCAAACACATTGCCCGATGGTAAACGTGATCTTTCTCACTGCAGAACCCAGCTGCCAGCCTTTGTCTCCGGGGTCTCCTTGCCATCTCCTGCCCCTCAGAGCCAGCCCCCTGTGCCTTTTGGGAAGCAACAACAGGCTCCCTGTTATTTCTTAGCAGTTCCTGCTGGGCTGACATAGGACCCGATGTGAAGAGGAGCAGCGCCCTCTTCCTCCTGCCTTGCAGGGCTCAGAAATGGTGAGCAGCAGCAGCAGCAGCAGCAGCAGCCGCAGCAGCAGCAGCAGCAGCAGCAGCAGCAGCAGCAGGAGCAGGAGCAGGAGCAGGAGCAGCAGCAGCAGCGTTCCTGCGGGCCCGGCTCTGCAGCTCCTTGGTCTCTGGGTGACAGGCTTCTGGAAAGTCAGAAAAGGGGCGAGCAAATTGTCTTTATGTAGTGTGAAATGACTCGTGCTGTTTTAGCCTTAACAAGATCCCCCCTATATCTTTAATGACCTGAATCTAAAATTTATGGCGTGGAATGCCCCAGCAGCAGAGGAAGCCTTCAGCACACAGGCTGCCTTTTGCAGGACAGGAGGGGAAGTGAAATCCCCTGAGGTTTGGGAAGTCTGAATGATGTAGTTATGGTTGGCACTTTGAATATGTGTGTAGCTTACTTCAAAACAAACATTTGCAGTTCCACTCTAGCATACATGTGGGAGGGTGAGAACTAACATGTATTAATGTTTCTTAAAATCAGTAATTTTGAAAATTTTATACTGGGGTAATCTTATTATTGCACAAAGTAAGCAGAGGTTAGTGCGGATACATACTGGGGAGAAATGTCACCTGCCCTCTACGTACGCCGTTTCCTGCCCACCTGCCCAGGTGGACTTCCTGAAGAAGGCCATGCAAAGGACATTTCGGGAGAAAGAGAGTTATGAATTTGTCTTTTTGCTGGAGAGGAGAGTTCCCTGGTGTCTTCAGCTCTGAAAGACCCAGTGGCCGTGTCTGCGCTTGTGTGTGCAGCTGGTTTCGTAGCAGCAACACCTTCTGAGCTGTGCCTGGATCTTGTCTTGGAGGAGACCAGCTAGTGAGCGATGCCAGGGGCGCGATCGGCCCCCTTTTCCCCCGCCTGTGAGCAGGAGTGGTGCAGTTCAATGCACAGCAGCCACCGTTACCGCCGTTGAGGGCTGTGGTTGTTCCTGGTGGTTCTATGAGGTGGAGGTCAGCAGAGGCCAGGTTTTCTGTCCCTTATGCCAGCCCCCATGCGTACTGTCTTCTTATTCCTTCCCCAGTGCTTGGCAAGTCACCTGCCAGCTTCTTTCCCCTTGGCACCCTGTCCCAAATCCCCCTCCTGCCTCTTTGCCGGCACATGAAACCCGCAGCTTCTTCCCTGGCTCATGTGGGACCCGGAAGGGGCTCGGCCCATTCTCCTGGTGCAGCACAGTTACCAGCATGGCTTTGCAAGCTCCAGAGGCAGGGCCTGTTCTTATGCTCCATCAGCAACAAATAGCTCCTAGCCAGGAACTGGCTGTCACTGAGGTACGTGGCAAAAGATGCTAGGAAGTGTACCATTTGTTTCCCTGACTAACTCTTCCTGTGCTCTTTTTATTTTTTAGAAGTGTGTTTCAGCCCCTTATAACAGGAAAAATAAGGATAAGGGAGCTCTTGCAAGACTTGCCATTTTAATCTCTCAGTTTGACACATGCAGGTTTTGTGTTCCTGAAACTATGGTCCACCTGTTGTCTCTGTGTATGAAGAGAACTAGACAGATGAATTCAGTTCAGTCTCCTATGAGAAGCCGCACAGTGTCCGATTCCTCTCCTAGGGCCCTCAGTGCCCCGCTGTATGCCTGCTGCCGCCAGCTCACGCACCGCACAGAACGGGCACAGGGGGAAAGGAGGTTGGAGTTGCACCCAGGGTAGATAGAGAGAGCTGCCCCGGGAACAGTTGTCTCCGTGGAGTGCTCATGCTTGTGATGGGGCCTGTATCCCAACCCCGGGAGGTCCTTGCTGTTGGTCAGCACTGGAAACATAGACCGTACAAAATGGGCTGCGTCTCTCGGGAATCTCAACCTGATTCTACCTTTGTATGCTATAGGATTTCTCCAGCTCTGTCCGTAGTCATTGTCTTGCTACAAACGATGATTAAGCTCACTAAATCCTTCTGGATTTTTGTAGCCAACCTTTTTAGAAAAAGACTGTTTTCTAGTCTCCAAATTATTCCAGTTATTTGCCTGAGTATGCTAGAGCTGACCCTTACATATCTTGCACTGAGGGACAGAATAACTTATTTTTCTACATCAAGTATTGTGGTTTCATTTTCTTGAGCTCTTTGCAGTCTTCTGTCTGGAACTGACTCTTTGTCTAAAGTTTTCTCTTTGTGCTGGGGTAAATTATTCTTTCTGGGACTCTTGCCTGCTCCTGCTTCTCTTTCGGTTAAATTATACCACTCTGTCCTTTCTTCTGAGTTTTCTGGGGCGTCTCTGAATCACTTCAGGCTATGGCAACCAGTAACAAATCACTTCTTTTTAAGGAAAGATGAGAAATCAAAGAAAAGAAAACAAATAAAAAGGACTGACCCATTTCCTGCTTTGCCTGCTGCTGCTTTCCTGTTCATTGAGAAGAGGTGAATCGGGGATGTGAACGAAACTCCGCAGCTCTTCTTTCCTTACACCGATTAAGATGCAAGTGTGACTGGGTACGGTCAGTATAAATCATCTGTAAATGGGGGTATAAAATTGCTGGGATTTAGCTCAGTTTACATCATGTGTAAAGCAAATTGTGTTTGCAGGCAGGGCCTGTGTTCCTTCCTCTTCCACGTGGGGTGGCTCATAAGCTCCCGAGCGCTGCGTGTCTTCTGCCCTCCCTCCACGGGCGCTCGTGCTGCTGTTCGGCGCTGCCTTCCCCTGGCCCCAGCTGTGATGGCAAAGGGCGTGTTGGGAAGGCCGGGAAAAGCAGCATTTCCCTCTGTTTTCTCTTTGCAGTGGCTTTGGAAACTGAGGACAGAAGCACCCCTGTCCTCGGCTTTGCTGGACCAACAGATGCCCCAGGCGCAAGGCAGAGCCCACTTCAAACCTGCGGCAGCTTCGCTTGTAGCTGCGGGGCCCATCTGCCTCCGCTCTCCAGCACGTGCTGCCTCCAGCGTGTGCAGCCTGTCTGTGCTGGCAGCAATGGGCACCCCGCCTTTCCAGCTGTAACGGGTTTACGTGGCAAGGTTTTGGTAGCGGGGGGGGCCACAGGGGTGGCTTCTTTAAAAGCTGCTAGAAGCTTCCCCTGTGTTCGATATAGTCAATGCCAGCCGGCTTTAAGACGGACCCGCCGCTGGCCAAGGCCGAGCCCATCGGCGACGGTGGTAGCACCTCTGCGATAATGTATTTGAGAAGGAAAAAAAGTACTGGGGCGCAGAAGCTGCAGCGGGAGAGGAGTGAGAACATGCAAGAGAAACATCTCCGCAGACACCAAGGTCAGTGCAGAAGGAGGGGCAGGAGGTGCTCCAGGCGCCGCAGCAGAGATTCCCCTGCAGCCCGTGGGGAAGACCACGGTGAGGCAGGCTGTGCCCCTGCAGTCCATGGAGGTCCATGCTGGAGCAGATCTGCACCTGCAGCCCGGGAAGGACCCCACGCCAGAGCAGGTGGGCGCCCGAAGGAGGCTGTGACCCTGTGGGAAGCCCACGCTGGAGCAGGCTCCTGGCAGGACCTGCGGACCCATGGAGAGAGGAGCCCAGGCTGGAGCAGGTTTGCTGTCAGGGCTTGTGACCCCGTGGGGGACCCGCGCTGGAGCCGTCTGTGCCTGAAGGACTGCTTGCCGTGGGAAGGACCCACACTGGAGCAGTTCGTGAAGAACTGCGGCCCGTGGGAAGGACCCACGTCGGAGAAAGTTTGTGGAGGACTGTCTCCCGTGGGAGGGACCCCACACTGGCACTGGGGAAGAGTGCGATCTCTCCTGCCCCTGAAGAGGAAGGAGCGGCAGAGACAACGTGTGATGAGCTGACCGTAATCCCCATTCCCTGTCCCCCTGTGCCGCTCGGGGGGAGTTGGTAAAGAATTCGGGAGTAAGCCGCGCCTGGGAAGAAGGGGGGTGGGGGGGAATGTGTTTTAAGATTTCGGTTTTATTTCTCATTACCCTACTCTGGTTTGATTGGTAATAAATTAAGTTC
>JAVKLA010000021.1:16939412-16972159 GCA_034782735.1 Sagittarius serpentarius | reverse complement strand
TTAAGTGATCTCTCCCTGTCCTTATCTCGACCCACAAGCCTTTCATTATATTCTCCCTCTCCTGTCCAGTCGAGGAGAGGAATGATAGAGCGGCTTTGGTGGGCACCTGGCGTCCAGCCAGGGTCAACCCACCACACCAGCAGAGCCAGCCTGTCCTGGAGGGCAAGGCCAGTTCTCCCAAGCTGGAGGGGTTTTCTCGATCGCAAGCCTTGTGAAGCCTCTTTTTGACGTTGGCCTTGGCGTTACACTGTGCAGAGAAAGGCGTGTGCTGCTCTGGAGTCAGGAAGGAGCGAGAAAGGTGGTTTTGTCCCTCAGGGCTTTGGGGCAATGGTCATGCACAGGCCTGTCTCCAGTGAGCGGATGGGAATTTTTCTGAAATGTGGCCCTATTTAGACACACCACACGGCGGGGAGCGATACCCCTGGCTAATCTGTTGCAAACAAATGACAAATTCAGAAGTTAACCACTGGGTTCAAAGTATCCAAATCAAGCCCCTATTTCAGTGTGGATCCCGAGTAATTTGAGCAGATGCTTTACTGCTCCTCCCACTTTCCTCTTTCCCAGGATTAAAAGTCAAGAGGGGAATTCGGACCTTTATCTCATTTATTACTCTTGGGCACTGGGCAGATTTTCTTCTGATCTGTTGGCACGAGGTACATTTATAACATAGAGCAGAAGTGAAATTGTAGGGCTCAGACAAAATGCTTGTTTGCTGAATTAAAACACAGGCTGCAGCCTTGGAGCCGTGGTGTGAGGGGGGCTTTTCATGCTCCACCTGCTCCTGCAGCTTTACTCTTGCTGCTGTAAGCCAGAGCTGACCGGGCATTTGCTGGCACGCCAGGCAGAGTGCCGCTCCTCCGCGGAGCTTTTGTATTAAAAATTGTCTCCTGGTTTCAGTGGCGGTCTTTCTGCTTTCTTCTGTGCCTCCTTGCCTTTGGGAGAATGCGGATGTAGTCATATGTCTTTATTAAATCAACTGGATAAGTGCCAAATAGCTCCCAAGGTGAAAAATAAGGTGCTTTTATCCTCTTGGCCATTGTTTGCCTGTAGTGGAACAATGGTCCTGTCATGTAATGAGCCGAGTCAGCGTGGGGAGAAAAAATTACATCCCCCTTCAGACTGTCAGCCCTGTTATCCTTCTGCGCACTGACACATCACCGAGCTCAGGCTGGCTCACGCGGAATGGCCTTTATGTGAGGCTGTGAAATAATGGGTTTGGGTTTTATCGTATTTTGCACTCTCATCTGATTTTTTTTTCCCCCTCTCTCCCAGGTTGTATGCGGAGGATCTGAACATACACAGTCTGGCCATGGCTGCAGAGCTCAGACGTGTAAGTTTACCCACAGAGCGTTGCCACTTCGGCATCACCGCAGCAGCTGGCATCTGCCCTGCTCGGCGTCAGCCCCACTCCCCCTGCGAGGGGCCGGGGCTCTGGGGGCGCGGGTGGTGCGGGCACTACTGTCAGCGACCCTCCTGCAAAGGGGCTGCTGTCAGCCTTCAGCGCCCTCATGTCAACTAAGCCGTGTGTTTAAAATGTGCCACGATAAAGAAATAGATGGTTGGTTCTGCGCTGTTGGGGCTGGCCCCGTTGCATGGGTCAAGGTGAGAGGACAGGGCTGGCTGCAGCTCACAGCTGCCTGGGGCCCGATCCTGCCTGGCTTCTTCCCCGCTCAGGGCTTTGCAGCAGCCCGCAGGGGAGGGAGGGAGGAAGGAGAAACTGTGGTGCTGTGGTTTGAAGCGACTCCGCCTGCTTGGCATTTTCATTGCTTTCCTTTATTTTTTCCCATTTATCTCAGTTGCTGCAAGAGGAATGTCTTTCCCTGGCTGCTGTCAGGGGAACCCCTCTTTTTCCTCTTTCTCCTCCACATTTCTCTGGGTCTCTTTCCGAATTATTTTTCCCTGGCCTCCCCTGTCCTTTTCCTGTCAGAGACAGGAGTGTTTCCCTGACAGTGGCCAAAAGCTGATGGTGTCTTGATGAGCAGAAAGTGTAAGTCCAGGCTATGTTGGTGGGGGACAACAAAGTGGGGTCAGGACCCCAGCTCCTCCCGAAGGTTAGGAGTGCCCTGGAAGTCAAGCTGTGCCCGCAGAGGCTGGCTGGGAGGTGCGCTGGCTCTTGGGGCTGCTGCAGCTCTCAAAGCCCCCCAGCAGCCTCACGGGCAGAAAAGAGAGCACCAGCGGTCCCTTTTCTACCCGTGAGGCTGCTGGGGGGCTTTGAGAGCCGTTGGATGCCTGCAGCTAATCTCGCTTTCAGGAGAGGCAGCGAGGAGGAACAGTGCCGATTTATTCCCTTAGACCGAGCCTGAGCTCACCCGCCGTTGTTTGTGCAACGCATTGCAATGTGCCCAACCCCTCCATTACTCGGCGGCGCTGGCTGGAGTACCTGCCGGTCTCCAAACGTCACCAGGCTCCGGTTATAAAGCACAGGCGATAGAGCATTTCTCCGGCTCCATCTCTCCAAGAGGCGCACCTTCGTGAAGCGAGCCGTACGCGGGTGGAAAGATGTTTTATTCCGGTATCCTGACAGAGCCAAGTAGGAAAGAAGTGGAGATAAGGGAAGCAGCATCTCTCCACCAGCAGAGGAGGATGAAGCAGGCGGTTCAGTTTATTCACAAGGATTCTGCTGACCTCCTCCCTCTGGATGGGCTGAAGAAGCTGGGGACTTCCAAAGATACTGTAAGGCTTTATTGTGTTTATTGGAAGGAGACTTAAGAAGCTGGTAGGGCAGTGTCTATTTTATTTTCTTTGTGCCGTTTTTCTGTTAGGAGAAGCTGGTTGCTTGTGGAAATTGATTTAAAAAATGAGGCTTTTGCATGTAAAAGGAAGGGAGCAGAAATACGATGCTAGTCATCACCAGGGTTGCTTTCTGCTAGTAGGTGCTTTCAGATGCCTGGCACTCAGATTTTTACGTTTACATGAAAATGGGATACTGTTTTCAGTACAAAAATCCTCTCTGAATCAGAGTAAATCAAAATGGCTTCATATAATACATACATATATACACATATGTTTGTCTGTGATACATATATACGCACAACATATAATCAAAAGATTTGGTAAAGTGCAGTCACTAGTACTTCAAAATATAAAACTGCCAAGATTACACTTTGATAAAGGCTTATGCATACATGTGTGGGTTTTTTTAAATGAAGATACATAATTCTACGTTTTAAATATTTAAACATGCAATGATCCAAGTGATCCTGTAGCTGGTATAAAATATTCTTTATCTTTTCTAGGGGCTGGAGAGCATTTCTAAATACTAATGTGCACAAATGCTTGAGCTTTCTCTAATGGGAAATGATACTTAAATGTAAAACAAAAAGTTCTGATGTAAGGAGCAAAATCTAGAAAATATATCCTCCTGAGGAAAGCTCCTTTACTTTTTTTTTGCCCAATTGTTGCAAAATTCTTGCACCTTGTAACACAGTATTTCCTTTTTCAATGCTTGACACAGGTACATCAAAAATAGTGCATCTTTTTATTTTTAGCGGGGTAGTTTTGTTCTGTTACAGCTTTCCTGCTCAGTTAGACTTGGCTCTGCCTGGCTGAGATAAGTGGAATGAGTTGGCTGTTCTCTGTAGTGTGCATGGAGGTGATTTTTTTGACATCCCAAATGTTTTACAGTTGTAGGAAGTGAAGCTCCTGCCCAGGGAAAGGCTCGGAAGGAACTTTCCTGGTGCCCATTGAAAGGCAGCTCTCCATTGGAGAGCAACAAAGTGCCTTTCAGAGCATGATGGTGGTGTTATGACTATTATCTGCAGAGTCTAAATAATGTGTCATGGCTCAGTGACCCACAGTGTGTGTGGGTCTCAGCCCTGATGTCAGGGGTTTCTGCTCTGCCCGGATAAGAGGCAACAGGTAGCAGGAGCCAGGGGCACTGAGCGCTGAAGTCCTTGTCCCTGCAGCAGCCAGGACCAGGTTTGGCCAGAGCCCTGGTCGCAGAAACATTACCTGAGGTTTCCTCCCCGCTCCTGTACCCGTGCTGGCCGAGCCGTGGCTGCAGCATCACCCCTGCTGCACCCCCAGCCCCTGCGAGGAGGGTCTGCATGCGGGGGATTTGCCAAAGCCCTGGGGTGGTCCACAGCTCCTGGTCCTCTCCAAGGACAAAAAGCAGGGGCGGCATGGCAGAGGTGTGCTGCCTGCCCCAGCTACCTTGGCTGTGGCGGGTCCCTGGCCGGGGATGGGCGAGAACCGAGCTGGTACGGGCCACCCCACTGCAAAGCCACCCCAGCAAGGGGTGATGGGACAGTGGGCACATGTGGCCAGGGCTCGCCTTTGCCACAGCCTCCTGCCCCATGGGACGTACGACGAGTCCCCGAAGCGACAGCACTGGCACGTGCTCAGGCCCATTCCTGCAGCCCCAGAGAAGTTGCCATGAATTTTGAAGTTGTTGCAGCGGGTCGTGTTGCAGTGAAGCAATGCTGCCAGCACCGCCACGCTCACACCGCACGCGGCCAGGACAGGGGTGAGCATCGCTTCAGGAGGACCCACCGTGTCTCCCCAGTGCCGTGGCTGCCTGGATGTCACAAGAATTGTTCCCAGGAGGAGTGGGAGATCGTGTGTCTCTGAGACTAGAGAACCACCAAGAGCCTCTGAAATGTGGGGCCCCACCTTGTCATGTCCCCAAACCGAGGGGTCCAGGAGCAGAGGGGTTGAGCTGCGGGGTCAGAAGGCCCAGAGCATCAGGGGTCTTTGCCCAGGGTGTTTGCATGCCTTTCTTGTGAATAACTGCACGCCTCCTAACAAAGCAGCACAACAGCTGCGCAACAGCTGCGGTGACGTGGGTGGAAGGGCTTTTGACGTGACTGGCGTTATTAATGCAGGGTTTCCCGCAGGGGTTTTCCAGCAGCCTTGGCAGGAGAAAAGAGGAGGTACCAGCTCCCCAGAGATGGGGATGGGTGGTGAGGGGAGACCCTGTCTGTCAGGGTGACAGCTGGTAGTGACCACTCCGATTTTGGGGAGAAATCCCCTTCCTTTTGACCGCAGTGCAGGGGGTGCTGCGCAGAGCGAGGTGGCAGCAGGTCACCAGGGCGGGTGTGCTGGTGTCCCCCAGCTTGTGTGCCTTTAGTCAGCTCCTGAAGCATCTCTCCTGGTGATGCCCCATATAGGCAGGTTTGATAAATACTTGTTGTAATTATCTGTGTTTAGCCTCTGATACTTTTCAGTGTATTATTCTGGGTTGGACCGAATTCTTCCAGCACCTTGCTCCCTTTACGTATTCCACTTTGTTTGCCTAGTATAAGACCAAAATATAGCATAGCATACACTGGATTTGGCAAACATAGGGCTGGATATACAGAGCAGAAATGGTTTTGGTTTGATGCCTCAATATTAGCCTCCTCTCCGAAGCCCAGAAAACTGGCATGAGATGGTCGTTGGCTGGGATTTGGGCTGGGATTTGGTCGCACCGTAACCATGACCCCCTGCCTGACTTGGGCAGGGCGTGCTGGCTGTTGGCAGCTCCTCCTCGTGCTCTGACGCTTTGCCCTCATCCCAACAGCCACCGGACCGGTTTGGAGGGGCTTTGCCTTAAACAGTCCCACATCACTTTATAAGGTGGGAAACAAAGTTATAAACAGCACCAAACAACAAAAACCAGTATTTCCCTCTCCCAAAATGCCCTCAGAGCCTCCCCTGGGTGCCCGGGTCCTCAGCGCAGCTCTGGGTGCCCCCATGGCCCTGTCCCCTGCTCCTGTAACTGGTGCAACATTGCAGTTAATGGCAGTGTATTCAGTTTTCACCACTTTTCCCACTATGCACTTCCCAGAGTTTGCTGTGTCTTGGCTAAAATGCAGAAAATTTTGATGTTACATGCACTCTCTTGGTCAGAGACCTGGCCGCTGCCTGGGCACCCAGGGGGCACAGGAGAGCAGGGAGCATCTCTTGTCCCACCTCATCCCCCTGCGAGAGGGGTTACCAGCACGTGAGCACAGGCTGCTGGTAGAAGAGGTGGATTTGGATGAAGGATGGGAAGAAGAGAGAGAAATTGGTTATTTCTTGGGACGAGCTCCTCCTTTTTTCTACTGTCTGAGTACAGAAGAGAGGGCAAACCTCCTGAGGTGGGTTTGGAGACGGGAGGGGCTTGTCTCTTCCCTGACTTTCGTCTCCGCCTGAGTGAAACTGTTGTTGATGCGTCTTGTTACCCCCAGGTCTAGAAGCCAAAATTATGGGAAACCTGCCAGAGAGATGGATATTGCAAGATGCAGTGAGGCACTTGCTTATAAATTAGAGAGGAACAAAACTGGACAGAATTATTTATGGTTTTGACAGACAGCAATAAATAGGTTCAGCAATAGCTGGTGTCTCCACTCACTTCTTTTAGGTTTCTACTGTGAATTTTTTAGGGGATTACAGGTTTTTGCAAAGTCTCAGGGATGGAAAGGGAGATATCTTATGAAAAGAATCCTGGTTTGAATTTATATTGTGCTAAACGATACTAGGAAATAACTTATTTTTTTGCACTTACACAATGATATGTAACATTTTATTTTTTTATATAACTTTCAACAGTTTTATGTGATGCATAGAAAGACCGTACCAGATAATCTTGAGTTACTTCAAACACCGGTCCTGGCTGTGTGGCCAGCCCGCGCTGCTGGAGAGAGAACATGGCTGCCTTCCCCGTCCCTGTCACAGGGAGGTTTTCCTCCTCTCCCTCCCTCTCCCTCCCTCTCCCTCCCTCCCTCCCAGACGTGGTCTGCTTGCGGTTTGCCAGCAAAATGTGCGTTTACAAATGTCCCCTGGCCCATTATCTGTTTACCAAGTAGGTATCCATCACTTGAGTCATCTCCGTGACTAACATCCCTTACTCTGTTGCACACGAGAGTCAAGGGAAATACAAGTTAAAGCAAACTAATTAATAGCCTGAGACAGGATGGTGCTGCAGGGAACCTTTTCAGCCCCCTCTTGCTAGATTATTTCCATACGGGAGCACAACGTAAGCAGCATTTGTCCCCCAGAAGGCAGGATTCGCTGCAGCTTTCAGAAGAGCAAGCGTCAACAAAAGACAGTCCTGTTTGTGGTGGTAACTCGCGTTCACTGAGCGCTGGATTTTTTTCCTTTCGGTGATGGGTCCCATTTAGGATGCATAAAACCAGGGCCTGAGAAAACCCACATATGTAACTGGTTAAAGATCCACAGGAGAACTTGTCGTAAAAAAAATTTAGGTTTAAATCAAGGGTAGATGACAGTTAAAATAGCAATGAGTGTGCTGGTGACTTGTTCTTCTCCAGCCTATTCTTTCAAAAGTATTTGGCAATGTGAATGAGGCCAGGCAGATCAGAAGAGCACGCAGACTGTCCTGGATGATGCCATTCAGAAATTTCTCTCGGTCCTGGCTGGGTGGGGCTGGGTGTGAGGGGTGTCCACTGTGTGACGGGCTGTCTTCTGGCCAGGGGGGAACTTCACCCATCTACTCCTCCCGTCCCCTACCCCCTCATTTGGTTTTTTTTTGATGATGTGAAGAATGAGTCCTCCAGATGCGTGCCTGAGTTGCAGGCAAACATAAAGGGCAAGAAGGACGTGCCCTTTGCCGTCAGCAGACCCTGGCTTGCATTTTTGCTCAGATGAGGAGCCTTGGAGGTGATCACGGTGCTGACTGTGCACCTATGGCTTCTGCCTCACGTGAGGGAGCCAGCACGTCACTGTCCCTCAGCACAGGGTCCATTACTAGTGGAGCCAGTGTGCCTGCCTTTAACCTAGTTAAGTAATAACTGGTTTCTGCTGTTCAGCCTCACTGGGAAGGCAGTGGTCACCAGAGCAGTGCTGGAGCTCCGTTACTTTTTGTGTGTGAAGGACAGAGCGCAATGTCAGGTCTGATTTCTCCCCGTCGCTGGAAGCGCAGCTATGTTATCACCTTTACACAGGACATGCTCTCTAGTGTGCTGGTCAGACATAGCACCTGCAACCCAAATGGCCACGAAATTTTATTTCCTTTCAAGTTGCAGGTTGTATGCAGAAGTAAGAACAGTGAAAACTGGGGGGGGGAAAGGAGATTACATGTCCCGATGACCACCTGATCTCACCAGTCAGGTCCAGTTTAACTGCCTATGCTATGCCTACAGCAGGATCTGAAGCGCTAACATGGTTGCAGTTATTTTAGGATGATGCTGAGTTGCATTAGCCTTTTGTAAATGCTGTTATTTAACATGCCACACAGATTATTTTAAAGACAAGGTGCTGCGCACGAGGGTGCACGCTGGCCAACTCAGGGAACCACGGCCGGAGGTTTTCAAAGTTACCATGATCCCATTGAAATTCCCTCAGGGTGAGGAGGTTTGTGGTTTAGATGTCTCTGCAGAAACACAGGCATATTTAATATGAATGCAAAAATTCAGGAATAAGCCAGTAAGAAGGTCTCACTGTGGACAAATTAAAATCAGAAGGAAAGGGCAATAATGGGGGGGAGATTAGCTGGGCAGAGAAATGAACAGATAATCAAATAGAGTCATTTCACCTCCAGCAGAGTATGTGCATCCATCCGTGATGAACATTAAACATAAAAAGCCTTTTGGGAAAGCAGTTGGAGGAGATTTTGAGAGGCAACATGCTTCTCACAGAGCAAATGGAAATGACACAGAAAGAGAGAAGCCGCCATATGAAGCATCGCGGGTTCCTGGAAGAATACCCCCCCTACCTCAGATGGTCACATTACTGCAGAATTCCTGATATCCTTATCAACAGATAAAGGCAATTACGGCTGAAACACCAGCTTGGAAAAACCTGACTTGCTTTTGATTCCTATAGGAAATCAAATCTTGAACTTGAGTTTGGAAAAATAAAGGCATCCCCCCAAATTCTGGTTAATATTTTGAGAGGATTATTGCCTTGCCAATACAAAGGAGTTCTCGCTAGTCAAAGCCAGGTAAGCCAGAGCTGGCAGGAGAGCAAACAGATGTAGGCTAGGAAGAGTACACGTAGTCTGGGAATCAGGGAGAGTGAGACTTTAGGGCATCCCTCCCGCGAGAGCAGCGTTGGCCCGCGGGCACCACAAGCAGGCTGGCGATGGAGGTCACTTTGTGGCTTTCCTCTGACTTCACCCTGCTCTTCTGCGTGTGTTTTTTCTTAAAGCAACCACATAACATCCTGCAGAAGCGTCTGATGGAGACAAATTTATCAAAATTACGAAGCAGCCGAGGCAGCTGGACTCCAAAGAGTGAGATCTCAGCGCAGACCAACAAGCTGAATCAAACCAAAGTGGGCAGCTCAGGGAAAACGGAGGACGAGGAGCTCATAGTGGTGAGCTGCCAGGTAATAATCCCTCCCCAGCTTTCTGAGTTGTTTTTTTTCTCCCCATTTTCTTCTGACAGCCTCAAGCTGTGCTCTTGTTCTCCATGTTTCCTGATCAGGGTTGCACTCCACCGGGGCTGTCACAGCTGTGGGGATGCTCCCCCTCTGCAGCTCAGGGCTGCTGTGGCACAAACACCTCCCCGGGCATCACAGAGAAAGCTGGTCTGATGAATGTCTTCTCTTGGAGATCAGGACGGAGGGAGCAGCCAGGCTGGGGCAGCATGCTGAAACGCTGAGGAGTAATTACCCATGGCGAATTCCTGTGCTTGCAGCCTATTTGTTTTCCTCAAATGCTATCCCTCTTTTCTTTCCCCGAGAGTAATTTCACATTTCTCCTCCTTACCCCCACACTTTTTTGTATTTCCTGCTCTCTACAATATCCCCTCCTGCCTGGGGCTTCCCCTTTTTCTTTTTGCAGGGGCAAATGCTGCTGGGAAGGGCTCAGGACCCAACACCATGTTGTTTAGTAGCACCACCTTATTCAAAAAGCAGCTCAAGAGCCAGCTCTTGGGTGCCTGGGGTGGATGAAGTGATACCCTGCGGGCACTGAGCGTGAGGTGGCGTGGGGATGGGCTGGCACACGGAGATGTTGGCGTTTCAGTGGGGACCAGCGTGTGCGGAGCGGAGACCACGGAGACCCTGCGCTCATCCTGCGTCCCACGCATCGTCTCCCATCTCTGCTTGCTCTTGCAGTGTGCCGGGAAGGAGCTGAAGGCCGTGGTGGACACTGGCTCGCAGCACAACCTCATGTCATCTGCCTGCATGGACAGGCTAGGGTAAATATCCAGCTGGATTTCTCTTTTGCGGGAACTCGTGGCACCGGGCAGCACGGGCAGTGCTCCTGGGGCTGGGGCTTCGCTCACGCCAGAGACGGCTATCCTGGAAGGGAGTGCTTTGGGCTGTGCCCGGGCAAGCCCCTGAGCCTCCTGTTACAACCAAATCCTGGCTTATCCTTAAATGTCCTTGCAGGGAGCCGAAATAGAAAGCCACTTGTACCAACATATTCACTTCTGAGTAAATCCCTTCAGAGGGCTGATGCGTTTGTATTTTTTCAGTGCCTGCCTGTTTGACATTCAGCTCCTGGTGAAATAGCTGAACCCCCTCCCCGGCCTTCTGTGTCCCTGGGGCAGGCGTGGAGCTGGCTCAGCCCGGCCCCGCATGTCCCCACTGCGAGGCAGGGACCTGGCTGCTGGGCATGCTCCTGCTGGCAGCTGCAGCACTGCTGGCCCCAGCGCCGGGTGTAAAGCAGCTGTGCGGTTGCGTACATGCACGTGCTCAAAATTTGGTGTCCGATGCTACTCCCAATAACAAATTTCTCCCAGTTGAAGGGAAAGGAAATGTATTTACATAGTGTTAGAGAGCTGACTGCCAGCCATTTGCAGCAAAACGCCCGCTGATCTCCAAGGAACAGGATCAGGCATCAGCTCACAGGGTATCAAGGAGATTTTGGCACTTTATTCCCATGGAGTCATTGCTTTTTATTGCCAACTCACCGTGATTATGCAGAAACCAATTGCAGTTGCTCCCTGAGCATTACTGCATGGCCCTGAATGAACGGTGCCTGTTTTCTGTCCAGACGGTAATGACTTCTTTGCACAACCGTGTTCAGTGCTTCGAAGGTGGCTGCTCTTACTGCAAACTTGTCACGAGCTGTGCTGCTGCTCAGCCTAGCTTACGGATGGTAACAGTGCATTTGGAGGGGTCTCATCTTGCAAGATGCTGTATTGGCTGCTAAACACATCTGAGTTGCACAGCAATGCTCTGTGACAGTTCATCTGCTCTCTGTGTTACTCATGTGTGTCCTGTGCAGTTTTTGCAGCACCAGTCTGCTTCAGCAGTCCTGCCCTTCAAAGAGCACTTAAGAAATAGGTTAGAGCCAGCTTCTGCCCTCAGGTTATGGGGAGTCCCTCCTCCTTTGAGCGAGACCACTTTTGTAGCCATCAGCTGGACAGTTAGAAGGCCCACTTCCTTCCCCAGTGTTACTCATCAGCAATGGGCGAGCTTTGGTTCCTGCTATGTGGGACCCCATGGACACTGGGGCGTGCAAGAGCCACATTGCGTGTGCGGGCAGACAGCGTGGCCAGAACGACACCCTGTCCTGTCCCGCATGTGCTGCCAGCCGAGGTGTGCAGCAGGCAGGGCTGCCTTGCAGGCAGCTTCCTGCAACTCCTTTGCTGTTTGTATTTGCAGGGACAGAAGCTAAAGCCAGATTAACAAAGTGGGTTAAAACCAGGGCTTTGATGTCTGACTCGCTCTGCTGTCGCTGTGGTAGGTCCCGTGTGACAACAGGCACCGCTCCAGGATGTTTTACTTCAAAGCAGTCCAGCATGCATGGCAACGAAAAACCACGAGTTTTGTTTAAATCCAGCTCTGGAAAGCAGCAGGGAAGAGGCGCGCTAGGCGATTTTGCTCTTGTTCCTGCCAGGGCCCTGCCAGGTGCTCTGCCGGGTGCTGCTGCCTGCGGCGGAGGCTCAGGGGACGGGCCCTGCTGCTGAGGTCTCTGGGGGCTCACGGCCTAAAAGCAGCGTGTGTGTGCCTGAGGCACAGGCTCAATTCCTCCCTTCTTTTTAAAAAATCTTTTTGCATTTTGTCATGGTGCCATTCGAGCTCTTCCCCTCGCCTCTGAGGAAAGCAGTAGGGTTAGCTGGCAGGTTGCCACAGTGTAAGAAATCCCCTGTGGAGGGGTAGGTGCTGCTGTTACGTGAGCAGCTCTGCTCACTGCACACTGCTAGGGACTTTCCACTTTCAAACCCAACGCCAAGACGTGTCACTGCATCGTGCATCAGTGGTTCTCACCTCGCGGCAGTTTCTCGGCCAGCTTTCAGCCCTGGCCAGCTCTCAGCCCACGTGCTATCCGTCCGTCCTTGGGTCAGTCTCAGTTGTGATGAAGCACTTCCTTGAAGGTGGCTTTACTCTGTGTGTCCCCCACAGGCTCTCTGCAGCTCTGGTCGCACGTGGGAAAACTGAGTCCACGGCTGCCACAAGTGCCGGAGCGAGGAGCCGTCTCCAGCTGTATCTCAGCTCTGTTCAGGTCCTGGCTCCAGTGCCGCCGCCTGTGCCCTGTGGTGGGATCAAATGGGGGGAAACAAAGACCACAGCCAAAGACCATGTCTTCCCTTGAGTGCGTAGAGAACCCATTGGAGTTGACTGCACCCAAAAAAGTCACTCCAACCTGTCTCGGGCCGGAGTAAAGCCAGCTCAAGGCCAAGGAGCTCATAAACTTCTTGATATGTTCCCACTGTTTTTAAGGCCAGTCCCTAAGGGAAGGGGCAGAGGGGATCCAGCTCCTTCTCTCGGCTACCTCTCCTGGTCCTTGTACCTGCAGTAAATGGCACAGGCAATCCCCACCTCAGTCCCAGGGCCTCTGCCTCTGAGGGGGGCTGGTCCCCCCCAGGACGGATGGATAGACACACGCACGCACTGCTGCAATGCAGCTCAGTAGAAAGGTACCTCAAATAGCTGAAAAGTGATACAGCTTTTATCCGAGGGAGAGATCACCACCTCAAACTGCCTTTCCATTAGATTCTCATTCAGTTTAAAAGAGAAACTGAAGCTAAATAATTAATCAGTGTTGTCACACTCGTTCATGGGGGTGTAGACAGAAGAAACGACTGTACCTGAGATATCCCTGACACCCTATTTTTCCTTTTCTTGGGCTGAACGTGACTGATCTGTCCCCATTTCCTCTGAATAAACCCAGCAGCAGCACCGGCTAACAAGCATGGATCGGGCGTGCTGCCCCGGCTGTGAGACATGGGGACACAGTGTTGGCAGCTCCGCTGGTGGGAGCTGGAGCAGAGTATCCCCCCCCTTACACCCATGCTATATTAGAAGCAATTTGAGATCAGCAGCTTCCCCAAGTCTTGAGGAAATGTAGGAAAAAAGATTCCTCAGGTAAAAAGCAAAGTCCAGTAAGGAGCTCTGCTTGGGGCAAGGGCTGACGTGGCCCCAGGGCTGCGTTGTGGGTCGTGCTATGGTCTGACGTGGGTGTAGGCTGCTGGCTACATGCAGAGCATCACAGAAAACCTGCCAAGAAAGAAGCTTTCCAATAACGGCATGGTAATGTGAGCAAGCTAAGAACACTTCAGGTGTAAGTACCCTCCAAACACAGTTTGCTTCTTGCTGGAGCAGCCGAACCACGGTCGTTTCATGTCAGAAGTGTTTTCAATGCGTAGGTTAAAGGAGCATCTCAAAGCACTCCCTGGCGAAGACAAGATGGTTTCATTGCCGTACAAGATGAAGGCGATCGGCCAGATCGAGTGCCTCGCCCTCATGGTGGGAGCGGTCCCTGTGGAGTGCACTGCCCTCGTCGTGGGTGAGTGTCCGTGTGCTCCTCTGGCCCTCCGGGTACGGGCTGGGGCTCTACGCCCTCTTACCCCAGGGAGAAAAATGGAGCTTCAGAAACACGATAAAATTAAAATAGAAATACTGCTTTTCTGCAGCAAAAGTCCCTGTTTGGCCCCTCAGAGGGAGGGAGGGAGGGAGGGAGGGAGGGAAGATGTGTTCAGCAGGGCTGTGCTGGCGGCCCCAGGCTTGCACTCTGCCATGCGGATGGAGCAACCACCGTGTCTCCCTGCAGGCGCATCCACCTGCCCTCGTTTGATCGTGTTGCCCTCCAGAGTAACTCAGTCCCCTTGTAAACAGGGTTTTATTTAGCAGAGCAGCCACGAAGGAAGGATGGAGTTACTGACAAAAGCATGGGAGAACATTTTGAATGTATAAATCTGAATGTTCCTGTTTTTCAGAAGACAATGAGAAACCCTTCTCCTTTGGGCTACAGACACTGAAATCTCTGAAGGTAGGGGGGGGTTTCCAGCAGGGCTTTTACCCATGCTGGGGGAAGCTGGGACCGCTACGAATTACAGTTTTCCCTCTTACCTAAAGGCATTTATTCTCTACAGTGTGTCATAAACATGGATAAGCACCATCTCGTTCTGGGGAAGACGGAGAGGGAAGAAATCCCGTTCGTGGGCACTGGCAGCGCTGCGGTGGGAGAGCAGTAAGTTGGCTGGGGGGGTGAGCGGCGTGTGCCACGCTGAGCCTGATGGCAGTGCCCCCCAGCACGGCCACGCAGGAGCCTCCAGGCCCTCGCTGCAGGCGAGCGAGAGCTCACCAGCACTGGCAGAAATTGTTTTCATTGAGTTTTGAAACAGAGTCCCTGGCTTTTTCAGCAGTGTTTTTCAGCTCTTGCTGCTTTTTTTCCAGCGAGCATTGTACAGTGAAGGGGGTGTCTGAAAAGACACGCACCGGGAAACGCCTTTAGGAAATGTACCTTTTGGAGGTCACTAAGAAGACTCCTTGAGCGCTGCTTCGAGAGTTTTCCCAAACAACCCTTTTTCTGGAAAATATTTACGAAGCAAGGCAAATAAACCCACATGAATGTTTTGCAAAGTGCAGGAGAGAGAGATCCCGCCTGGAGATAACAAGTGTTGCCACTTTTTACCGTGTTGTCCCAGCCGCCCTGATGCTCCTGATGTCCCGGACTTTTTCAGCCTTATCTTCCTATAGAAAGAGAAACCTCTGCTGTCTGCCCTGGTACCTCCTAAACACGTGTAGCTTGTGATGGCTGGCTGTGCCGTCGGGCAGGCAGCAGGCAGGGCAATACCCTCCTTCCAGGCGCTGCGCGGGGCTCTTCCTCGCTGAGCGCTGTGAAAAAGGAACGTGTTCACTGGCTCCTGCCTCCGACTTCTGAAAGCGGCAGGCACCAGGTGCCTGAGAGGGGGATTTGCGTTTACGTGCCTCTCTGGCTTCGCAAGCAGCGCTTGTGGTTGCTCAGCGATGAGCTCTGTGGAGACAGGCATCTGAAAAACGTTTGCTCACTGCCTAAGAAAGCGTCTTTGGCGAGTGATGTAGGGCAGCACCTTCTTTAGCTGCCTGTCATGACCAGCCACAGTCATTTTGGATGTCCTGCAGCTGCTGTGCCGCTCAAGCCTGCTGTGCTGGGCACCGCTGAGCTCGAGGAGCCTGGGCAGCAGCGGGGAAGGAGCAGAACTTCCTCAGCTAATTGTATTTATGCTCCTTGGGGAGTACATGAGGGATGTACGCATTAGTGCAGGGAGTCAGGGCGAGAGAGCACGTGCACCCGCCACGTGCCCAGGACAGCCACCGGCCATGGGTGCTGCCAGTGCAGGAGCCTGGGGAGCACCTGGTACAGCACCGCGGGGAGACGGTGCTGCAGCACAAAACACAGGGTGTTTTCCCCGTCTCCTTTGAAATAGGGATGTGAGAGGTATGGTGTAGTTCTGTCGCCACTGCAGCGATGAATTATTTCTTGGTACTGTATGCAAGGATAAATTTTGCTGCCTTTTTTTTTTTTCCCATGAAAAACGCCTGTTTTATTGAATATCTTTTCCTTCCTGTTTCAGCAGTTCAGAGGCATAAAAAGAAATTGAAACACCGTCCCCACACAAGAGCTTGACATCAAAGAAATCCTGTGCAGCTGTTCCAGATGAAACAGCAGTGCGCCGCTTTGAAAACATTTATACTAGGCTACAGCTTGAGTAGACCTAAATGAAATCCTGTTCAGTAGCCAGTAATTTAGAGATATTGTCATATTTATCTGTGGGTTTTGAGAAACAAACGTGTGCTTATTTTCTGGACTTTTCTATATAGTGTCCTCTTTATTACAAACAGTTGGGAAAACCTTATGAATTTCTTCTGATGAGAAAAATACTTTTTATAGTGGCCTCGTATGAGTAATTGTATTTAGCTGTGATTAGAGGCTATCAGAATGAAATTTTTATTAGTGATTTTTCCAGGGGCTAAGCATTTATATTCACTTAATTGATATTGCCACATTCAAATGGCCATTACCAGGTAGTTACTCAGAGTAAAATAAAAATGCTAACACCACCTAGGAATTATAGCTCATCCTGTTAGCATAGTATTGTTGCCATGTAATTAGGATACAACTGCTGGCTTGATGAGAAAGAGCAATTACAGAATTATTAATGGGTTATAGGCTTCTCTGCAGTGGCGTGGCAGAAGCACAGAAACAGGGTTTGGGAGGGCTCCTGGGGTGATCTCCCGCAGCCCCCAGCTCGCCGTGGGGGTGGTGCCAGCACAGGGGCAGCCCATTGCAGCGCTGCCTCGCCGGGGCACGAAACCTCCCGAGGAGGGATCCTCCGGGCAGGTCTCAGCTGCCTTCCTGGTGGGAGCAGTCAGGAAAATTAATCATTGTATTGAGCCAAAAAGCAACAAACAAGCACAAATCTATGTTGTTCGGAAAGCAGCAGATACAGAGCCTCATTGGTGTATCAGTAACCAAATGGCCCCAACGCGCCCTTGGTTCTCCCCTGCTGCCGGGGCTGGTGCCTCCGCCTGCCCGTCCAGCAACCAGCCTGATGCACCAGCAGCACCCAGGCTACGTGCTGGTGGGGGTTACTGACTCCAGTTGGACTTCAGTGTTGCTGCCAGAAATGCCATATTTTTTTGTATCTATTTACAAATTGCCTGGGATCTTAAGCACGACACTAACCTTGGTCACACTCAGGGCAGGTGGGAGTTTTCACCAGGACAAACATTTCATTCGGTGTTACTGTCCCATAGCAGCAGGGTTGCTGCTTCATGTGCTGCTCACTTGCAGACCAAAACAAATGTACGGTATTGCTTGGGGGAGCCTGGCCTTACACAAAAGCAGCTTTCTAGATTTTAAAAAGCTAATGAGAATTAATGACTGTCACCTGCTGAAGAGGCATCTTTAAAATTCAAAATAATATCCTTGTGATGTTGTGCATCTGCCAACGGCCAGCCCTGCTGCAGCTGGACCCGTAAGGGCTAGCCCTGTGCCGCAGGAGCGGGAGCGCTGCTCCGGCAGCTCTTACTTAGCAAAAGCCCTTTGGCCCCAGGCAGGCGCAGGCTGCAGCGTGGCTCAGCTGGGCTGCGGGGTCCCCTGCGGGACCCAAGCAGCCGCTCGTGCGCTTAAGCCTCACTGCAGCCATTAATGCACCGCCCGCCCAGGCATCCTGTGGCGCGTAGCGTCAGCCGCAAGCACCGACATAGGCGCTGGCATTTCCACTTAGGAAATGTGGCAACAGTCCTGGGCGAGGACCAGTAACTCTTGTCACCTCGTGGCCACCGGCTCAGGTTCTGGAGCCTGTCCCGCCAGCCAGGCTCCTGCCAGCTTTGGCCAGTCTGTGCACAGTAATGCCATCTTATGCCTGCCATGGCATGTAAGCTGGAGTTTTATCTCTGGCAGTGGGTTTGAACCTCTTTTGAATATTGGGTATGACTAGCAAATCTGAACTATCTGTATTTTGAGCTATTTTCTATTTTGGTGATACGTTTCAGTGCTTTCTCTACATACAGTATTTTATATAACACAGCTATATATATATATATATTTACAGGGTTAGGCTGCCTAGGGCAGTCCCACTGCTATGTTGTAGAAATATTTCACTAAATATGAAATATATTTGATTATTTTATATGCTATGAGTTTGGTATTTTGGTACTTCTTTCTTTGTGTGCTTATTACTGTGATAAATGTCAAATTAAATCTAAATAAAGTTAAATTGTTATTGCTGTTTGTTTGCTTGTACCCTGGATATGCTTGTTACTCGTTTTCAGCGCACTTCTCTGTTGAGAACAGGAGTTCGTTTCACTCTTTACCCTGGTGGGGCTCTACAGTGCTTCTGTCGGGAATTGCCATCGGACCATACAGAGAGCGACAGCGGAGACGCGCTAACCGGGCAGGCTAAATGGCACGCCGCACCTGTGGTAAAATGTGTGCATTTGAAATCCCAGCCTTTTGTTGCCATGCATCTCTCTCCCAAAGGGGGTGTGAGATCCTGCTTGTGCTGCTTCGAGTTTTACCCTTTGGAAAGCGGAGTTTGTTTCTGCCGTGTTTGGCTAGCTCGCTGGGGCAATGCCAGCCAGTGTAGGGGAATATGTAGGCGACACTGTAAACTTTATGAAGCTAAGAAAAGAAAGTGGTCAGAGCAAAAGACAGGTAAGGCATACGTGCATTAGCTATGTGACCACACACAGAAGAGCAGAAGCCCGAGATCAGGGTCTTCCCCAAAGCGCTGAATGTGGATTTAGGGGCTTGCTGTCTCTGCCCAGGTAGGCTTTAGGCCTAAAGCATCTCTCTCTTACCGATGAGAAATTATTCTTTTACCCACTCAAAGTCCCACAGCAAAAACCTTTGGTGGAGCAGCAATACTCCAAGCCCAGTAAAAATGGCTCTCCTCAGCGCTTGGCTGCCTTTCTCCAAGCGTGGAAAGAAACCAGACTCCAGCAATAAAGTGGAGAAAAAATGAGGAGGATAAATGTACAGGCAAAAATAATGTCTCACGCTTCCTGGAGCTGCTATGAACTTCTAGACTTACTCAGACTATATTCCTGACACTACAGAGCAGAGTCCTGGCACACGCAAGTGAAAAATCAATGGGTAAAATTTCATCCCTTCTGCAAAGAGCAGGGCTAGCCCTGGTGCTGGTGGCTTTTCAGATGTGGCTCCTGTGAGAAAGATGCTCTATAAGACAGGACAGCTGCTATAGGAGACAGGCGCTCGCCTCAGTCCAGAGGGATTATAGACTATGGGAAGTAACACCAGATCTCTGTATCTACACAAGCACTTGCATGACACAGAGGTAAATGGTAAAGCAGCTGAGTGTTGCAGACCAGCTCAGCAAGTCCTGGGTGCTTGCTCCTTCTTACCTCCAGCAGAGTCTACGTGCCTTTGGCACATGCCTACGTGCCTTTGGCAACCTCTTCCCGACATGGGTTTGCAGGAAGCCCGGGCATGGCTCTGCAACCAGGGGACCTGCTGCCTCTTGGCAGATGGCTGAGGGCAGAGAAGAGGGCAATGCCTGAAATGATCTGGGACGAGAAGGACCTGGGAGATAAAAAGGCAGCTGCAAGCGGATGTGATGAGAAGCCCCTGGGGTGGCAGAGGGTTTTGTTGAATGATTTATGCCCCAGCCGGTGAATGCTGTCATGCTGCAAACAATCATCTCACAGGTGAAGACAAGCACTACCCCCCAAGCAGCCAAGGGAAAGTGAGCCAGCTGCTCCTTGGCCAAAGGGCTCCCCAGCGCTGTTGCTTGTGCTCGTGTAGTCAGCAAAGCCTGGTGGGACAAAACACCCTTGCTCCCTCCAATGTCTTGTCTTTGTTTTGGTCATGCCAAAAGTGGACATGAAGCATGCAAAGAAGAAAATGTTAACAGGAGCCTTAAGCGGGTCCGTCGCTGCACTTCAAAAGCTGGTGGAATGTGCAGGATCTTGATGGCTAGGCTCCTGCAATTAAGAGGGCTCATGAGATTAAGACATTGAAACTTGCTGAAAACTTTAAAGATCTGGACAGCTGGTGGAGAGTGGCTGCCAGGCTCCCAATTCTTGTCTATATTTCATTGTAAGTGATGCACCTGAGGCCAAGCGGGCAGGCAGTAGCAGAGGAGGAGCATCCCGGGGCTGTGGAGTGGGGCTCTCCGCGTGACCCCACCACCTTCCTCTCCACATCAGTCCAAGCAGCTATGCAGCCGACCATCCAGTTTAACTCTTTCTGAGCTGGCCACTCTGCAGCAGCACTTGCTGCTGATCCAAGTGGAAAGTGAGAGGGCATTGCCAGGAGTAGCCCTACAGCAATATTATTCACACACTTTTTGTATTCTGCTGAGATCCACCAACATTTTTCATTGCCTTTGCCAGCAGAGCAGCTGATTAGACAAGACCCGCTGGGGCGTCTCTGCACAGCTATCTGCAGGGTAATCTGTTATCTAATAGTTCTCTAGGGAGGTCCTTTTTATGGGCTTTTCTATTACTGTTTTGCTGATGATAATGTGATGCTCAACGTTGTGAAAACAAATGTGATTCGTGTCTCTCAGAAGCAAATAACTAGATGACTTATTTCAATATAAACATATGTTTTAGGGCTGTACATTGCTTGGTTTATTTTATGGGGCAAGCATGGGTTGAGGTCTGTATTGCTTTATCACCTGCTCGCTTAATAGATGGAGTTGAGGTATTGGGTTTCCATCAGCTGCAAGTCTGCTCCTTTTCATAAGCTGAGTTTTCTCTTTTTTCCCTTTTTCATGGGCTGCGCACCACTGGGGCTAGCTCAGCCATGTGCTGGTCTCCTCCTCCTCCTCTGTTAACAACCACATCACTGACGAAAGGCTACAGACTCTGGATATGACACTGTAGGTATCGGTGACATTTCACTAGAGCTGGCATTGCTGAAAAGGCAATTGATTTAATGATTTTGTTACTAAAGCGGCACTGCCACCACTTCCCCATGATGAGACTTCATCATTCTCAAAGTGGGTGTGAAGACAGTCAACAACCTAAAAATACCGGGAGTTCAGGAATAACAGGAAGCCACGGCAGCGGGAGAACTAGCTAGGGGGATGCTGCAGGGACTTTCTCTCTTTCTTTTTTTGAACGTGGCAGGATCAATGCCTGGGGCTCGTGAGAGAGCCGTTGGCAGAGTGGCTGCCCCCGCCGAGAGACGCAGTTGGGACTCTCCAGAAAAGCATCTCAGCTCGCACAAGGGGAAGAGGTGCAAAGGTACATGCTCATTAAATGTAAAACCGCCCAGTACCCTAGAAACAGGTGGTGTATCTGCAGAAGGTGGGGAGCTCTTAATGCCGTTTCAGCCGTGAGTGTCTCGCTTCTGCTGTCCACATGTCCCCCTCCGGGGAGTCGGCAGGGCCAGCACTGATTTACTGCTCACCTCCTTTCACCCCTTTCTCAAAGGCCAGGAAAAACAACCTCCTCCCTGCAGTGGATGTGCAGACACTGCTACTGCAGGTGAGGAAACCATTACCAGCCCGAGGTGCCTTCAGGTGGTTTACCGCCTACGGGGCTGGCACAGCCCGCACCGGCCCCGTGCCCCGTGCCGTGGTGTCCAGCAGCCTGCACTGCTGTTTGTGCCTGGCTTGGCTGGGCTGGCCCGTGCTGCAGCCGCAGGGACTGTGCTGCAGCTGCTGTGTCCCCATGCTCTTATTGGGCAGCAGGGCCATGGGTGACGTGGAGGGTGCGGAAACCCGGTGCCTTAGCTTGGTGGCAGAAGAAAGGCAGCAGTTGCTCCTCCCAAGGGTTGAATCACTACGAGAAGGCTGCCAGGAAGACAGGGGTGAGACATCTGGACCCAGCCAGCTAAAACCTCTCTCTGCTGTAAGGAAATGGTAGGTAGGGCTAAGTACCACTGTTACCTGCAACTCCGTGGTGCACAGCTGGCCAGTGCGTTTTCCAGGCGTTGCCGGCGGGGGAGCATCTCAATGTCAATGCCAGCATTGGCAGCATAGAAAAATACTGCTTAAGGGAGAGAGCAATATTGAGACCTATGTTCTCAATAAGAAAACCAATATATTTCCAAGTGTTACTATAAATCCCAGTTCTCTGTTCCTCCACAAACAGATCAGATGGAGCAAGGCGAGTGATCAGGCACTCGATAACTGCAAAACACACTGAGTCATGAAGAACTAGGGCAAACAGGCTCCATCTGAGAAACTGCAACACCAGACAGCACTGCCTATTAATTTGGAAAGAAAAATGTAATTGGGGGTTAATCATTGGTCTTCCCTGGAGCACAAATCTAAAAAACACTTCAAAATTCCTGAGTGGAAGACAAAGCCCAGCATAAGTGCATGGCATCCCAGTGACCTGGTTTTATACAGATCAGTAGAGGTCAGGACACACAAAAAATGATCAGGATTTTGCCACTAGCCTATTCAGGTGCTGGCAGAAAAGGAGAAAACCCATAATTGGGCAAAACGTGACTTGGAGCTGGCATAACAGGGAAACTGGGTCTCAACAGTGCAGCTGTCTGAGAACCCAGTGAAGTGGGTCTGCTGTGAGTGGTGCCCTGGGAAGGGCTGTTTGGCCTTCTGGCTTGGCAGGTTTAGAGAGGAAATCTGTGGATTTTAAGCTCCTACTTACAGAGAGCTCCTCTACTGAAATCATCATGATGCTTCTTGGTTTAGCCTTCAATGACATTTTTCAAATTGACTTTTCAGGCTAACAGACGGGGAAAATGGGCTTTTCTTCCTCCAGAAGGAGATGACAGTGTATTTTTAAAAACAAATTATGTATGAGGGCTAATTAACTTGGCATTTACAGCTTAGCATTCTCCTAGATAAATTTGCTCCAACTGAGACCACATTTTGTTGCATGAAAGCTTCTGCCTAGCACCTCTTTCCTCCTGCTGCTTCGTATGCTGTGATATTAAGGTCACGAGCCATCTTCCAATGTCCTGTTCAGTGCCTCCCAATTAAGTAATGAGTAACGCGAAGATCCCACGTATGGTTTAGCTGTGAGGGCTGAGACATCTCTCAGTGGGGCTCATTATGGTCCTGGTCAATGTTTTAACAGCTAGAAAGAGCCTAGTGGGACAGGCTCCTAGAGAACCTTGCTATAGAGCAATGACTTAACCAGTGGAGACACTGTTGTTTCTGCTCACCATAGAGAGGAGCTCTGAAAAGGTCATACTAGTGAGGGGAAGAGAGACTATGTAGGTAAGGAATTTACCTCCTCATCTGGCGCTAAGGCCTTGCCAACTAATTTGCTCTCTGAGCGTGCTGTGGTTATGGTTAGCAGGCCGGGGGGCCGGACAGCCCAGATGCATGGGCAGGATGGGGCAGGCAAAAAAACCTCTTGCCCTTGCTGCTGCAGGCCCCCCAGGCCCCTGCTGTGGTGCGCAGGACATGCTCATCAGCAACCTGTCCCACCACAAGAGCTCCAAAACCCTGCTTGCTTGTGCTGTGCGTGTGCTTCAGGGCTACGTGGCTCAACGGGGCAGCGCTCACTCCGCTCAATAAGGAGACGCAGCTGAAGAGAGAAAGCCTAAGCTTGTTTCAACAAGGGGTGGTGACTTTACGTTGACATTATTTGGGTGTTACTTAACTCTCAGCAAAGTCCTCTCTCTCCTGCCAAGATCATTTTCCACCCCAGAGAGCATCCCCTGCCCTCAGGAGAGCATCCGACTGAACGCTACTGGGAATTCATGCATTATCTAAATAGTTACTGTAAAGAAGGGAAAATTAGTTCACCTGTACCTATCCAGAGAGCAACTGAGCACAGTGGCAGCTGAAAAACAACCTGCTTGGAGGAAGTGCTAACGTCATGAATCACCATAGTCTGTATGAAGGGGGAGTTAATAGGATGCTCTCATTCAAAAATTGTATTAGAAGATGCTGATGGCAATGAGCCCACATCAGTTTCTCTCCCCCTATTTCCACTCCCTGCCATCCCAAATTGAGTTAAGGTGAACCAGATGCACCTCTTATTGCTTTAGGAGAAAAATATGGCTTATTTTTTCCTGAGAGTCACAGGTAATCAATGCAATACAGGCCAGGCACAGCAAAGGTAAAGCCCTATCCTCAGCGGTGTGAACTGCCACGGTTGCAGTGAGATGCATGGGCTATCCCCAGGGTCCAGCTTTGGGAGAGAAAGTCTCGGGCCTCTGCTTGACAGCATGAAGGGATAAAATGCACTAACCACAGGATTGGTTTGTGGGAGGGCTGCAGGTCCGCACAACTATGTGCTCATGTGCAAATGGAAACCTTGAACTTCTTTCACTCTTTTAGATATGCTTCTCTTAATTTTTAAGCCTGAATTGACACATCTTCAAATAATAAGGTCAGTTATTCACTTTCCCCACTTTTCCCACAACACCAAACTACAAACATAAGTGGCGGTGCGGGGGTAAACAAACAAACAAACCCAAAGACACACAAAACTCAAACAATTAATTCAGTTGTTGTAAAGCCCAGGGCTCCAGTATTTTAAACATGATACAAACAGAACAGACTCAGTGTCCAGCTTTTGAGGCTGGTGAGTTAAAATTAGGACAACTTGGCTAGTGAAGAAGACAGGCAGGATGGCAAAAGGAAGGACATGAGGTTTTAGTAGAAAAAAACGTGTGCTAAAATAATCCATAAGAGACTGAAGTTAATAACCAGCTCTCCCCACAGCTCTCCTGCACGGAATATGCTGCCTACCCACAAGCCCATCACAGTTGCAGTTAGGTGGGTGTAGAAGAAGCTTCCCAGGGAGCATTGCTCAGAGTGGACTGCCTCGAGGTAAGTCCCACTCTCTAAGAAGAAAAACAAGTCTATATATTTAGTAGACTCACCTGTATGTATTTATTGACCTCCCCAGAGATCATGGCTGCTCAGCACCACTAAACCGCAGGCTGGCTCAAAAGGCTTTCAAAAAAAGCCACCCTACTCTGTTTGAAAAAGTCTCCAAAATTTGATCTTTTTCCTTGATACAGCAAAGCTCCTTTCTGCCCTTGAGCTGAGAGAAGCAGGTGCTTTGGTCAGGCAGAGGACAACCAGAAGCACATCTCAGACGCACATGGTGTACTGGGCTCTCTGGAGACTGCTAATGATGTTTGATTAATTTTCATTATCAGTGTGAGCAATCTTTGAGCTCGTTCTGCATCTGTCTTATTTAGAGTTGTCTTTTCTTTCTTCTTAGTTAAATGGCACCTTCTACAGACAGTGATCTAATTGTTCCTCAGCACCTGCTTGAAGCCGTCCAAGTTGAGGATGGACATGGTGTAATTTGCAGTACATGTGATTTGGTCTTTAAGGCTCAGATCAAATAAAATGGAATAGCAGATTAGCCAGTAATTGAATGAAGCGTAAGGCAATATGCAGGCTGGTGCTGGGGTCACAGAAATGCTTGGGCTGGACAACGCTGAATAGACCAAATCAAAATATGCATGTTGCGGTCACCAAGGGGCAGAAAGAGCAACCTTTCAGCAGATACCCTGAGCTCATATCATGCAAACCGCTTTCTGTCTACCAGGGTGTCCTGGTTTTGGCTGGGATAGAGTTAATTGTCTTCCTAGCAGCTGGTACAGCGCTGTGTTTTGGGTTTAGTAGGAGAAGAATGTTGATAACACCCTGATGTTTTCTGTTGTTGCTAAGTCATGTTTAGACCAAGTCAAGGACTTTTCGGCTTCTCAGGCCCAGCCAGCAAGGAGGATGGAGGGGCACAAGAACGTTGGGAGGGGACACAGCCAGTTGGCAAGTGGTGAATAATTGCATTGGGCATCACTTGTTTTGTGTATTTCAATCCTTTTATTATTGTCACTTTATTGTTATTAGCATCATTGTTAGTTTCTTCCTTTCTGTTCTATTCAACTGTTCTTATCTCAACCCACGAGCTTTACATTTTTTCCGATTCTCTCCCGCATCCCACTGGGTGGGGGGGGGAGTGAGTGAGCGGCTGCATGGGGCTGAGTTGCTGGCTGGGGTTAAACCACAGCACAAGGCAACGAGCTTTTGCAGTGGATTTCTTTGCAATGCTATAAAACTCAGATGCAGCAGCCAGGGCACAATGAGTTCTGTTGCTGCTGGTGTGGCAAATGCCCGGGATGGGTTATGTGCTGTCACCTATGGGCCTGTCAGCATCCTCTGATGCGGTGCAGGGAGCACCTCGTGCTGAGCCCTGTGAGGGCGAACCCGGCTCCTGAGTCAGGGTCACGCAAGCCTTTCGAGTCACGTACAGAGGCGGGAGGCAAGGGGTGCTCAGGGGACCGCGGTCGAAGGAAGGGTGCACAGCTGCAGTGCCCTCTCACAGGCCTCGCCGCTCCAGGAGATCAGAGGTGGTAGGTCAGCCCGCTGCTCACACCTCAGAACACCTGTCCTTGGTATGGCCGCGGCCGTGCCAGGACAGAGCACTTGCCAGCCCCCAGGGTTGTCCACATGCCAGAAAGGTGATAACCTTGTCAGCGTTCAGCTGCAAGCTCCTCTCAGTCGGGCAGGCTTGGAGAAGCCCCTCGGTGGGCTGCAGCCCTTTGGTGAATCCCCGTAAGGATCCCAGCCCTTTCTTGGTTATCAAGCCTAATTTTGATTCCCTCCTATCCGGATGACAACATGCACTCGTTGAGGCAAATACTGAGCAACAGGGAGTGGTACAGCCAAAGCCACAGGCTGAGCTCTCGGTCTACATATAAAAAGCAAAACAAACTTAGAATCTGTACTGGAAAAAATGTTCTAAAATACTTTTAACTTAAAAAAAAAGGAATACCATCCTCCAGCTCACTGTAGCACTGCACTGGACTGGCAAGCAGGAAAACTTAGCTCACTTTCTTCCACTGCCACCCAGCTTCAATGCCCTGGACTCATCTTTATGCTCCATATTTCTCAACTATAGAGCCAAAAGTATCAGCTCCAAAGACTTCTGTCTGGGGAGCTGCTGGCTTGGCTGATCTTTATTTGGCCCTCATGAAGGCCTCGCTCTTGGGGCACTCCCAGGAGGCACACAGCTTTTGGAGGATAGACAGGACGAAGCTCACCCCCAACAAAAGCAGATCTTCCTCTCCACAATAATTAGTCTGAGCAACCCCTTGCCTTCTACTACATGAAATCAGGGGCTACTTGAAGTGCCGTTATATTTTAATTCACTTCAGCATACATGGAGAATCAGGCACACTGTACCCAGCACCAATGAAAACAAATACAGTCCCCGGAGCAAAACCAAAAGTCGTTCCCAATTACATTACCGAGCAGCAGTGAGCAGTGTAAAATGGCAAACCAAACGCAGCCATCCTCCAGTGTTCGAGTGGTGGAGCGCTTAATACTCTCTGCTCTGACGATCAAAACATCGCTATTTCAAATAGGCCTTTTTTTTGCCCTTGTAAACCACTTTTTGTTGATTGAAGGAAGAGGCGTTGTCTGGGGTTGAGGGTTGCAGCCTGGGCACGGCTGTCAGATGCGATGAGGCAGTCAGGGGGAAGCTCGCAGGGAGCCGACGTGCAGGATGCTGTCACGGGAACAGAGCAAGTAGGGCATCCGCCGGCTCGCCCCCTCCACACAAACGCTGGCAATGCGGTGGCATAAAATCAGTGCCGTTCAGCAGCGCGAGGAGAGCCAGCCATTAGGGTGTCTCCAGCAGAGGTTTACTCTGAATGAAACGCAAAGGCCAGAACCTCCCTTTGCGTGGAAGCGGTGCCACTCCTTCTGATCTGAATGGAGCAGGACTTTACGCCAACCGAGTGAGCATCTAGGCACAGATGCCAGAGCAAAAGGACTGACATTAAAAATATCTGGTGGAACCACAATTTCTTCTAAGAACCCTCTGAAATAAGGTCATGTTAGAAAGCAGATACTGAGGGCCTTGTTTACTTAGATGACTTCACTTGATTTTCACTATTTGTGCACATTTTAACAGCTTATGAATTTGGCATCCATAATGATTAATGGCAGAAGACAAAGGGTTGAGCCCAGCGTGTACGTCACCATGGCATACAAGCTAAGAATACAAAATACTGCCATGGTGTCAGTATTTGTGGTCACCTGAAGTAGCTCCCTTTGCATAATGCTGTCTTTGAATGCAACTTACCTCCTCTCTGCAGGTCTACATGTGTGGAATTATTAGAATTTTCTTTACTTTTATAAGAAATACCTGTGGTTGCTAGGGATAAGCAATGGTTAAGAATGGTTTTCTGGATAAAGATTACAGAGATTCCTGCTCTTGCAGTTATAAGGGATGATGTATCTAAGAAAAAAAATATTGTTAATGTTACACCGCAGAGATCAGTGAAAGTAGAATCAAATGCAATAGGTAAGCCAAGATCTGAGAAAGGTTGAAAATGCTAACTGAAAAAAGGCTAAAAGAGCAAAACTCATTGCCTCCAAGCGTTCATTTTGCCTTGCCCAGGTCTGCTGACAAAGTAAAGAGCTCCTAATTAAAACAGGCATCTGCAGTGTAACCGGATTGCTGCTGCTGACCCAGGCCAGCAAGATGCTGAGTGTATGCTCCTCATTTCCTATCGCCACTGAAGTGTGAATGAGGGGCCCACATCCATCCAGGGCTCGCTTGATGCATGCTTTGGAAAAGTGACCAAAACAGCAGGCAAGGGAAGAAAATGGAGCCAACGCATGGAGGGGTTCCCAGTTTACTTGTTGAGGTTATTGATTAAAGCCCCTCTGCTTAGCAATAAGTTTGAGAAAATTAATGGTAAACTTCACCACAAAAAGGCCTGTAGTTGTATCATAATCATAGCCTTGCCTTGCCTTTAACATATCTCTCACTGGCTATGGTGTTTCCATGCAGGTTGCAGCAAAGATTGGAATGAAATGGCTGGCACTGGATAGAGCATGTTCTGGATTCATAGCAACTTTACTTTTACTGCTGATCCCTTTGAATATAAAAGAGGGAGCATGGATTTATTAGAGTAATCCCAGTGGGTTACTCTGTATGGGGAAGAAACTGTGTTTCCTTTTTGGGCCTGGTTGCCTCCACGCAAACACACCTCTAGCAAAAGCTCTCTTGGGGAGAAGAAGAGGGAATACAAGGCAAAGCGTGTGGAGCAGTACCAGACTACTCCCCCTCATGGGCAATGCACGCAGGGTGCCCAAGGTCCTGCTGGGTCTGGTGGAGGCTATTAATAAATTTTGAATTAAATAAACAAATGCAAAAGCTGTTCTTCATGCTGCAAGGGTTGAAATCAGAGCTGTGGACCTACACATCATGGTTAACCAGGTGAAGCCCCCTTCTCATCTACAAGCCGCTGTTCCTTGTATTTGCAGCCTGTCTCCTTTGCTGAAGGAAGGGACGTGCACCAGGAATTGCATTGATAACAGCATGACGTATGTCACTAATTGAAACCATACGCAGAACACGGCATGCTCCCCATGTATGTGATATGGGGATTCAGCTGGTACTAACAAAATGCTCCAGTGTGCAAGAGTACCGACTGACCTTGCATTAGCAGAGAGGGACCTTGAACTCTTATGCCCGCAGAAAAGTTGAGAGTGGATTCACTGAGACAGAAAGATAAAATAAATGCAGAGCTCTTTCAGCACTTCCCTCCATTTGCTTCATATCATAAATATCAATACAAATATAGAAATACAGAGGTAAACAGTTTGTCTAGCTTGTCCTTTCCATATGCATATATTTCTGTTGTGAAAGGCTTTACGTAACTTCTAACAGCAGATTGCAAAATAATGCCTCGGTTATGGAAGGAAGCCACCAGCCATTACATTGAGTTACTGTAATGTAATGGGTCTCTGAGATGAACTATATTTGGAAAGCTTGCTTTTATTGTAAACCTTGTACCCCATCCACCCCGTTCGCATTGATTTCTCTTCGTGTTCTCCAGAGACCAAAGACCACGAGGCCAGAATACCAGCTAGACCTGAACAGAGCTACTGGGGTTTTGGCCCATAACAGAAACTCATGAGACAAAACTGTGCTCTTTATTTTAAGGGATGCAGTATCAGTGACAGAACATATTCAAATGGATGCTGATGACTGATCTGTTGAAAGGTGAATTTCTCATTAGCCTAGAGCAATAGACTTTGTAATTAATTGCTTCCCACACTTCTTTGCTAAGTAAAGGTTGCTGTAATAACAAGTGCTGCCATCATTTTAATTTTTAACTGAACACAGGGAATAGACAAAAGAGAATCTGTATTTACTTTGTTTTTCTTTCTGTGCAAATGTCACATTGCTTTCGTGTTGGCAATGACTGCAGAAGTGCTGATTCAATCACTTATTTACATAATCCCTTCAGATTTTTCTTTTATATCATTGTTGATAATGAAAAGATTTTTCTCAACTGAGAAAAGGAAGGGAAGCAGGCAAGTTCTGAATGTGAATAGGCTGAACTGACATAAAACGATGGTAATTTGCATTAGTAAGAGATAATCACAATGCAGATGATTAAAATTATGGTAAATACTGTCTGCCCTACCTGCCCTGTGGAACATCCACCCCGTGGCAGTGAATGCCCATTCAGCTGCAGAGTGCAAAGCAACCCTCCACAAATTGTTTGACACAGCACAGTACAGTCCAATGTTATTACCACTCACTGCATAAAGTTATTTTGCAGGGAAAAGGTTTTAAAATACTCTTATTTGCATGTGAACCAGTGCAGCACAGTAAGGAGGAGCAGGGACATGGCTTAGTGCACTGTTGGCTACAGAGATGATGTGACTTTGGGAAGGCTCCTGCAACAGGAAAGGAAAAGCAGAAGGCCACTCTGCACGTACAGTGCCTGGAAATACGAAGCTCTTTATAAGCTTTTTTTATAAGATGACTGAACGGAAAAGATATGCCCCTGGAGCGGCTCCCCCCCTCCCCAACACGTAGGGATGCATCACCTGTGCTGTGTCTTCTTTGCACCATCTTGCCTTTTGCTCCCGAAAGCCCTTCTCAGGCTGTGCTCCAAGGGTCCAGGGGGATTTGCTGCACCCCACAGCTTACCTGCTCTGTGTCCAGGGTGGGACAAGGGTTTCACGCTCCCCAGAGCCTCAGAAGCAGAGCCTTTGAATGATCAAAGGGACTGCCAGCAGCTCGGGGGGGGGACTAGGTGGGTGAGTACTGATGATGGAGACAAATATGACAGCAGCTACAGAACTGTAAAAAGCTCACTTCTAATTCAACACAGTGCACTGATAGCAAAGTGCAAGGTTTAGCTTAGAGAGGCCAGCGCATAGCTGCAACTCTCAAAATAAATCTTGTTATTAAAGCACATTCTGTGTTATTTTAAAAAAGCAAAATAGATGTGAGAGCTCAGCTCCATTAACCTGAAGAGAGCTGGTCCAGTAAGGACTGAGTTAGCAGTGCAGGGAGCAGCCTGCATGACGCTAAAGCTCAGACGCCGCAGATGAACCTTTGAGAGGTCTCCTGAAGATGAAACCCATCTTCAGCCCTTCTGGAAGATTAGATAGCTGAAGAGCAGTTATAGTCAGGGCAATCCTTTAATGAACTTTTTTCTTAAAATCAACTTTTCTTTACATTTTTAAACTTTTTTTTAACTAGTTTAACAGTATTGCTGACAAACAAATTAAAAAAAAAACCTGAAAAAATCTAAATGTTAGGAGAAACACTTTTCCTTAATAATTCATCCAGCAGTTTTGCTTGCTAAATCACTGCTTACTTTTTTCTAGGGGAAGAATGGACTCATCTTCTAGAGGAAGTAATCTTTACCTCTTGCAGCACCAAAAGCCTGTGGCTCACCAGATCCCGTTTCTTTTTTCTGGTGCCCCTGGATTTGAGGAAGCTCCAAGACAGGGCTTGAAGGTCCCAAAGGCCATTCCAGCCATCTAAAAAAAAAGTGCTTTTACTACCCATGTATTAGAACTTTTTGAGTATGTTAGAAAAATTAGTCTCTCAGACTATACATTAGCAATCTTTTCCTACTCTGAGCTCTTCCAAATGCAGTGATGCCTCTGAAACTGCACATTATTTACTTCAGCTCACAACTCAATCCATGTTTTTCTAAAGATTCAGCATGTTTTTCAGCTCTGCAGTTGATTCGCCCATTGCAGACTGTAAGCGTGGGTGGTGAGGAAAACACAGAGCCACCTTCATGCTTCAAAACACTTTCATTGCAGATACAGTCATTAAACAGACAAATTGTTTGGCTAAGGCTGAAACCTGATGTGTGCTCCTTATACTCCGCTGGCGATTTTCCCTGAATTTTAAATAAAGGTGTTTCGTGTTTCCATAGTAACTCAAGCTCCTTTACGGAGATGCCTGATGCAGTGTTAGTATTACACAACTCACTGTATTAAATCAAAGTGTAATAGCACAGTTCAAAAGCATACTGTATCTAAAGGATTATTTTAGTTCCTATGGAATTACAGCTCCTTACTAGGGGCTGGGAAAGGAGACAGGGAATAGAGCAGCTTCTGACAATGTATAGTGTCGCTACTTCGCACTTTGGTCTAGAAAAGGGATGTAAAGACACAAGGTATAAAAAAAGAGGACTGGGAATAAATGGGCCGAGTCACGCAGCCTTCTCTTCCTCTGTGAAGCACGTCAGAGAAGCTGAAAGGAGTCCGAGCGATTTCCCTGGCTGGGCTCGAGCGCTTGCTCGGCACCGGCTGCCGGGCTGGATCCTGCCCTGGCAGCATCAGCTGGGTCTGGGGGGTTCCCACCCAACCGGGGAGAACTTGGAAACGGCTTCGCCTGCCAGGCCGCAAGGGACGGCGGCTGGAAGCGCTGCCTCTCGCCACCGTCGACGGCCCTCTGAACGAAGGTGCACGCTGCTCTTGGGTGGAAATAATTAACAACCCTGCTACAAACAGGGCACGTTGCTGGATTTTAGTGACGTTTTCTCAGAGGAACATCTGTCCGTCCAGCCGTCTATAAAATGTATTAAGTTCTATATAAATTGCCCTGGTATGTTCAGTTGTGGAAAAACCGGATTATCTGCAACTCGGAGGCCTCCTGCAGAGCGCTGTTTATCAGCACTTTTAATCCACTTCAGCACTTCGGGCCTTTTTCTGCTGAAAAGCCGCCCCACACTGAGCGAGCGCTACGGAAGAGGCGGCTGTATCTGCCGGCCTACGCAAACCGGCTCCTTCGCTGAACGTTACGTTACGGCGAGGAGCTCACCCCGGCCCCGCGGTGCCGGCAGCCGCGGGGAGGAGGCGCTGGAGCTGCGGGGACAGGCGGGTAACGGTCACCCCCCACCGGGGCAGCAGGCCCTGCCCCCGCGCGGCGGGTGTGCGGCCGGCAGGCCGGCGCGGCGGCAGCGCAGGCCGGCC
>JAVKLA010000021.1:16916443-16935683 GCA_034782735.1 Sagittarius serpentarius | reverse complement strand
TGAACTGAAAACACAGCACTGTACCAGCTACTAGGAAGACAATTAACTCTATCCCAGCCGAAACCAGGACAGTTGTCCTGTTAAACTGTCCTTATTGCAGCCCATGAGGTTTTACCTTTTTCTTCTGATTGACCTCCCCATCCTTCCCCGGGGGGAGGAGTGAGCAAGTGGCCCTGTGGTACTTAGTTGCTGGCTGGGCTTAAACCATGATATCTTTTACTTTGAGTGGTCTGTTCTTCGGCTTCAGACTGGCAATCAGCACGTTATGCTAACATCAATATGGGCTGGGGTGCTCAGAGCATTCCCCCTTCTGGACTCGGGTTTGGGAACTATTGCAGGCAATCCCATCCTGATGGACCATGTGCTAGGCAAGCATAGTGATGCCTAAGCCTAAGCACCTACAGGGTTAAATAACCCACTTGGAAAGGGTTGGTGTATAGTATTTTGAAAGTATTGGTGTACAGAGGCCGACTGCAGTGGTAGTCATGGGTGTGGAGGGAGGGCACCCTGTCTACAAGCTGAATGAACTGGAAATCTGTGCGGAAGCTACCCTTCTGACTAGCCTAGCTTGCCTTGGAAGAGCTGCTTCCTTGGTGCTGTTGCTGCTGCGAGCACAACGGAGAAGGTGGTAATGTAGAGGCAGTTGGGTGGGAAAATCATTTAGAAAAGGATCAGCCTTTTCTACATTTTCCTTTAAAATTGCCATGGAATTGCAGACCAAGGAAACGCATCATCAAAGCTCTATGGTTCTGACAGATTTTACACTTCCTAGCAATCTGAACAGGAGAGAAAAAAGAATGCTGATAGTCAGAATAACAGACTTACTACTGTACTTAAGCTACATACAAGCTTTCTGCTATACTTGTGCAGCATATTGATGCAAACTTTCAATCATGTGAACAGCAGTTGTGTAGATTATAACTTGAATGTAGTTTTTATTTTATAGCTTGAATGCTGCACTCCTCCACAGAGGAGAAAGTAATTCTGCTTTCAAATAAATGAGAAAAATAAGCCTTCCACTCCCCTCCAGAGGATGTGACTTGACACTTAATAGTTTTAGTTATGAAGAAGAAAACCAAAGAAAACAGAAGAGATGAGTTGGTGTCTGGCCATGTGTTTGCAGCGTTGTAGTCTACCCCAGTGGAGTGTTGAATCCTAGGCTGCTGCTGCTGTCACTTCAGGCGTTTTGTTTCATTGCCTGCTTCTGACTGTGCTAACATTGAGTTAACCAGAAGAATAAAGGTGAGATATGATTTTTGTTCTGTCAGTGCTCTGCAGGGACCCTGGGATATGAATTGTGAACATTCAACCTGAGTCAACAAAAAGACCAAAATTACATAAGGTATTGCTGGAAGCAGTTGTCTCATGGCAGCTGGATTTTAGTGCTGTGGTATAGAGTGCCCGTAAGATTGTCAGCCATGCTTCTTGGCATGGGACTGACTTATATTTTGTCTTTTAAGTCAAATTATGCTTTTGCATCTGGGTCCAGTGCTGAAAACTGAATGTTATTTATTCATTATCTTGTTGCTTAGCAAAACAGCCCATCTGACTTCTTTTTTTTTTTTTTTAATGCCTGTAACTTGTGATGGCAAGAAAAATGAACTTCTGTTCACGAACACCGAAGAGAGGTTAATCTCCCTTCAGATAGCGGAAGGCTAGAATAAGGCTCTTTTGAGTATAATGAAGTAAGAAGTGTATAGCTAGAATTTACTTTCATCCATGATGTCAGTGTCAAATGATGCATTTGTGCTGGGATTCAAATCCTTGGTCTCCTTATGCTAACAGCTTTAATACTTTCACTGAAAAATGAAAACATTCTATTGAGTTAGGTCTCAAAACTTGTATAACAGCTTGTCAGTAGCTGAATTTCTTGTTTAAGTAAAATAATTGTGGAGTAGTTGTTTTTGTTTTTGTTTTTGTTTTGGTTTTTTTTTTCAAACCTTGGATACCTATAATTTAGAACAGCTGAACTTAAGCAAAGGTGACTTCTCAGCTCATGCAGCTGGGGTCTGCATGCATAGTGGAACATGTAAGCTAAAACCAGCTCAAAACTGACTGAGCAGTTTCTGTCTTTCTTCAGTGATTGTCTTCATGTGGTTGAGCCTATGCCTGTCCCTGGACCTGATGTAGAAGCATACTGTTTACGTTGTGAATGCAAATATGAAGAGAGAAGCTCTGTCACAATTAAGGTATACAATGTAATTCTGTTGGCATATATTAAATACTTCAACTGATTAATAAATATGTCTTTTCTTTTAGGGCAATACTCTTTTTAAAGGGAAAATTTTTCTAAAGCAGCCTAAGATTTAACTTTTTTTCATGATAGTTGCTCACACTTTATCTTGAGTAGTAACAGCAGCATCAAGCTATAGCTGAAGAAGCGGGCTTGAGATCCTTTATTGAAGATCTCCACTTCTGAGATTAAGCTTTACAACTTGCTGAAATTCTGAGTGTTCTAGGGCATTTTGTCAAGCTTTGGACTTTGCTTTCATTATTATTTTAGAGGGCCTCTCATTATTTAGCTGACTTACTTGCTTACTATAAATTTTCTTTCTATGTTGGCAAGCTAAAAAGAGCAAAATTGTCCATGTTTGCTCTAACAGATGATTTCTGTGTCCTTCACATTCTTATCCTATTGGAGCCATTGTGCCCTAGGCTGGGATGAATAGATTGTGCAGTGCGTATTTTCTTCTTTTACAACACAGACTCCTTTTTTTGGTCTTATAGAAGTTTGGTATTTCTTTTTGCCTTTCCATTTTTCTTAGCGACTGTTTGAATGCAGATCTATGCTAGAGAATGGAGGCCATGCAGGAGCCCCCAAATTTTCATTCCAGTTTAATGGCCAAACTGAACAGTTGTCTTGGTTAAGTGAGACTTGTAATACCAAGTTGTTTTAAGAGGGATAGCATAAGATTTTTAGCAAAGCCTTGCTAAAAGAAACTGCTTCAAGCTAACATCTGTCTGGCCCAAACTCTTTTAATATCCGGTGTAGCTTGATGGTTTTTTCTCTGTTCTTGGGTTTTAAGTCATCTGGTGACACTACCAAAGATTCATAGGCTCATCACAAACTTTGCATGTACTCTTCTTTTGGTCCTTGCTGCTGCTGAGAGATTGTGGGGGTAATGTCACAATTCTGGCATAAACTGTGCTTGCATCGTGTAGGTTACAATCATCATATACCTGTCTATTTTGGGCCTACTTCTTCTGTACATGGTGTACCTTACACTGGTGGAACCTATACTGAAGAGACGTCTGTTTGGACATTCACAGCTCATACAAAGTGATGAAGACATTGGGGTGAGTTTACCAGAGTGCTTGTGTACTTCGGTTAACATAAAGATGGGGATGGTTAGTTGTTAAATATGTGGGAGGAGCAGCTTTTTTTGCCAGGCAGTGTGAATGCTTTTCTTGAAGGGAGAGGAAAAGAAAGCTGTGTGATGGCTTCTGTGAAGCCACTCTTTCATTTTTTGCTGGGCTAGAAAGTAGTAAGATGAGGACTGCTTCAGTTATCACAGCTCTAGACACAGTTTATTTTCTCAGAGGAGAAACAGAGTAGGAATGGAGGGATGCATGTACAGGAGGTACAACTTCTTAAGCGTTAACGGTCCATGCAGTCTTGCTAGTGATCACGTTTATGCAGATTACTTACTGCTTAGCTTTCTCTCTACAAAAAGAAAGCAGAGGGGTTGCATCTTCTGTTGCTCCAGTGTGACTTTGTTAATGCTAAAAATTCAAGAAGAAAACCAGAATGTGATAGCGTATTCCAACAGATCAGAACAGCCTTTTTTGTGAGGAAAGGGGGAGTAGTCCATTACTGGCTCCGTTTCCTGTCATTACTGGCCTTCCCAATCTCCAACACAGTGTTTTTGACTTCTAATAAAAATGGAACAAAATCATCTTCAGTACCATTACAGGAAGGGAATGTAAGACCTTATGAAACCTTGTATTGGAAAAAGTGAGACACTTTAGTACCTGATCAGTGTGGATATGGAGTACTGGTTGGTGGGAGTAAGTCATCTGTGTGTTGAAGGGGGACTTAGAATAGTATAAAAATATGGACTGTCACTCTGCATCTGATGAATCTGTGTGCATCTAAACCTGATGAATCTGCATGCCTGGGAGAAGTATTGCCATAAAGTAACGTGAGGAAAGTTTGCTGAAGTAGCAGCTGGACTGGTGGTAAAGTGTCAGTGTTGAACCACACAAACTGATAAAACAATTCTGAAGTCTCAGCATCATGTACTTTCTATATTGAGCCCTCAAGCAGCACTGCTTTTCAGGTGTGGCATAACCTTAGAAAGAATTTCTGAAACCAAACCCAGAGTACGAAACAGGAGGATTGCCATCTGCTTAACCTAAGCCTGTCAGCAGACATGAGCACTTCATTACTGCTGAAGTAAATGGGAGCTAGTAAAAAAGATTTGACATTAATGTCTTACAATAGAATCGTTAAGAATATTTTCACCATTCCTTCAAATAAATAGGGAGTTAACAGGAGGGAATAAATAAGTTTGTTCTTGGTGAAACAAAATCACGATGGCAATACTTTTTAAAATCTGTTTAAAAGCCCTGTAGTTCTGACTGCCTGTTGCTTCAGTAGCTTCATAGATCTGAAGATATCAAAAGTGGTAAATGCTATGCTGTTATGCTCTGTATCTGGAGATTTTAATGCGAGTTGCACTCAGTTTCTCCAGGGTGTTTTTGGCATGACAACTGTCATTGCTAGTAAACTGAAAAAACCCCATATTCTTTAGTTGTACTGTTTTTTCATTAGTAGTGACCACATCAGCCACCTTGACTTAAAAAGGTGTTTCTGTTCTGCAGGGGAGTATATTAAGTATTGAAAATAAAGCATTTTCCTAGATAATAGCTTTTATCAGTTGTGCCTTCTTTATTTACCTTGACTTCACAACAAAAATATGTGATCGTTACCCAAGTTAGAGCTAACGAAGGTTCTTTGGACAGAGGTATACTATTGCTGTTGTGTCCCACTGTTTCCGCACTTCCCTGAGTATTACATTGAGACATAGTCCAAATGTTTTTGTATTGACATCTTAAGATTTTAGGAGGATATTGGGCTGGGTGGGGTGGTTTTTTGTTTTCTTTTGGTTTTTTTTTTTTTTTTTGAAAGGAGGCGTTTGAATGACCCTTTTTCTGTCTACATTCTTAAGCAAATTGGGCAGTTTCCTACTTGAATTAAATGAACTTGTCCTGTATACTATACCTCAGACAAATTATTTTATACCTTATGTTATATTAATACCCCTCAGTCTGGGTTAGAATCTTCTGATTGTAAGTGGAAGAAGTGAAATAAATCCCGTGGCAGAGCTGAGGTTAACTGCAGAATGAATTTACCTTAAATTCTGGATCCATCTTAACCAATTTCATGTTTTACTGTAACTATTACTGTGACCCTTACCTGTGCTTGTGGAGTCACTAGTGCTTATATCTGCAGTAGTGCTTGGAACAGAAAACATTTCAGGTCCTTGCTTAGTTCGTGTTGCTCCTTTCCCATTTATACTCTTTCTGTGACAGTGAACATGAAATAACTTAAGGTCACTCATGGCTTATCCCCATCCTTGCCTTCCCTCTTGCAAGTTCTTGAGGTAATGATCCTTGTCGCAGTTTGGAAATACCACGTACGTCATTTTTTTTTGTTGTTGCTGAATTTCAAGGCAGTATGTTTGTTCTTTCTCGTTGCCCACTGGTGGCAGTGACAACTGATGAATGTAAGCTGCTTCCATAGACCTCTTTCCTCTTAAATTCTTTTTTCCCCTTGTTGTCTACATAGAAATTGGCGGTAGCTGGCCTTTAAGCTGAGATTGTTGTTTATCAGGAAAGCCAGTACCATTTAGCTTGTCCTGCGCTCTGCCTTCCACCATGTATTTTATGGTAGAAATGTGTTGCTGTTGTGATTTTTGTTTCCCTCTGAATGAAGTGATTTGTCACCTGTTAACTTCCCCTTCTAGGTATATCCAACTGCATAATTTTTTTATCATGAGATCATAGCTCTTTGGGTCAGGGATTGTCTTTTGTACTCTTAGCATATTTCTTAGCCCAGTGAGGCTCATGTGTGGCTTTGGGACTTGTGGGCATCATTTCAATGGGTATCATTAATGATAATCTCTGTACTACTAAGAATTAGCATTGAGCTACTCTACACAGTCATGTCACAAAGTATCCATTAAATGTAAATGTCTTCAAAAGTGTTCCGGGGGGAAAAAAGCGTACATGAAGTGCAGACATATAGAAATACAGTTCTTTAATACAGGACATAATTATGTTATTTTTCATTATGCATTGTTTATATGATGCTTTCTGCCATAGCTTTAGCAATGTGACTTTGTCCAAAACAGTTTGATAGCCAAATAGGGAGTTCAGTTCCAACTCTTACTGTTTATAACTTATTTATATTTACTAGAAGAAATAAAGCTTTGCAGGTACTGTTAGAAAACAGAGTAAATATTAAACAAGCACTTAGCTGTTGTTGAGCTCTGTCACTTAAACAGCTGTATTGATACTTTGCTTTTTAGACAGGTCAGTACAATAGGTTTAGTTTGGTAAACATCAGAGTATGTTGATTTTTTATATAGAAGCTGGGTGTGAACATCCTGAACTGCTTGACAGTAAATGGCCATGACCTGACAGAGGACTGACTCTTTAATTCAGTTTTAAAGTGAAGTGCATTCACGATAATAACAGGAGGCTCACAGCGCCTGGGTCTGTTCTAGGCTTCTGTCCCATCAGCTGCCAATGGATGCAAGACTGTGGTTCTGATCTTGCAGCTCACCATGATGTCACTGGGCAGCAGATAGTTGTTTGACAGTACAATTAAGTTTGAGTCTATTTGGGAAACCTGTGGAAGTTACATTGAATGAAAAATTGAAGTACAGTTTTAACTATTCAAAACTTGCTTGGTCATTATTCTGGCCAGCTTGTTGAAACAGCTTGTGTACCTTAAAAAAAAAAAAAAAAAAACCAAAAAACAAAAACCCACAAAAAAACCAAACCCCCCCCCCCCCCCCCCCCAAAAAAAAACCCCCAAACCAAACCACATCCTTTGGAATGTAACAACATAAATCACTAATGCAATTGCTTGGTGGAATTGAGATCTAACTAATGATTTTTGCCATTCCAGGATCACCAGCCTTTTGCAAATGCACATGATGTCCTGGCTCGTTCTCGGAGCCGTGCCAATGTGTTAAACAAAGTGGAGTATGCTCAGCAGCGCTGGAAGTTACAGGTCCAAGAGCAACGCAAATCTGTCTTTGACCGTCATGTTGTGCTGAGTTAATTGGGTCTCAGTAAAACAACTACAGGGAAGTAAAGTGGACTGATTGAAAGAGCTGACTTACGTCTTCCTGATCCTGCCAATTCAGAAGGGTTTTCTTGAATGGTTTGTTATTGATTTAAAAAAAAAATAAAAATAAAGAAAAAAATATTTGAACTTTGAAGGAATGTACTGGAGTGGAAGCAATTTAAAAAGATTAGTTAACCAAAAGCTAAAATCTTTACATTTTCAAATGGCTTTTACTAACAAAACGGAAAAGAAAATGAACCCTAAGATATCTTGGGTTGCCACTGTGGTACCTTATTTACAGTTGTGACTTTATGGTGGTTTTTAACTCTATATTTCTCTCTACTATTTATGTGGTTAAAAAGTACCTGGGAACACAGTAATTACAACTCACTAATCACTTTATGTAAAGACCTTTTGTAAATATACTTGGATTTTCTGCTGACTAATGCTAGGTACTGGAAATATAAATCATGCAGTGTAGTTTTCATATCAGAGAATGAAGACCTGACTGGCTGTATTCATCATTTGGTTTCTTGCACTCATACTTTCAAGATGCTTGTATGTTAAGTGATGTTTGCAGATTTAAGGCAGAGCTTAAATGGACACTGACTCTTTGAGCTGCATACTTAAAGTACTGTGATGTAGATAAACTCAAATGCAGTGCATATCAAGACAGTGTTGGCATTTTGTTCTATTTTGCTTTAAAAGCTTAATATATTGTATGTGTATGATATCTTATAAAGACCTTTTCCCTTTCTTTTCATGGGTAAAGTCTCAGGAGTTAGTATATGATGAAATATTTATTATAAAAACCTTTCTGCATTTGTCTGGATTGATGGTGTAAGGCACATACTTTCTCTAGCACCTGTCATCTTGGGAGTTAGGTGTATTTTTTTAATCTGTGATTCTGTACTCATCTCTCTTAGGAGGTATACAGTTGCTAGATGACTAACTTTCATATATTGCCTTTGGAATGTAACAATTAAAGATAAAACTGATTTTTGAAACATGGATTTGCATTACCTGTATATCATCATTTTTTCTCCCTCATTGCCCTGTGTTGTAAATTCGATCTATAAAAGCACTTCTCTGAAAATGCTTCAGAGTAGAAATAGGCACTTTTTCAGTGCTTAGATAAAGGAAAGAAAGGCTCACCAAATTGCTAATTGAAAACAGTTTTTAATCCCTGGCTCAAATTTAGCTATGCATATGTAGTTACGTTGTTGTCTTACACAGTTTTCAGTTGCAATGTGGAAGGAAATGGTACACGGAACAGTACTATATGTTGCGGGTGCAGTTTTGGCTTGCGTAGCCCACAGCCTGGGGGGACAGAGTAGCGTGGGAAGTAAACTGTACCCGTACACATAGCTTTGCCACATCAGGGGTGGAAGCGTAGTTGCCCCATACCAACATTTGCACTGACTGCAGCTCTCTTGCAGATCCGGAGCTTCATTCTTTTGTCAGTCCTATAGTCTTCCAAAAACTGAGTTAATCTGGAGGGAATTATAATGTGTGGCTAAGTGGTGGAGGCATAGGATTCTTTCTTTAAATTTAAAAAAAAAAAAAAGCACAAGGTGGATTGACAGGACAAAAAAAAAAAAAAAAAATTCAGACTTGGGTTCAGTTACTCTGTTCAACATCCCACCCTGATGAGTCAATAACTGGTTATGACAGTGATGTTCCTAGGGTCCCCTAAAGAAAAATAATGTAACTTTTTGTTGAATACATGCTTGTCTACCAGTTCTAGTAGGTGTTCTACCTCTTGGCTGCCTTTCTGATGAGGCCTGAAGCTGGCGTGGGAAGGATGATGCAGAAAACAGCATTGTTGTGGCCCCACACAAGGGCAGCAGAAGCAGAATGCTTTCTTTGATGGCTGACAGTCCCAAGAAGACAAGGCTGGGTGTATGTAGCTCTCTTGGTAGTAGATCAGATGTTTCTAATCTTAACAATGTCTTCTGAAAGTTTTAAGCTAAACTGGGTTGGGTTTGGATTTTTTGTGTGGTTTTACTTTGATTGATAGAAGGGCCAAATAGTGAGGTAATGGAAAGTGTCAAGGTAATCGTAGAATGTGGGAGTTTTGAAGTAAGGTGTCCTATTTCCTTGCACCTGTACAATTGGACAGCTGTATATTGATGTATGTAGCATCTATATACCTGTATATATTTGATTATAAAGACTGATATCTCCGTACTGTGTTTCTAAGTTTTTAAGCAAAACTTCAAAACGTTTGTCTTGCTACTGATTGCTCACTGTTTTCAAATCTTGTCTTGTCTACCTCCATAAATGCTTTATTAGAGACCTTTTATATGGTGTTATACTTCTTAACACTAAGGGAATTTCTGAAAATTACAGGTATGATGAAGATTAAATTTGAGGGTATTAAGCTAACTAACGTGTCTCCTCACCTCTAGTCTGGAGACAAATCCATCACAAGTTTTTTCTAAATAAATGCTGGTTTTCTGTGTTTAAAATGAAGCTATGAAAATTAGTTTGCTTCTGCCTTGGTGGTAAACATTTGACTAAATTCTAGCTAATTCTTATATTTAGACATTAAAGTACGAAATGCCAATAAATGAAAGTACTGCTTTAGTAAACTGTAACAGAATACGTACAGGAAGTAAACAAAGTACATTCATGATTACTTTTTGAGGCAATCTGGTTGTGTTCAAAACAGTTTTAAAATTTCTAGCCCTTAATGCCAAGTTTTGTTGCCATCATAGCTGTGGTGTAGGTGGAAAAGCCAAACCAGAAATGAGCAGATCTAACTGTAAGCTACTTTGCATGTTGTCAGTTAACTATAAATTGCAGCAGTCATTGACTCAGCGGAACAAGCTATATAATACAGGTAAGAGACTTGCGTATTGCTGTATCTAGCAACAGATCGTCACTGAATATCAATGGTTTTGTAAATCACTTCTACCAGCTATTCAGTAACATTGCTTCCATAGCTTTTTAATGAATTGTATTTAATATGGTCTGTCATTAAATAAGGTGTAAGAAAAATGGAACATTAACTTCTTTTTTTAATATCATTCAGATATTTTCAGGTATTATTCATCAGTCTTAAAATAACACGTCTCGTTTCCTTGGATTTTACTTTCATCTGAAGATTGGTGAGTCTCTAGTCTAAAAGGAAAATGATCCTAACACTTGCATTTTGCACTTTGTGCAGGTAGTAAGGCAGCAGGTAACTGTTTTAGGTAATGCTGTTATGCAGCAGAAGTGTCAGTACTAAGCAACAAATACTGCAAGTATCTCTTCTTAAGGGGTTTTGTTGGTTTTGGTTTCTTGCTCTATAGTGATGTTTTGCTATAAAGTTTTTTTGCTATGTAACACTGTTCCTCAGACAATGTTTTTAAGTTGTTAGCCGTCAAAAGTTTTTAGACAATAATCCAACCTGTGTTAAGTAGAAAAGGGAAAGATGACTATTTTAATTTTATAATGAGTATATATATTCACCTCTGATTTTCTGCATGTATATTAATGTAAAATGGGTGCGTGTTCATGCTTTCAGCCTATCTACGGAAGTACCTGTTTAAGATGCGTGTCACTCTGTTGTCTAACAGCAGGCTATAAATTAATTGTTAACTCATATGATTTCTGTTGTGAGATCTATGTGCATTAGAAAAAGAGATAACACTGAATACAGAGGCATTTTGATAGAATATGTTGTGAGGATAGGTCCATACTGAGTAAAAGTTCATTCTGTATTAAACGTGGCAGGTATGAAGTCATTAGAAAACATTAAAATATTCCCGTATCCTTGTGAAGGATTAATGGGATCCCCTTTATGGTACGGAACCGTGGTCAGAACATTGGAAGCTTTGCAAGGTTTTTGCAAGTATGGAATCTAGATGTTTCTAGTAACCTAGTTTCATGTTCAGGTGTGTTTTCCTTTTTAGAGGGTGTAATATAACCTGAGTGCGTTTAGACAGCAATGTATAGATGTGAAAGTGGATAGTGAGTAAGGGCATTTTTTGATTGATTCTGTGTAGGCAAGTACTGTTTGCAGTTCATGAGGATGGATCACAGTAGTTCTTTAAAAATTAACTAGGTATTTAAAATTTATTTTTAAGTAGCTATTAGGTAGCAATCATTAGTTATGCTGATATTTTGCTGTTTGAATAATGATATTGGAAAGGCACTATAATGTAGCTTCCTATACAACACTGATTATCTTTCCAATAAATATATAAGGGTGACTTGAGTAGTTATGCCTGCTGTAATGCTGCTCTGAAGAGAGGGTATGTGGTTTTAGTAGGCCAGTCTGAGTTACAGGTCTCTAGCAGTGCCCCAAAGACCACGTGCAGTCCCTTCTTAGTAAAATAATTTGTAATTGGAACAATGTTATTAGGACATGCATTTTTTCCTTTAATAAATTGATTATTTCATAATCCTCTGTCAGTAGGATTGTATTTAGTATTTCATATCTGTGTTTAATCTGCAGGTGAGTGTGGAAGGAGCATGAGGGCCCAAGGAGATGTTAGGTTTAATCCTCTCAACTTTTTGTAAACCTTTTTATGTAGAATGGATGTAATACCTGACAGACATAAAAATAAAATTGAGATCCATTCCCTGCACAAGTTTTCTCTCTATTTAAGATAGTATAGTGAATGAGACATCAAATGAATAGAGAAAAAAAATAATTTGTCTTTGAAGGCTTTTTGGTATGGATAGGGAGTCTGTTACGGAATTGTAGACTTAATTTTTTTCAGCAAGGAGAAAGGGGTGGAGAGAATGCCGCAGATGTTGGCCTGCTTTGTTTATTCTCTGTAGAGATATAAGTCTTGGTAGATTTGGAGCAAGCTAGACCTATGTGGAGTACATAAAGGTAGATTCTCTTAATTTCTAAAGCTGAGGTGAAAGGAAACCGTTTGCTGTTTCCTTTAGGAAGCTTTAGTGGCTTTATTTTCTTAAAATCTGTTGTGGATTATTTTAATCAGCGTTGCTGACTTGCACTTTCTTGTATTTTCAAATGAGACATTGTCTGCTTTATGTAATGATCTTCCAACACTATTCTGAAATGTCACAAATGCATTGAATGTCTCTTCTGAAAAATGCCAGTAGTGCCAAGGGTTGGTAAGACCAGGTGGGTTTTTTCTACTGTTCAGTACAAGTTGTTTAAACTATTATGTAATTATGCATTTCCAGGTTAAATGCAGAACCTGATGGATGGCAAAAGCTACTGTAACCTCATGGACAAGTTGTCCGTCTGTACTGAGACTCAGCGCATACAGCTGGCCAGGCCTTTCTGTGCAGACCCAGTGGTCACGTTTCACGTGTACCCAGAAACAACAAACCAGGTCACTTGCTCTGAAGATTTGTCGTTCCTTCCTTTCATGTCGGAGCATCTCATCGTGGAGAACTTCTACAGTGAGCACTGCACACTTCCCTACCAAATGCCCCATTCCAATTACCGCAGAAGTGAGTACTCGTATGGGCCAGCTTTTATCAGAAAGAGGAATGAGAGGGAAAGACAGAGGGTTAAATGTGTCAATGAAGGCTATGCTAAACTGAGGCATCACCTACCTAAGGAATACTTGGAGAAACGCCTCAGCAAAGTAGAGACACTCCGTGCTGCAATAAAATACATTAGGTACCTACAGTCTGTTCTGTACAATGATTCTGTGGTGGCAGAAAAAAATGTCATGGAGCCAAGCCAAGCACCTAAAGCAAATAACAAACAAAACCAGATTTTGAAGACTATCTAAACTGTTCCAAACCAAGCAAAAGGTATCCTGTCTGGGATCCTAGTAGCCACTATACCATTAATGACGTGCACGTTACTGGCACATCTTAGCAGCAGATCACAGCACACGTCACTATCAGCCCACGGAAGAGTTTTAATTTTGCAGATGGGAACTACACTTAGATACGAAAAAGACAACTGGGGAAATCTCATCCGAGTGGCCTAAGTTAGTTATTTCATGGAAATGGGAAAACATTTCTAAAATTGTCACCAAACCAAAAATGTAATACCTGTACATGTGAAGTAACTGTATGTATCATTGCAACCTGCATACTTTAAAATAAATTCCTTCCACTGATGGGACTGAGATTTCTCTCATTTTCTGTATTGTTACCGGTTTACTCTCACATGCACTTTCTTAAAAGATTTTTGGTCTAATTACCAGTGTTTCTCTTAAAAGGCCTTTTTAAAGTTTCCTATGCATGTTGTTAGATGCCAACAAGAAGGATAACTTAGGTTAAAAGGGGGAAAATAAAAAAAGGAGGGTAGCAGCTCTCTGAAGCACAGTTACTGAACGTGGCAAGAGCACAATGTCTTGTAAGAGCTGTTCCGTCCTTTTCAGATTAATGAATATTTTAATCCTATTAAAAACTGTTGACTTAGCCTAATTTCTGTTGAAAATTGCATTCTTCTTCAGCTGTCAGTGCCCTTAAAAATTACTAGGACTGCTCACACAATAGACAGTATAAAGAGGGTTGGCAAGGTCTTGGCCTTGGGGAAAAAAAAAGAAATCCTGGGACAGATATTTTTCAGGACTTTCACTGGTAATGGTTGAGGTCTGGTGTGGGCTTCCCTGACCTCCCAGTCTGTTCCTCTGTACTGTTGATGGTTTCAACTAAGTGGTATAGAATAGATTTATGTGACGATGGTGAAGAGTTTAGCTTATAACTGGCAAAGTGTTCTTAACATTTGCTATATATAAGGGAATTGTATTATTGATATTAAACAATGATTCTGCTGACAGCATGAGAACAGATAGTCTGTGAGTGCAGCAGAATGTACAGAAAATGGTTACAGACTTCTGAAGTGCTGTATCCTTGTCCCTAATTGCAATCATCCCCTCTGTTACCTTGTTTTTGTAGCAGTGAATTGAAAAATGCCTACAAAATGCAATAAAGTATTCCACCCCTCAAAAAAAAAAAGAGTTAACATTTGTTAAGGAGAAAATGAAGATTAGGGATCACAGCAGAGATTAACAGGTAGATTTCTGCATTGTATTCTGGCATGGTTTTGATACACACTTTGCAGGAGGATAGAATTCATTATCTTTCCCCTTTACTGTGAAAAGGGAAAGTTTGTAAAGCAATTCGATCTCAGTTTGTCTCAGCTTCAGTCTTCCTGTCCGCATTTCAGACCGATTTATTTGTCACACCCTTTGGTGGTAGGCTTTTTTTTTTTTTTTTTCCCTAAATCTGAACTCTAGCTTTGTATGATGCTATTTTTTGCCCTGCAATAGTAGGCAGAAAGCCTAGAGGACATTGTGCCCTCCTATAACGCCTTCTCTGCTTTCAGTGCAATATTGAGATCAGTGGGGAGTTGAGAACTGAGTGGATGCATGGCAGACAAACGGTCCTCCCTGTAGTCACGTTCCACCGGTTTTTAACCAGTAAGGTCAGGATGTCCGATCCTGGTAGTAAGAACTGTGGCAACCTCCGTAGCAACTAGGAAACACTGGCCGCAAATGGCCTCCTGTGTCAAACAGGCAAAAGGGCAAGGTTTCTGCAGTGGGACTAAATCTAAACTGACCAGAGGCAGTGTTATCAATAGCTGGTAAGTTTGAAACACTGCTGTGTCAAAGTACTTGGAGTTTATCTGAAAAACATATCTGAGTGTTGTGCGATTTGCCTTTGTCAGTCCCATTTTATACAGAAATAGGAGACCTGGCTCTCAGCAGTAACAGCACTGAATGGGTCTAAAATGCATTTAATGGAGAATTGATAGTTGTATTTCTTTGCAAAGTATTACTGATTCCATCTTGTTTTGGTTTATAATAAGGGAGTTTGTATAGTTGTGAAACAAGTGAATATATTGTGTTGATTTGCTGACTTAAAGATGCATTTTGCAGCATTTAATCCACTCTTCTTGCTGGGTTTGGTGTGCTTGTTTTCTGAAATTGTGTATGTCTGGGAGTCTTCATAAAAAGGGTTCTCAGATCATATCTCTTAGATAAGAGACAATAACATTTAAACATAATATGAGTGCTTAAACTGTATTTTGTAAAGTAAATGAGGCACTTAAAATTTGTTGTTGAATTTCCATGCAAATTTTACCCTAAGCATGCTAAACATTTCTGAGCAATAGTAAGGAAAAAAAAAATAAAAAAAGGCATGGAAGCTTGTCTACTACATCTTGTCAGACTACCAGAGATAGCATCACATCATCAATCTTACCGTGACAGCGTCTGAATAATTATCACTTGTCAAATCCGATCATCTCATTCTTTCTCATGGCAAGCCATAATCCTGCTGTTATAAAACATGACAAGACAGCTGAAAGATCAAAATATTTCCTTTTAATACATCACTATAAATAAAAAGTAACAGGCAACTGTAATCTAACATCACGTTCAAAAACTGTCACGTTTACTCAGTTTGTCAACTTCAGCTGTAGTTTCTGTCTCAGCTTGTAAAATAGGGAAGGTTTGGCTGGGACTGTGTACAAGAAAGCTTTAAAGGAGAGCATAGGTGTAAGAAAGGAGAGCTGGATGTTACAGAAGGAAATAAAAGTTGGAGGAAGGTGGAAGCTTATTGCTTTGCTGGGGTTTTTCACAGCATTTCTAGTTTTGTTGGGTGTTTCTGTCCCTCTGCTGGGTTGGGATTTGGGTGACTGAGGATCACAGAAATCAGTGATGTGGGTTCATCTGACCAAATGCCAGTCTGGATATTTTGAATTCATTCTTTTTAAATAGAAATAAACAACTAATAAAAGCTACTGAGTTCTTGAGGTACACTGGAAAGCATTTGCTGGTGTTGAAAAATACCAGTATATTGTCTCTTTTCTACCAGCAGATCACGACTGAGTCTTGTAGGTGGCTGGTTTTGCAAGAATGGCTCGTTTGGGAGGCTTCCTGCCTACGGGTCACGGGTATTGCAGCACGATGCCAGCTCTGGACAAGTTCTCGTGCTCCAGCATCCTACCTACTGTCAACCCCTGCTGCGGGAGCTGTTTTATAGTGCATCCCACCCACATGGCCGAGCCCCTCACCCCCCAGAGGTAACATCAAGTTCTTGTTTGAGTCTGTGATTTGTTCTTTTTCACGGTATCTAACAGGATAAAACAGGCTGGTGTGTCAGATTAATAAATTAGCAGCTTGAACATCATTTGAGCTTTCCCCTCCCCTGCACTGGCAGTTTTTTAGATTGTATTAACTAAAGTGATTTGCTACCCTGGAGATTATGAAAAGCAAAGCCTGAGTAAACCTCCTATCAAAGAAACATTCCTTTAATATTATTTGGATAAATAAAAGCATCTTGCGTTAGCAGCTGTCTTCTGTGAAATGTTTCTAATGCTTTGTGACGGGATTATTTTTCCTGTTTTGAACTTGAACCTGTCATCAACCAGTGGCTTTCTTGTTTACTTTTCTACTTTTCTGTTGTTCCCTGAATGCCCCAGTGTAAACTACATCAGCTACAGCGCTCTTGAGCGCACCTGTGCTGTGCTTTGTGCTGCAGGTGGATCCTTTCTCCTGATCTTAAGGGCTGCATTGGCTTGCCGTGTAAACAGCAAAGGGGCTAGTGCGGCTAATGCTGGCCCAGGATTCCAGTGTACTCCTGCCTCACTTCCTCTAAAGCCAAACCCAAAGAAATCTGAGTAAAAACAGGCACTGATGGTTTGTTGTTTTCTTTTTTTTCCCCAAGAGCAAGGAATTGTCCCAGCACAAGCAAGTTTTCTGTTTCTTCCCACATGCTTTGGCCTGTGGGAGTGTTACAAAATGAGGGTGGGTGATCCAGTTCTTAAACCTTACAAGAGTTTTTTTTCCATGAACTACAGAAGCTGTTTCTCCCAGTGCTGACCCACTTTCTTTTCTTCAAGGTGCCAATGGATTAGCCGCTGCCTCCCCTCCCCTGGCCCAGCATGGAAGAGGCTGAGCACATCAGGGAGACTAGTGGGCTTAGACAGCAATGTCCCTGTGCTGGTGAGAGGGGAACAAGATGGATTTTACTACCATGGGATAGTAAAAGAGGAGATAGAGGTGAGTGACGGTTGCTGTGTGGTAGTTGTGGGTATGTGTAATAGTGTGGGTGTCCAGTCCACCAGGAGTCCTTATGTACCACCTGACTTTAGTGTAGTAGTTTTCAGCTGGTGCATGAATTGGAGAACAGATCACCAGGACAGCTGATGCTTGTGGTTATGTCAATTCATAAAGCTCCCGACGTGCCTGATTCCAGGCTGTCCTCACCCCCTGCTGCCTGGCACGCCGGGTGAGCCTCATGCACAGCCTCAGGCACCAATAAACGAATAATGATCAGACTCTTGCTCTGCTCAATCTTCTTTACTGAGTCTGTTTCTAGGAGTGAGCAAATGTGTTTCAGGGATCCTCATCTTGTGCAGAAGATGGGTGCCCTCCAAAATCCCAGTTCCTGGTGAGAGAGCAGTGGTGTTGTGCACCTTGCAAGAGCAGGCCCCTGCTTCTGCCAGCGCTGGGCATTGAGCTAGGCTCAAACGGCGCGAGTGCTGTTGTGAGCAGTGTACCAGCTACTGTTGTGTGTAGACACATAACCATCAATAGCACAGGAAAAGTGTTAGTGTTTTATGTACACACTTCCAGCTTGAGTCAGCTACAGACCAATGGGTTGATATCTTTTCAGAAATGTTAGTGAAAGCTTTAATTCATTAGTTTGTTAGCACTTCAAACTTAACAGAAAAAAGAGCCTATTCTTTCTCAAGAACAGGGAAGTACCTCATTTCATTGTTGATAGAAAGCCTCTTGACAGGCCTCAATTTAAAAGAAGATAAAAATTCCCAACAACCCACCCCAAGAAGCAGAGTTAGTGTTGTATGTAATGAGGAAGGACTTGGGCATGACTGAGGAACAGGTCTGAACAGCTTCAGTGTCCCTTGTTATCTGGTGCACTTGGTGTGATTTGCGAAATCCAGTTGCACTCTGCCTACCGCTTTTTCTCTTGGGGAAGAAAACAGAAGCCCTAGCAGCAGTGAATCTGTACGTACACTTCACTCAGCCTGCTTTCTGGTGAGTGTCACACAGGTTTTTCTGGCTGTCTCAATGCTGGGCTAACACCGCACACTATTTAGTCACTGTTCAGGCTTGTTTAGTGTTTTGACCTAGCCACATAGCCACAGAATGGCCTCCTGGTGAAGGTTATGTGACCTGACGCATTACGGACTGTTTTTCAATGGGCCTATTATTTTGTTCCTGGTAACAGAGTGAAAGAGGCATGTTCCTAGTAGAGTTTGCCAAACCACTTGTATCGTGTGGAAGTCATCCAGTGTGTGTGCAAAGAACAGCAAAGGATGACATCCTGGAATATGTGAATGGAATGAAGCACTCCTTACTCCCTGGAGACAAAGTGCTGGCACCCTGGGAACCAGATATGGCCAGGTACGGCCCGGGAACCGTCCTCACGGGCATTGAGACAAGGGACCTCTTACGAGGTAAGAAAGGTGCTGCCCTCTTCTTCCTCGCCTTGCTCCGGAACATGAGTGAGACTGTCAGGATAAACTCTTGTTGTGGTGCTACTGTTAGAGAAACACCAGTGCACAGACTATAGTGTAGCATTGCTTAAAGCTTGCAGGAGCTGATGGGACTTGCTGATTGTCATGGTTTAACCCCAGCCAGCAACTAAGCACCACGCAGCTGCTTGCTCACTCCCCCATCCCAGTGGGTTGAGAAGACTCATGGGTTGAGATAAAGACAGTTTAATAGGACAGAAAGGAAGAAAATAAAAATAATAATAATAATAATAATAAAATGACTATAATAATAATAAAAGAATTGGACTATACAAAACAAGTGATGCACAATGCAATTGCTCACCACTCACTGACCAATGCCCAGTTAGTTACCAAGCAGCGATCCATCCCACCACTGGCCAGCTCCCCCCAGTTTATATACTGGGTATGACATCACATAGTATGGAATACCCCTCTGGCCAGTTGGGGCAGCTGTCCTGGCTGTGTCCCCTCCCAACTTTCTTGTGCCCCTCCAGCCTTCTTGCTGGCTGGGCCTGAGA
>JAVKLA010000021.1:16905377-16916369 GCA_034782735.1 Sagittarius serpentarius | reverse complement strand
GGGTGTTATCAACATTCTTCTCATACTAAACCCAAAACACAGCGCTGTACCAGCTACTAGAAAGACAATTAACTCTAGCCCAGCCAAAACCAGGACACTGACGGATATCTGCATGTAACCTCACCAGTCTGACTCTAAGGACGTTGTGACCCCTAAAAGTGTCATATTCTGTGTCCATGGCTGTGCTATTTTCTTTCTGCTCGGACAAAGCTGTGTCTGCCATGTGAAGGATGGTGGCCTTTTCATGAGGCATACAAGAGAGGCAGCTCTCAGGAAGCACCCATCCATGCTTGAATGCTCACATTTGTACTGAATGGTACATCTGGGGGTGATTTTGTCACCCAAATGTAGGAGATTTCAACAGCTCATTTGTTTTTCCCATGTCTGACAGTCAAGCTCCACTGACTTATCAAAATACTATTCTCAGACCATTACTGCTAACTTTGGCAGTAACAACAAAATTTACTCAGTCAACACTTTCTTGTTCACATGATGACAGATTGGGAGGAAAGATGCTGCCAGGCGTGTTGTTACACTGACAATGCCCTAGCTACCTGCTCTACCCTCCATGACATTAAGGTGAGGTGTTAGAGCAGGGTGATAGTTGTTGCTACTCCTTGACAGGACTAGAAAGTGCATAAAACTGCAAAGCCTAATCTGTGTATGTGCACTGCCCAGGCAGGCCAGCTGCTTATGGCTGCTTACCTTTTCTCTCAACAGCCTCAGAAGATGAAGAAATTATGGTCCAGTTCTGGAATGACAAGAAAGTGAAACTCCCGCGAGGTGTGGCTCTGTGGATCCCTCCTAGCCTGTGGGAGAGGATTGTAGAGATGATCCACATGCCCTTCACCAGCAGGGTGAAGCCCAGAGAAAGTCTGCACACTAACTCTTGTATTTTTTCCTGCAGTCCTAAACCAGCCCTGATTGCTGTTTGTGCTATACATAGCCTTGCCAAGCACTGCTTGCTCTGCTCACCCTGCTGGCCACATTTCCACTATCACTGTGATGGTGTATGCTGCTCGCCAGCATATATAAGGTGCATCTGCTGCTGCCATCCCCATGTTGATGCCTGGTGGCATCTTCCATCCAGGTCTCTGGTCTTTCAGAACAAAACTGAAGAGACAGAGTCCAGCGGCGAGCCCTTTCCATGCTTTCTAGAGCTGAAAGGCCCTAAAAAAGAAGCGGCAGCAGCTGTAGCAGTGTCTTCCCCCTCTTCTGATTCAGAGTGGGACCTGGAGCCGTTCCCCACTGAGAGTTCTGTGGTGGACAGTGCTGTTAACACAGACTCTGGCTGTCTTGAGAAGCCCAGGCTAAAGGATTCTGCAAGACCTGTGTGGAAATACCGGGAAAGAAGCCACCACGAGTCCCATCCCAGTAATTCAGGTACCTTTTAACACCCTCACAAGGAAGCAGCAGCCAGAGGGAAAAAAATGTGTTCTGGGCCCCCTTCATCTGGGCAGTCGCTTCACCAGTAGTTTATTGGTATAAATACTATAAATTTGCGTATCAGTCTCTGTTACAACACTTCCCTCTCCCCAACATTTCTGCTGCTTCATCTTGCATGCTAGCTCTTCTTTTGGCAACTCATCTAATGGAAAACTACCAGAACAATGAATTTCATTTGGAAACATAGATATCCCTCTCTGAGGGATACTCTTTTTGTGATGCTAACACCTTCGTTAACCTTTGTAGCTAGTCCGTGCAGAATAACCTGAAAGAATTCCTTTCAGGCTTGAAGTGCCTTTTCCTCTCTTCTGAAATGAATGTTTTTCCATTTCAGTTCTGGTTTCACTCTTAGATGCAATTCTACTCCTTCACAGGACTTGGCAGTCACAGCAGTACAAGTACAAAGAGCAAGACAGAATCCAAAGCCATCTCCACTGGGGACATGTCCCGTGTTGCCCCAACTAATCGGAGTGCGATGTTTGGAACCATGGAGCAGTCTCCCAGAGGGCAACTCACAATGAAAGAAATCTTAAGAGACCAGTATATCAAGCTGTCATTAGGGGTAAGGTAATCTGTATTAATACTGTATTTATGTAAGCACACGGTTTGTTTGAGTGGAAGAAGTGTTATTGTTAGTGGTCTGGAAGTTAGCTAGAAAAAAATATTGTTTCTAACTTAACTGCTTGCTAAGACCATCCACCAGTTTTGCGATAGGCAGGAAACTTTTCCATTGATCAAAACAAAATCCCAAAACCCTAAGGGTGGGCTGAAGCTACTTGGTAAAATGGAAAAGATTCTGCCAGTAACTGTGTGAGCATTCAGTCATGCAGATTACAATTCAGAAACCTGCCAAATGCCTATTGACATCAACCCAATGAAGTCCTGTGGAAGTAGGGACCCACGTGAGTGGCCCTGGAAGTGGACAGATGTGACTGTCAGCAGCAATAAAACACAAGAAAAGATTCAATCTGGAAAGGTGCCGGGCTCTGCCAGTCAGACTCTGATAGTCACGATCTCCATCTCTGAAAGATAAAAGCAGATTTTTTTTTTTTTTTAGTTAAGTCTTTACTGAGTATCTGCTCTTACCCCCTTACAAGAAGAAAGCAGTTTAAACAGCAGATCCCTACCCTTCAGCGAGGGAATACAGAGTAAGCAAACTGTGTCACAGCTAGGAACAAGGACAACACCCTGATTTTTAGGCCTGGTTTCTGTTGGCCATGGTCTACTCCTGCTTTAGAAAAAATTGCAAAAAAAAAAAAATCCGAACATGAATGCCAAAAAAAAGCAAGCACAGTGTATTGGGTTTGTGTGGCAAGGTTTTGGTAGCGGGGGCAGTGATAGAGGTGGCTTCTTTGAGAAGCTGCCAGAAGCTCCCCCTGTGTCCGACAGAGCCAATGCCAGCCGGCTCCAAGACGGACCTGCCGCTCGCCAAGGCCGAGCCCATCAGCAACAGTGGTAGCGCCTCTGGGATAATGTATTTAAGAAGTGGGGGAAAAAGCAGCAACTGTAGCTGGAGAGAGGAGTGAGAATATGCAAGAGAAACATCTCCGCAGACCCCCAGGTCAGTGAATAAGGAGGGGCAGGAGGTGCTCCAGGCGCTGGAGCAGATTCCCCTGCAGCCCGTGGGGAAGACCTTGGTGAGGCAGGCTGTGCCCCTGCAGCCCAGGGAGGTCCACGGTGGAGGAGATCTCCACCTGCAGCCTGGGGAGGACCCCACGGCGGAGCAGGTGGGTGCCCGAAGGAGGTTGTGACCCTGTGGGAAGACCCTGCTGGAGCAGGCTTCTGGCAGGACCTGGGACCCCATGGAGGACCCACACCAGAGCAGTCTGTGCCTGAAGGACTGCAGCCTGTGGGAGGGACCCATGCTGGAGCAGTTCGTGAAGAACTGTCTCCTGTCGGAGGGACCCCATGCTGGAGGAGGGCCAGAGTGAGGAGTCCTGTCCCTGAGGAGGAAGGAGTAGCAGAGACAAGGTGTGATGAACTGACCCCAACCCCCATTCTCCATCCTCCTATGCTGCTGGAGGGAGGAGGTAGAGAATTTGGGAGTGAAGTTGTGCCCAGAGGAGGAGGGGAGGGGTTGGGGGGAAGGTGTTTTAAGATTTGGTTTTATTTCTTATTACCCTAGTCTGATTTGATTGGCAATAAGTTAATTTTCCCCAAGTCGAGTCTGTTTTGCCTGTGATGGTAATTGGTGAGTGATCTCTCCCTGCCCTTATCTCAACCCACGAGCTTTTCATTAAATTTTCTTTCCCCTGTCCAGCTGAGGAGGGGAATGATAGAGCGGCTTTGGTGGGTACCTGGTGTCCAGCCAGGGTCAACCCACCACACACAGAAAAGAGGAAGAAAAAAGCTTGCAGGAAGAAGGGGAACATGAAAGAGAATGGCAGGATGAACAGAAACACTGCTTTGCACAAGAGCATCAGGGGTACAATTTATATGTCAGAAATCAAATACTAGCTCTTCTGTACCTTCATGCTCTTGCTACTATGAGCTTACTGCAGAGTAAAACTTTGAATGTGCTAAAGATACGATTTTCTTTAGGAGATTAATGTTAACGACGTCTTTGAATGGAGAATATACTGGAATATATCTTGTATTCTCAGAATTATGTGCATTAATTTTGAGCAGATGCCTACCGACTTACTAACTGTGTGGTTCCTACTTTATTATTTAAACAATCATAATTACACACCTTTGTAGTTGACTTCCTAGGAATTTTTAGGCCAATGTAGAGCTCCAGGCAGACATGCTCTATGTTAGCAAGTGTCACAGCTGTGCACTGAAGTGATGTGCTTTGCCTTTTGGTAGAACTAAAAAGAAACCAGAATGGTTTTGTTCTAGCCCCAAACCAGCAGCATGAATCACAGTAGTGGATGCAATGTGGTGATACAGAGTATAATGACATACTTTTATTCCTGTAAAATAGCCCTTGGTGTTTTTAAACCCAGAATATACGTTGCTACTCCTTGAGACTGCAGAGAAGCAGTTTTATCATATAATGCAGACTGCATCAAAAGTAACTTGCAACAAACAAGTGAACGTAGAGAGCAGGCTTCCCAGAGGTGCTGTCTGTGGAGCTAATGTCCTCCTACTGTAGTCATCCAAAATCCTAACTTCTAAAGGAGCAAAGTTTTTGGTCAAAGCCTAACAGCTTCTGAAAATCCTTTGGTCTTGTTGTACACTTGTGTGTTTCAGCAATAAAGTTTGTACTAGCACAGAAATGATACCATTATTAAAGCTATGTGAGGCAGAGGTACGTATCTTACAGCCAGGAAAGCAGCAGTTGCAAAGACACTGATGCTTTTTTTTAGACTAGACTTCCAAGGGATTTGTTTTCTGTCTTCCAGGAAGAAGGTTTTGCAGCATCAGAAAAACAAAGGTATAAAACAGCAAGGAAGAAAACAGAGTCAGATGATAAATGTAAAGTGACTTGCACAGGACATGACAAACTTGACAGTACAGACCATGTCAGAAAAGGACAGACAGAAAAACCAGCAAAGAGCTCGCTTGCAACAGAGCACAGAGAGACATGATTAACCAGAATTCAATAAATGTACAACTGATGAAGTTTAGGAGCTGAAATTTCAGGTAAACTGCTTATACTGTATCAGTGTTACATTTATTAAGCAAATCAAGTTCCGATTTAGGTACTGTCTCTGCAGAATATCTTTATGGATAACTATGATTTTAATAACTGAGAAACTATTTCCACCCACATTGAATTTCAGCATCCTCATTCTTTACTCCAAGGTGTTAGATCAAATTCCTGATTATTTGGATTTGACTTTACAATTCTGGAGAGATCAGGTAATCTAGCATGAGCACTAAAAGCCTAAACAGATGCACAGCAAGGCTTTAACAAACCTCCGATTTGTCTACAGTTCTCTGGAGCCAGCCAGAGGAATTCAGCATAGTAATTTCTTTTTGTAGAAAGCCAGAAGGAATGGAGAAACAATACAAGCTGACAGCTGAAAATATTTCTTTCGGGATCAAAGCAGAAGAGAAAGTAGCCAGAGGGTAAAGGACCTGCTTCTGTAGATACAAACAACAAAATGCTCAGAGATCCAGCATTCAAGTCACTGAATTTTATATGCCCATGAAAATTAACTGAAACCTTAATACCATCAGCTACAAAAAGATTACAGATACACGTAGGTCATGTCACTAATTCTAACTGTGGAATCTGATCCTTTGGGAGAGTTAAGCATCCCAGGAGTCTTGTTAATGGGACTGCTCATGTTTAAAGCATATGAACTTGGCCGTAAGCTGCAGTGTGCAGTTGTTCAGCAGTACTTTTCCCCTGCAGGAAACAGCAGACAATTCAGGGTACCCTAGTGCCTACGGAAGAAGGCAGCTAACTGGTGTTTAGCCTAGGTAAGAGCCTGCAAAGAGACGGGACTTGAAGTGTCAATAGTTTATGTGCCTATACTGAACATTTGACACATTCAAGCACCTTCCTGAGCTGGGGTCCTAGATAGTGAATTTCATTTTCATTTTATTTCTTTATCAGAATAATGAAAGTACAGATAGGAGAGATGCATTGTGAGCCTGCTCTAAAATCAGTGCCAGCCCACAGAAGCTAATGTACATCCGTATTCATACCACATGGATCATGCTCTCTGTGCTCAAGAATGTGACACGGGCATTCTGTCTGAGGATAATATAAAAGAAGCTGTCATCACAAAGACTAAATTATGTATTTGTGGTGGGTTGACCCCCCACAGTATTTTATTCCACTGATTGTATCTTTAATTGTTTAAAGCATAAAACCTGGAATTAGTCACGTAATTGGATTTAAGGCACACAATGTACAAATATTTATAAAATCTGTGTACAAAGTGGGCTGCATATAATTGCATTAAGTAGAAAACAAATATACAGGCCATAAAAATGGAGTCCCAAAGAGGATACTATTAAAGTGCTAACAAGAAAAAGATATACATAGTTCATTACATGCATTAAAACAGCCTCTTTATTCCTGTGATTGCCAAGAAACAACAAACATCATAGAACAAAAGTTAAATCAACACTTTGTCCTGCGTTGACATCCACCACGTGGGTTTGTTGTACCATGTCCTCTGAGGTTGCTGTGACAGAATAGGTGCCAGGAGAAACTTCAATGTAGATGTCTTCGGAAGCTTGTCTGGTCTTTAGCGGCGTGTGGGGGCGAAATAAGTTTCATTACTGTTGAGTCATCTTAGATTTCCCACAAAAATAAGAATTTTGAATTTGGGTAAAAAAAATTAATTTCAGCTGCTATATAAACATACTAAGATTTTTCAAAATACACAGGCAGCATGGACAAAACTGTAAAATGTTTCTGTCAATACAAAATTTAGCAAGTGCTATACTCCAAGTATTTCATCTAATGTTTCAATCAATGGAAATAATCAACATGCTGTAATCTCTGCTTTACAAAACTGAAATTTGCCAACCTAAATGGTTTTGAACATAAATCTGGAAAACATCTGTACAACAAGGGTGCTCCTGCTAATTTGTACTGTGGTACAGATTCCACATTTCTCATCTTTTGTGGCTTAGAAGTTCCTGCAATTGATTTGGTGAGGTGTTAGGCTTTGAAAAATAACGTTTCCTTCTCCTTGAGGAAGAGGAGTCTTCAGAGAGACTGTATGAGGGCCAAACATAGCTGGCTAAGCAACTGCTGCATGCCCTGCTGCATGCCTTTCCTCAGCATAGGGAATGTGGCAGGAGCACAAATGAGGTGAGACTGGAGAACTGCTGGATTACTGTTGCTGAGACAATTCACAAGAGCCTAAAGATTAATCACAGTGTTTTGACATTCTGTACCGGTCCAAAATATAAAGTAGACTCTTAACTGGTTACATGTCAGAATGCCACAAAATATAAAGTAGACTCTTAACTGGTTATATGTCAGAATGCCACAATCTGGTTTGTAATTGTGCAAGTCTCTGTATGCCCATTCTATTGCTTACCTATACGTACATTAGGACTGTGAATGCACCACTGGTTAATCTTCTGTGCCATCACAAAGTCTCCACATCTGATCACAAATTTTAACCAGCTTGATGCAAAATGATAAAGAAATGCTATACCTTAATTTAGAAACAAAGTATTCAATAAACTTACATGTTGCTGGCAAGTTTGCGCTTGACTGAGTGCTAGAGAGGCTTCAGTCCTCTGGAAAGAAAAAGGTATGTTTTCTAATGATACAACACAAAAGGCAAATTCAGCCCCTAAGAGAGGGGATGCTTTATGTCCATGAAATTTTCCCCTCCACAAGAGGACTGATGTGACACTGACTGGTGCCACCAGGACCTACTCTGCCTCCTCCCCTGACCCCCAACAGAAGGCTCAGATCAGCCCAAGTGTTCATATGCCCATGATGTCAAACCACATACATTAGTGTAAAGAAAGTATCACAGACACTAGCTGGGTAACAAGTGTCCCATGGTGAGGGAAGGAATAACCTTTAATCAAAACCACCTACTTACCTCTTCTTGGGAGGACTCCAGCTCTCTTTCCCCTGCTTGCCTGCTATGGTATCTGCAGATGTGTTTGATTTCATGCTCTTTGCATCTACAGGCTGCCATGAAGCTATAGTACTTCTGAACAACAACAGAAACAGAATATTATGTGGAGAAGCATCAAAGCCACACTCATAACTACTACAGATTTACAATTAAAAGTGAAACTGCACAGCTACTGATCTTCTGTATTAATTGGCTGGTTTGCTCCCATGTGAGGATGAAAACAATGCCTGGATGTCCACAGGACATCTGCCTTCTCGTACAAAACTGTTAGCTCTGATTTTAGATGCCTGTCTCCCGACGCAATATGTAGGGACTCTGGCACCTCAGAACTGAATTAATGAAAATATCAGAAGGAATGCTCTGGAAACATCTACCTGATCAGCCTCTTCAAGAAAAGCTCTTGTGGAAAAAGGCATAGTTTATGGGTTCTGAACAGGATGTATATGCAAGCTAGGTGCTTTGCAACCTCGCCAGTGAGGACTAGTTCTGCAGGGCACGTGCAGGAGCAGTGCTCTAAAAGCAGAACACGTTAATACTGCAAAATTAGCTGATGAAGAAGCTAAAGTGTCTTCAAGGCTGGTACCGGTAGCGTAGCAGTTTTGAGAATTGTATTTAAGTCCACAGCAGCCCTTTTGTGGCTCCACAGTAAAGGAACCTCAATCTCCACTGTGAATTAAATACTTGAGTACAGCTCTGCTGCCATCTGTTGTTACGTCCCAGGGTTACCTTTCTGATCACAGGGACCAAAAAGTTCCAATCTATTTTATTTCACTTCCATTTTCCTTGTCTCTGACTGGCAAGACTAAACTTAAGAAAAATAAGGCCAATAGCAATTCTTATTTCCAAATCTACTGCTGTGTTCTGTTCCTTGAGGTTATGCACGTATCAACAGATTTGCTTGCTTCTGTTGTGGTTTACCATGCAGCTACATCCCAAAGTACATCAAATACTCTGACCTATTGCATAATGCTTCACAGGAGGTTAGCTGGATTCTTTTACATGATGTCATAGAGCAACGAAATGAATTCAGACTTTTGGTAAGAAATGTGGGTGAACTTTGGTCCCTTAGTAACTCTAAACAACTCATCCTGAATTGCAGTTTTAATTGTTTGCATTCAAGTGCCTAAATGGTTATGTTCGGCTGTGGATTTTTATTTGTGCTTTGTAAACTTCATCTATGAACTTGTGGGTCTGAGAACTCCCCCCACCCCACCCTTTTATGACTCCTTTACTGAAGTCATCCACGGCTTGTTCCACCTCTAATGCTCCTAACAGGGCATAGGATGAGTCTCTATACACTGTTACATTTCTGTTCCATCTCGTGTAAAACTCTATTCTGCCTAAGCTGTTTTAGGATTAACTGGTTACTGTGTATGTGGTGCTTTGAAATGATAAAGGAGTTACTTCAGAGCTAATCATCTGGTGTGTGTGGAACTACTGTTTTCTCTAATTTAATTGAAGACTTAGCCTCTGTTATTAACTCTGCAGACAATGAGCTTCCTGCTGCATTATGATAACAGATCCCGAAGGGCACAGATGATGTAAACTGTGCTGGAGTTTTCAGAGACTTTAATGCAGTAGTCGGGCTGCAGGGCTGCATTCACAGGGATGAGCTGGCAGAGATAGGCTCCCGGTCTGTCTACCCAGAAGAGTAATGACACCCAGCAGCCAAAGCTGACATGGAGGCAGTGGAGCTGTGCATCTATATGACCTACCTCTCAATTTCTACTTATCACAAATAAAGATATGGTGCTGCTCAGAACTGAACCCATGCTTCTTATCCAGAAGCAACATCCCACATTGAGTTTGCTTAAATGATACTGGGGAGGTTAACTCTCAATTCAGAGCGAATGCATGACACAAAGCAATCTCTTTGCTCAAGATTCAAACTCTCCCTTACTTCTGCCACCAAGAACACACTGCCTCCATCAGCTGGCATGAGTGGTTCACGTTGGCGTGATGAACACAAAGGGTTACTCTGTCGAAAAGCCACTCCACAGCAGAGGTGCAGAGCTACCTCGCAACACTGGAAACAACTCTGTACATTGTGACATGTTGTCATCTGATGTTTCTGTCTCTCTAACCATATTGCCTTTCCACCAAGAAGCAGAGAAACCCTCTGCTAAAATCTGTACTGGTCTAGTGGTACTGTCTATGGAAATGCTGATTGATAGTGGTCAGGATAACACTGCTGAAACCCACCACGTAACCTACCGCATGATGGCTAATGCCCCAATGTCTTAGTCTAGGCTGGCATCACAGGCTCACTGGCTAAGCTCTTGCCATGCAGTGAGCAAAACTGAGGTCTAAGTTTCGGAGTTTTAGCAAAAGTAGCGCGACCAGGCCTCTGCCAGGCACAGCACAAACATTCCCCTTTGCACGGGGGTGAAACCTCACCTCACATTCCTTTGTGGCTTGATTCATCAAGTTCACAATTGAAGCGAATGCTGCACTGAGACGTTCTGAATCTTCTTCCTGCAATTAAAGACATTTCTTCTAAGTCATAATGTGGCGCTCGAACGCTCGCTAGCGCTGGAGGCTGTCTCCGGGGTGAAACAGCCACGTGCGGCCCACCCCGGTGGTGCTTAATTTCCAACACATGCAATGTGCACCAGGCAACGCCGAGGCACTTGCTACACTCAAGAGGTGACCAGGTGGAGCGATTGCCCCGCTCCGCCGTCCTACAAAGCACTGGGGATTTATATCTAAGTGCCCTCCACCCTTTCGCGCTGGCTTTGACTGGATAAAACGCAGGGGGATGTAACCATGTGTGAAACGGTTCTACAGATTTTAAAGCGCCTCTAGCTCATTAAAGCACATGTGTAAGGCTCAGTCCCACGCATATATATATATATGTATATATATATGTATACACAGGCGCGCGCACACACTAGGCCTCTCTAGGACACGAGCTATCCTGCCACCATTTACGGACGCAGCTCCTCGGCTCTTGTTTGTTTCGTTGCGTTTCTGCCGCCACGGCCGCCCCCGCCCCGCCGCCGCCGCCGCCGCCGCCGCCGCCCGCAGCACTGAC
>JAVKLA010000021.1:16877117-16893159 GCA_034782735.1 Sagittarius serpentarius | reverse complement strand
TTTGCCCCCCCCCCCCCCCCAGTTAGGCAAAGAATAAAAGGCAAGTACATGTCAGCTGTTTTGAAGGAAAGTTTTTTGTGGAGGCTTAGCATGACATAAATGTTGGATAGTCAGTAAGAGACTTTTTCATTCAAGACTCATTGACATAAATGAGAGATACGGTTGTTGTTTGTTTGGTTTTTTTCCCCAATACACAACAAAAGGACTTACCTCCGTAACTTCTAAAAACTGGATACAAGAATCCTTTACCTGGGGCTAATGGAGGTAAAGCCTAGAGATGAAAATAATGTTATCATATGGATTTTAAAAATCAGAATGATGAGGGCTTCTGAATCAAATTAGGATTAGTGGTTTCTAGAGCAGGGCAAATGACAATAAAAACCAGGAGCTGAATTCAGACAATGGCAGAAGGATGATGAGATGTTGCAGCAGTGTAGCATCTTTCATTTGTAAATCTAAAAGCACTTAACAAAATGTGAATGAATTAAAGACTGCATATAACTTCGGTAGATGAGGGAAGCATCAGTACAGATGAGAAGGTTCGGGAAGGTAATCCTGGGAACAGATAAAACCTTTTCTCTCCATTTTCAGTTTAAGTCTTAGGAAATTCAGAAATATATTGTTAAAGAAAATATTTTCTTTCAGCTTGAACTGTAAATAAATACCCAGACTAGTGCTTTTGAGACGACAATACTGCTGCTGCTCTTCAGTGCTTCAAAAGGCTTTTTTTTCAACTAGAAGGTGATTTCAAGTGAAGTTACTTAATTTCAAAATTTGTATGATTAGGTGGTGAGACCAGCAGGATAGTTTAGGCTTTTAATACCATGTTTCTTAACTACTTAATCTCAAATATTTATTAATGGACTAACGTGTATAGAGAGATACGATGTTAATGCATTTTCTTTTTCTGGAAAAACATGAGTTCTTCTCTATTTAAGTTTGATTTTTGAGACTTAGTCATAACTATTATTTCTGGTTACAAGGTGGCATTTTTTTTGTATCTACTACATGCCCCCCCCCCCCCCCAACCCTATGCCAAGAGGCAAAGATACACTATTGCACATCAAGGTGCAGCCCAGGTTTACATCTTATGTAGAGTGTATTTATCGTAACTATTCAAAAGATAGTAATTTATCCATACCATTTCACAAATATTCCAAGCAGCATTTTCTGTATGCTGATTAAATTGGCTGTAACACCCTTTTTATTGACGTAAACAGAGGTTAGCTTTGATACACAAGTTAGCACAGCAGATGTTTCAGTTATCCCTAAACATTTTGACCAGGGAGTGGAGGAGACAAAGACCCTTTCTGCCTTCACAATTTCCTATCTTTATTTATGGGTTCTGAGCTCTCTATGGAGCCTTAACCAGGCTAGATTCAAATAGAATAAAAAATGCTCTGGCTTTTTGTACAACCCTGCTGAGATTTTCTAAGATGCTCATTTTCCATTAAAGTCAGTTTGAACCAGATACAAAAATCCTCAGTGTGGCTTTGGCCTAATTGTTTAACAATAAAACATCCACATGCTCTTCTTAGAGGGAACTCAGGCTCTTCACATTAGGAATGTGATTAAGTGTTGCAAGCAAAAGTCAACAACTTATTGCTTCAGTGTTTTCCTTGTATTAAAGATACTTATACATGTCTGTATATATCTCTACTGAAACAGAAAAGTATCTCTTTCTTAAAACAGTTTTACCCCAAAATATCTGCTTTACTTTCGTTCTCAAACTCAGAAGAAAACAGTTTTGCTCTGTAATATCAGTGTTTTTGTCCCTTTGATTTTTATCTACTCTGGGAATAATTACCCATAAAGAAAAGCTTGTTCATCTTTCTCCAAAAGAGAATAATTTCTTTTTCAGAAGCAACTACTGTTAAGTACAATGTCTATAGAAAGACATAAACTCAGGTAAAGAGATACTAGCTTGCAAATCTCTTGTCCTGTTCCCTCTCGCTCAGAGGTCCTTTAAGTTATTCCATTACCTGCAACCTCAGTTTCTCTGTGCATCTCTAGAGGGATAACTAGGGTATCTCCATGTATTCCTGAGATCTGCACGTTAAAGACGCAAAAGTTACTAGATGTTTGTATTAAGCTGTTTGTTATGATGTGTACCTTTGCAGTTTCTTGCATTTCTTTCCTAACCTGGAAAAGATGCAATGGGCTGAAATTGCACTCTGAAGAGTGATGGCAGTTTTACTGTAAAGTTTCAGAGAGCAGAAGACTGAGTCTGAAAAGTGTATGTGACTTGGGGAGCTCTGAACTTAGGAAGGCAGTACCTTGTGTTTGTTCTGCACTGACACCTCTAGCCAAGCAAAGAAAAGGTGTTGACACTGGAAGGAGCTGCAGCTATGCTCCTTTGCCAAATATGAGGTGAAGCCCTGAAGGGAAGGAATAGCAATGATGTATGACCCAGCAAAGAGTATTCAAGACTACTCCCTCAAAGTAGCTGGACCCTCCAAGGCACCTGAAAATTCACTAGCTGCCAGCTGTGTACTTTTGTTAGAGGCTCAAAGCATATAGGTTTCATAGGCCTGTTAAAGCAGGACTGTGCAAGGGCACTGTTACGTTATTTTTTGAGATGCAGCAGCAGTTCTGACTTTCCTTTTCGTCTTCACATATCCCATTGTCCAGTAATGGTAGCACCTATCAGGTTACACTTTCATTTAAACAAAATAGTACAACTATGTTTACAGTTAAATATGCTACATAAATACCTTATTATAGTGCTTTATTGAACGTGTAACAAATATGTTTGGCAGCCACCTAATAGGAAATGGTGTATAGGTGTCTCTTGCACATTTACTGGGCTCTGAAGTTTTCAGGTTCAAGTTAAATTGGGTTTTAGATAACACTTTCTCTGAAAAACTTTTCAAATAACTTATTTCTTTCTCAGTCCCTTGGATTCTGTAGGAACTCCGTTAGTTTCTTACACATGCTGCCTGTTTGAATTGTTAGAATGACTTGAGTCCCCTGAAGCAAACCTCACTGCAACTTTTCCAAGATACATTCTTGTACAGTGTAAATAGATTGCACTTTGGTAATTTTTTTTTTTTTTTAAGCTATGTGGATAAAATACAGAAGGGGGAGAATAAGCAGGTAACAGGAGCCTTATTTACATCCTCAACTGTGCTTTGGTTTCTGCAGTGTCTTTTTACTCATGCTTGGTACCACAGCTGTAAGTTTTTCTCCTGTCCTCTCTGCTGTGGAGGCAATGCAGGTTGGCTAAGTGAGCTGCTCTGTTTTCCTCCCCCAGTAATTTTTCAGGTCCTTTTCTACGTTCACGTAGACTTTTCCACAGAGCTTGGATCACGAGCTGAGTTGGCTGATCTTTCATGGAAGTGCTTTTTTGTATTTACCAAAAGTTTCTTTCGGTACCATACTAGATTTGTTGCTACTCTGGAAACTCTCTCCTTTCCTTGTAAGCGGACGGTGGGAGATGGTTTAAACAAGAGACTGGGCTGGGTGGCAATTTCTGGCTCAGATGGGGGAAGGAGGAACACTAAAGGGACAGAAAGTGCTTTCAACTCGTGTATCATGAGACCGAATAGAGGTGATTTTAGTATACTTGCTGCTTGTTTTCCTCAGAGCTGCTCTCTGGCTTGAGGGAATCACTCCTGCAAAGTCTCCTTGGTTTAGGCGGTTTGTGACCTGCCCCCTGGCCCCACAGCTGCTCCATCCTCAGGCGGTTTGGGCATGTCTTTACACCGGGCCAAATGCCAATTGCATATTTGGGACTGAAACCCCATCTGTTTTTTCTGAGCCAGAAAAAAAAATCCTGAAAATGTGTCTGTCTTTTATGTTTTGTAAAGGATGTTGTTCAAAATAGGGGAAATAGAAGTTTAAACCTTGAACTATATAAATACTTGAGTTATCTCAGCAAAATGCAAGTGCATTAAAGTGCATTAAAGTGCATACAAACAGCATGATACTGTGTTTCTTAGAAGAGGATAGTGAAGTAATGGAAAAAAACTCCTAACAAGGTGAAAATAAAGTCAGATCTTCCCAGTGGTTTTGTTTCCCATTTGGAAACCTGATCCATCGATTGTTTTCTGTACTGTGCTTAGTAGCGACAGCAAGTGAATTGAAAAGCAGGGACAAACATAGGTTTTTCCATGGCTGATCCTTAACAAGATCAGGGTTATGTATCCTTCTCTAAGGCTGAGTGATGCCCAGTTGTTGTCCACCTGGGAGCACAGTTTTCAGAAACCCAGTGCCTTTTAATACATTAGTTTTCTGCTCCATTTGTCTAGAAAGCAGCTCCTGGGGGATCACTGCACTGTGAGGAGCATGCTCCTGGTTGGAATTTGCCATGACTGCCTACACTGCTCTTCATTACCGTCAGGCTGAATCTCAGTCTTTTCTGCAATGATGTTTGAAAGACTGATTAAGAAAAGTAGCCTGCATCCCACTCCCCTGCTTCTCAGAGTATTTCTTACTCCACTTAATGTAAAAGGGTGAAAAGAATCCCAGTATGATAGTGTTTTACCCTTGCTTAAAGAAGAATGTAAACTTTTCAGCAGGATTGGAAGCAGTGTGGAATCTGCCTTTGAATTAGGACTAGTGGGTTTGGCAAAGCAAGGCGTGTGATGTGAAACTAGTTTTTGCAAGATCCTCTAAGACTTTCTGACTAAACAGTTTCTCATGAGCTAAACAGTACTGGGAAAGGCTCACTATGTGGTTAGGAGACCTCCCAAGAGCATGCTTCGTTCTGTGGTTCAGTATACGACATCTGTCCCCTGAACAGAGAAGACATATATCAGTAGTCCAGCAAGAAGCTGAGGGCACAGTCCTGTTGGAGACCATGGGTTTCAAATGAGATGTGGATCAGGTGCTGGACTTAAAGTGGCTTAACACTTGTGCCTGTCTGCCTAAGGAGTTATCACATCTCTTAGATTTAAACAATTATTTGAGGCACTCTGAGCTCACAAGAATGTAATAATGATTGCCCTGCAACATTAAAGTGTCATGTAAAGATAACACAAGATCAGCCCACCAACACTATTAAACAATCATAAACAGTACAGATTAAGTTAGCCAGTAAATCAAACCAGGAAAAAACCTCCCTTCTACCCTTACCAGCCCCTCCAGAGAGTTGTTGCTTTTGACTCCTCCTTGGAAGATTACCAAATTTGGAAACATGGGCTATTTCAGACCAATTTGGCATCAAGCACAGAGTGCTATTTAAATTCTGGTTTGGTTAACTGCACTTTTGCCTCCACAAACTTCCCCTCTTGCTCTAAATGGACAGAATAATATTTTTTCCTTTGTGTCCTTTATACTTCTGTGGCTTTGTACTGTTAAATGAGTATTATGCTTTGCTCCAGAGACGCAGTAGATGAAGCAATTTGTGAGAGTGCCCACTTTTTATTTTTCAAAGGTGCTGCAAGGTTGTTAAATGCTTTGAAATTTTTCCTTGAGGAAAATCATGCGAATTGGAGCAGTGTTTGAGTCAGTGAAGGCATGAAGATGTTTCTTGTATGTATTTTGAATGTCAGGTCATATTTATGCAAGTGATAATATCTAGCTCCAATATAGTGCTTTTCACTGCAATTCTCCAAAGTGCTTTGCAAAGCTAATTGGAGCCATTACTAGAGCTAACTGAAAGTTTTTTATTAAATGGAGCATGATTAAAATATGCTGTTTTGATGGTGCTGAACACTTTGTGGAATTAAGGTGATGTGAGGAGAGCTTTCTAAGGAGCCAGAGTGGGCTAGAAGCCTAACTGAAATGGAAACAAACCCAGCAACTGCTTTTTATAGGAAAATGGAAGTATCAGCACAACTGGCTTATAGTGCAACACAAGTTTTTTTTTGTTTCATTCAAACACTAGATAAAAACGAAGAATGAAACAGTGAATATTGTAATATCCTTGAATGAGTTTAGCCAGTATCTCAATTTTTTAGATTAAGAAATCAAAGCAGAAGGAACTAAAATTGCTTGCATGACTGGAGTTGCCTAATAAGCCAAAGATGGACCTGGGTTTTTGAGTCCTCTGGCTACAGAGCTGCCTCTGATACTCCACCATAGTTTAACAAGGTACTTGCTTTACCACTTTTTTATAAGCATTATTATTTTCTTCCAGAAATTAAACTTACAGTTCCAAGCAAAGCAAAATGTGTAGATAAATAATAACAGTGAATTTCTCCTATTCAAAGAAAAAAGAAGATAGGTCTACTTTTAGCTTTAACTGCTTACACTGTAAATGAGAAGAAAACATTAGCTGTTTCACTGCTGATGTATGGCAACAGTTCTGATTTTCTTGGATTATAATAGGAGTTCAGGAGCAGAAGTGGAACTGGAATTATTTTCCTCAGATTACAAAAAATAAAATGGATAGCTGCTATTTCTCTGTATCTCTAAAAATGTACCTGTTATGACACTACAGAATAGATGGCAGGAAAATACTAAGATATACCTGTGGCAGGATGGATTTCATGTTGAAGTTTTTTAAAGTAACTGATCCAGCCAAGTTCTCTATCTTCTTTTAGGTCATTCTAAAAGACAGCGCTTACTCTGCATTGCTTTTCTGTTTATGAAGTGAAAACAAGGTACTGCCTTCAATTCAGAAAAGGCCTTCCTCTAACAAATGGCAGAAATTCAATGCCCCATTTATTGTCTTGACATTTTGTTTTATCGTTCCAGTTTGCAGAGCGGTCTTCGGAGGTTTCTAAAGTATGCATGAATAAGAGAGAGAAATGCACTCCTATTTTCTTTTGGGAACACTGGGGATTTTAGCTTGGAGACAGGCCTGGCTGTCTATCTAAACCCATGTGTCTCATTCCTATTGGCGTTGGCAGGAATCCAGGTGGCATAGTACCCTCCTACCTCATCTACTTTTTGTTGCGTTTTGTCTCTATACCTACCTTCATCGTCCATGCCATGCTGTTTGTAACAAGTCCATGGTCTCCTCGGATGTCTTTTCCATTGGCTGACTTTTATTACCTTTATTCATATTCCAGTGTTGTCTACAAACACCAGTTAGTGATTGAAGCCAGCTCTCTTGGTCTTTCTACATGCATAAACTGTGTGTGTGTAAGCAATAACAAAGGCCCCTTTTTGATTGGAAAAAGGCAGATATAAGAAGTGGACAGGAGGAGGAGAAATACATGTTAACCATCCATTTATTGGTAGTATACTAAAAAGTAGTCAAATATGTAACCCTCCAAAAATTCTCAAAGGTTGTGGGGTGACTGGACTCTAAGCAGGTTTATGCAGCATTGGTCTTGAAAAATTATGTATGGGAATCTGCATCGCATATGGGAGAGAAGTTATGTTTATATGCCAGAATATAAATGAGATGCTAACTTGAATAGCTTTGTAGTGTGGAATGCCTCTCTCTCCTTCATAGCTTTACATAGTTCAGTGCTTCCTCTTCTTCATGTCCTCATGCCTGAAGAATGTAGACAAATAGCTGAAAAAGGTTTGTCTCTAGTGCTGTCAGGTCATTAAGGTTCTTGGCCAAAAAATATCCCTGACCTCCCTGGTCAGAGGAAACCGCATCAACAGCAATAGTTTTAATGAGATTATAGCTAGTGTGTCTCAACTATTGTGTATGAGGCCTAAGGGTGCCTAAGGGGATAGAGCAACCTGCTGTAACTCTTGTTCTCATGCTTAAGCACGTATCTAGTGAAAACCTTTATGCTTCATTTCATGCAAAGATAATGCCTGCAGAAGATACAAAGAGGCATTCTTCCTGTGTCCGTGTTTTTGTAAAACTTCAGGACACTGCCCATCAAAATCCTGAGAACAGAGGGTCTGCTGGCCTCTCCAGATGAAGAAGTTCAGCTCTTCGAAGGAGCTAGGCATCAGTTATGAAAGTGTGTAATTGACACTGAACTGATTATACCACAAGTTTTTGCCCTTCAAATTTTGGGGCAAACTACTTCCAACAAATCCATGTATGTGGACATGCAACATTTTCGTTTTTCTGTTGGGGAGCGATCAGCACAGCTTTCTATACGGCTAACGCCTCCAGCAAATTTTCTCTGAACTGGAGCCGCCCTGTGGCCTTGCAGTACAAATGAACCTTTGACAGGTGTGATCTGAGAGAGACTGTTTACGACAGACACTGGAAATGTTGTCAGGCTAGCATAAGGGGAGCACCTGAAAAGCTAATACTTGATGAAGGAGAAGCATCAAGAGCCAAATCCCAGGATCTTGAGTTCCAGCCGGCAAATTGGAATTCTGCAGGAAGCAACAGAAAAATCTTGTGGAACATTCTGTATTCTGCCTGCATTACAGCAGGCTGTTTCTTTATTTCTGAATATAATCAAATACCCTAAATCACATAAGTTGTTTGCGAAGAGGTTGATGAGAACATAGTGGTGGCATATGCCTTATCTCTCAGTCTTCCTTGTAGTGGATGGTCCTGGTCCTTCACAATTCTCACTGATCTTTTGGAGTTGTCTCTGCATGTATAACTCAGTGGGGTCTGTGCCCAGTCATGTTTTAACCTTTGGGACCCAAAGCTTCCCACATTGGATTTAATGGCAAGAGAGCTCTAGGGGAACAACTTTTGGGTTCTTAAAAAAAATCTTCTGTTTCTGTTTTCTTGTTTGTGGCACTCCCCTTTGTATACAGACCTCTTCCAAACTGCTCCAGTTTGATTATTACTTTAATTTTTTTTTTCCCCTTGTGTTTTCTGTCATTTTTTTTTTTGCCTTTGGCTTCACACTCCTCTGAAGAATATTTTTATTCTGTCTCCACATCCTCCAATTTCAGTTGCCTCATGCACCTGCCCTAGTTTTTCTTGTGTTATCTGTACGGCGAGTTGCTGGATTTATTTTTTTTTAAATTGTATCAAGAAAGTACTTGAATCTTATTGCTGCATTAGAAAAGCTCATGGTAAAGCACTTGATCCTGTTTCCATATGGAAGGTGGAATACACTGATGGTGTGTAAACTGAGCCCTCAGTAGAGATTCCTCTGATGCTGGGAATCCTTTTCCATTGTCCCTCTGAGGAACCTGAGAAGAGTTATTGAAGAACACATATTTTAAATCTAAATCAATGTGCAACTCACATCTGTTATTTGAGAGTATAGTGCTTCACCCTTTCTGATAAAGAACCCACATATGGGGCATTGACATAATCTTCCTCAAATGGTTAATATCTGATTAGTTTCAGATAAAGTTTATTTTCTTGCAGTTATTGTTGTTGTTCCTAGTCCCAGCCTTTCCTGTGTTGTTAACCTTGTGGGAAGGTTTGCTCGTGTGCTAGGGCTGGGCTAATTTCACCACATCCAGAAACCTAATGATTCAAACTTCTGGGTTCAGTTCCAAATGGCCTACATTTCCATGAGGCTTGTGTTCATTGCTAAGCATTGTTTTATGTATTTTCTTTATTACGTTAAAGAGCTTTTGGATGTGGTCACCGTTATGTACAGGTACCTGCAGAAATGAGTATTGTTTGGGGAAACTGAGTTTTGGTTCTTTGAGCAGGTGTGTGGTGTTGAAACAGAGGAATGCAGACAGATATTAGACCCCTAAAGGTGTCCTCATGGAGAGAACATACAGGATCTCTCTTTTTCCTCCAGGTTTCACTCCTGGAAACCTGGACTACCTGTGGGACTCCAAGGGCACCCGTGCCAGCCCGCTTTTGCCCTTTATTATTATCTCTTATATTGTCTTCACGCAGAACATGAGTGTGTCTTTTGTAGGCACGTGGACCAGAATGGCCACCAAAGGCTCTAGAGGCCAGTGTTGGTGAGCAAAGCTCCCTCTTTATCTTCTATGGGGAAAAAAAAACCCATTACACTCTCCCCCCTAAAAAAACCCCAAAGACCACACCCCCAAAACTGGGTATGTAGGCAGTGACACTGCAAGAGCTTTTGCATAGCTATTTACAGAGACAACACTTTTCTGAAAGAAAAAAAAAAAATCAGTGGTATACTTTACTGTGTACACTTTAGCAAGAAAATATAAATTGTTCAGATTTACCAAGGAATAGTAAAACTCCTTGGTGTCTCATAAAACCATTGTATGTAATGACATGTAATACCTGAATGCAGCATTTGAGCTGGTCTGTTGAAATAAGGGACTGTCATTCTAATGGTTTAAGAAAGTAGAGTTTGGGTAAAGCTCTTGGGAAACAGCACCATTGCCTTAGACTTAGAGCATAGTTTGTTTTCTTTTAATGAACAAGGCTTTCTCTATGGCTTTTCTTTTTGAAAAGCAGTGTTTGCTATGCAGGATATAAATCACTGCAGATGGACTGGTTCATTGATTTTAAAGGTGTTGCCTCTTCACTGGACTAAGCAAGTAAAACTTCGCTACTAGCCAGGTGATGGCTGAGATTGTCACAGGCTTAACATATTTAATGACATAAATCTGTTTTTTTTAGCAGAGGGATATTCTAATTACAAGGTAGAATTTAGGTTCTGCATGTGCACACTACTGCCAAGCACAGGAAAAACAGTGAGGTTAGCAGTCACGTACTTTGTTAAGAGGCACGGACCTCACTGACTTTTGGGGATATCCCTACCTGAATTGGAAAAGAGGAAGGAAGATTCACTTTGGGATAACTTTTTTTTTTTTTTTTTAAATTTCTTCTTGAAATATAACCTGAATCAAATGAAATGTTTTTTTTTTTAATTTTGAAATTAAATTCCAGCTAAACTACTAAAGTACAATTTTTGTTTTGAAATGAAATCTTAATACATTTCATTTTAGAAAATGTTGCAGAAAAAACATGTCCTTAATTATGTACAGGCAAAATATTTCAGCGTGGATTTTGTACCACCAACTCTTACTTTTTTGATGAACAAAATGTTTAAAGCAATTCAACTTGCTTGAAATACTCTTGTCCATTTTAACAGTCATGGAAACATCCAGATCAATCTCCTCTAGATCCTGGTGGCATAGTGATTTTTAAGGCAATCTTTGCTTTCTGAAAATTGAAACAAACAAACAATGCAGGTAGGTTATTTAGAAAGCAGAGAGCTCTATGTAAAATGTTACCTCTCCCAAAACAAAATTATCTATATCCAGAAACTGTATCTTGGTTTTCTGCTGGCATATAGTATAGGAAGCCACTTATGAAGGTGCCTATACAGCTTATACCATTTTGAGAAAAACAGATTTGAAACTTGCATGCGTAATTTCTCTGTTGACCATATGCCCCATTTCTGGCTTTTATTACTTTTGCACAACACTGTGTCACTCTGCAGAACCTGCAATAACTTCTGAAAGTTCATACAGTGTACCTGATTATTGATGTCTTTGGCAGAAATCAGCTCTCTGGATTTCTCTGCCTTTACCTATGAACAGGAAAGAAAGAAAAAGATTTTTTTTGTTTGTTTGTTTGAAAGGATGGTGTGTAAAGAAGGGGAGTGAATCTCCAAAAGGAAAAATAAAACAGCTCCAAAACCAGACTCCACTTTTCTGCCAGTGCCTCTAGCCTATGCTCCCAACAGGCCGAGTAACGTGAGGCCAGAGTGCTCACAAGGATCGCTGTGTATCCTGAGGAAAGCTCTCTGTTGTAGTTCTGGCTTTGCTGTGGGGCTTCAAAGAAGCTCCCTGCCACATTGCATCTGGTGAAAATGGCAGAAGCTTTTGGTATTTTTTTTCCCTGGGGATGGCAACCTTAAAATCAGTTTTTGTTTTTACCCTCAGGTTAGCTAGGAAAATCTGCATAGCTGAGAATCTTGCTAAGTGTGAATAAATGAATTTACCCATCAGCCCCCTTTGTGAGCAGCAAATTGTATGTTTCTGTAATGCAGTATTTCTGTTCGAAGGAAAGATGCTAGCTTGCAGAAGTGCCTTTCCTGTTCACTAGATCTGATTGTATAAGCAGGGATGTTTTGAACTCTGCCTGGACCAGACTGGCATCTTACCCCAGAATTAATCACTAGGAAAACCAGTGACCCAGTTTCCCAAATCTGCTCTGATACCAGCATAGCTGCTGCTTCTTAAGCGCCTCCATGGGTCAAAAGCAAGGTGCTGGATTCCTCCTGAAAAGAAGTTCTGATACTTTTCCTTCCTCCAAAATTCACCTTTAATGCCAGCCCCCCTGGCTATCCTGTAATGCTTGTCCTAATCATGCTTCCATCAAGCCAGGGAGGATGAGCAGCAAACGGAAACAGAGTGTGGTGTGCATAGTACTGTCAGGGAGCAGAGAGCAAGGGCTGTCCCATGAGGAAGGTTGAGCCAGAAGCCGAGGGTGACCACAGCACAGGACATTGCTCTCGCCGATGATGGTGCAGTCTCACAGTGCCTGAGTGGGTCCGGGTTGGTGACAGTGACAGGTTTCACTGGCAACCCAGTGATCGCTGGGCAGATGCAAAGGGAAGAGCTGGGACCAAGTTCAATCCAGGCAGCAAGTCTGGCCCAGCAAGGACAGGGCTGGGGTTGGGCAAATCTGCAGCATGGCTCAGCCTGAGCTTAAACCAGGCTTCCTATCCCTTAGGCAGCGGCTGTGGGTGCAGGTCCCAGGTCAGGCTGGTCAGGGCATTTAAGGGCTGTGGGTGCCCTCGGGGCCCTAACAGCTGCTCTGGTGTGGCTGACGCTGATGTGCTGATGGCATGTGTTAGTTACTATGTAAGAAGTCCTTCTGGGTTCTGTGAGACAGCACAGTGAATAAAGTGCTACTGAGTATGAGTAAGGAACAGTAGGGTTTCCTTTCTGGAGGCCAAATTGTGAGTTATGAGTGTAGCCCAAACCAAAGCAAGGGAGAGTCCAACATTTCACTTCCTGAGGGGCAGACTAAGAAATCAGTTGAGACTTGATGGGCTGGAGCTGCTGTCTCCTGCCTGTTGGTGTCCTCTGCAGTCCTAGGCTAAAGCTCTTTACCGCTGGGGTGGGTGATCCACTCCCTTCCTCCCTCATGTGGTTATCCAGGACTGCCAGTGCTCTCCACCACCTCTGCTCACTTGAGTGGGAAAAGATACTCTGAGTTAGCAGAAGCCAGTGTCTCCTCTGTGCTTCTCATAAAGGCACAGGAGGGCAGGGAAGGGCATTATGCATCTGCACCGCAGCAGCTGTTCCAGCTAGTCCTTGTGCTGACACTTCACACATGCCCAAGGTTGAACTGTAAACTCCTCTGCTGGCATATAGTTGCCTGCTGAGTAATGGGGACCACTCCTCTTTGGAGATGCTTACTAGTGCAGGATAGGTGTATTCTGCCCTGCAACACCTTTCACTTCAAGCTTTCCAGGCATTGCTTCTGTCTGGCAAGATGAAAGAAAGCTTTCCATTAAGGCAGCCTCCCTCTGTCCTGCCTTCTGTCCTGCACTGTTTTGGAGTATGTTTGGGATGATTCCTGAAGGGCCCACAAGACTGTCCTTGGGTGATGGCCCCGGTGAACTTTATTTGTTGAACAAAATACAACAAAGTGAAAATCACAGTGTTGTATTTGTATTTTTATGGTATTCTGCTGTCTTACCCTTTGTGTGCTAATTACATTTATGCATGCCAAAGAGAGGGACATTTTTTTGTTAATGAGAGTTTGGGTGAATATACCTTTTGGAAAAGGGGAGAAAAAGAGTGTTTTCCCTGAACCTGTTTCTTTAGGGCCAGTTGACATTCTGCCTACACACTAAAGGAGCATAATGATAAATTGGGTTCAATTAATGAATTGGGCGGCCTTTCCACTCTCTCATACCAGCTTCAACCCTGGCTTCATTGGCATGTGCAAATTCCCAGGGACTGGTATTTCCAAGCAACATGAGCTCAGAAAACAGCACCACTCTCCTCCAGTTTTCTCTTGTTAGGTGTTGGATATGCAGTGCTCATGAGCTGTCCTGGCAGGAAGGGCTCAGGATGTGGTGAAATCAGGTTCCCACTGTGGGGAAGTTACCTGCCTGCCCCACAGCAATGCAGTGGTGCCTCAGGTGTCAACGGCCCTAGGAAGCTCCTCTTGGGCAGTCAGAGCCAATGCCTTGCTATTGGGAGGTAGATGTATCCCTTTTAAATGATGCAGCAGATACCGTTTCGACCATGTGGTTCTGCTTGTTGGAAAGTTGTTTCAGTACTTCGCTAGTCCAGTGGTTAGAAACGCTTTTCTAATTTCCAGCATAGTATTATTTGTGGTTAGTTTCTGTCTAATTTGTCCACGAGTCAATGAGAAGAAAATGAATGCTGAGTGCAGTGAATGAGGTCTGCCTTGAGAGCTTGTGGAAAAAGCTGGCTGAGCAGGTCACTCTCCTGATCTTGCAGCAGTAGCCTGGTGACTCTACACTTGCCTGAAAATATTCAGTGCAGTTCTGATGTCTTTTAAAATGAAGGAATGTGGGTCTGGTCCCAAGCTTGGAGAAGCCTGTGGAAAGGCCCATGTTGACTTCAGTGGTCTTGAGAATTAAGCTTCACACCGTTTGCATAGAGCTGGTGCCAGATGCGTCTCCCACCCACAGTTCAGGCAATGAACATGTGTGCACAAGGCTGGTGCAATTATGAGAGAGTTCAAAGGGATCTATGCATCCAACGAGAAATATCAGTAGGCTGATCTGTGCCTCAACAGTATACTTCCACACAGCTGCCATCTGTAGCGTGGGGCCTCTCCAGAGAAGGGAACATCAGATGTGCTCTGGTCCCCCAGGATTATGAGTTGTTCACACATGTTCCCTGGGGACTGGCATGAAATTGCTGCATGGTGGGCTTCCTGTGTGTTTATTTTGTGAAAGTCCTGATCAGGTTGTTTAGGTCAGGAGTAACAGCACCTTGCTTGCCTGCAGTTTGAGCTGGAAGAAAGGTCTTTGGTAGCATGTGTTTTTGCAGTCAACACAGGTATTTTGGGGAGTGAAGCTGAAGTGTAGGCAGCACATAATGATTCATGTGGAAACAATAATTGTAGGAATGGCTACAGAGAGAGTTACAAACAGGGAAGATGATGTTCTCAAACACCATAACCTGTTGAGAAAAGCCTGATGTGCAGATGAATATGATGATACTTGCTCCAAGAAGATACCAGAAATTTTTGATGATGTGAAACCTTGTGCTCTGGGTTGGTGGATGGGATCTAAGTTGTTCTTGTTTTTCATCTCCAGAAGTGCCATTTTGGGGTTATGAATTCCTCTGATTTCTCAAACACAGCAGGTATGGGGCAGGGAAGAGTTGACCTTCTGTAGGTAGGACATGGTGTCAGAACAGGGGTTTGTCACATCCTGAATCTCTGTCTCCCCAGGGAGACTATATCTGTGTCACGCCCCCAGCATGATGATGGCATCCTGCAAGAAGTAGTGGTCAGCTTTCACACAGGGAGAGAAAGCTATCATTGAAACCACAAATGGTCATCAGATGTGTCTCATTTGTGTCACTAAATGTAGCATTGCAGATATTTGGGTCAGGGTGTGCTGCTCTGGCCTTCCAGTATTCAAATTCCAGTCTGGTTGATTTCTTTTCCCTTTTCTTCATCTTTATGCATCCTGTAAGGGCTGCCATGTTGTGGTCCACATGCTGTTGTGTTTTGCTGGCAAGTGAAACAGTTCTTGTTTGCTCTGTGTACAATCACAGTGACTAAGGACATTTAAAGTGAGAGCTAGGAGTGTTTTGTCACAGTGTGCTCTTACACAGTGTGATTATGTGGGAGACGGTGGGTGATAAATGCAAAAGAAAAACACTAATAAATGTTTCTTTCTTACTCTTGTCAGCTCTACCAATTTTAATGTGGGATTTTATTTTTTATATTAGTTTGTTTTTTTCTTCCTGCTTTTAAGGCCCAGGATCCTGGAGTTTAGTGATTATTAGAAATCTTGACCCTCACTGGCTTTTATAGCTACATGGGGAAGACTTGGAAACATGAGTCCCAAAGGCTTGAAATCTGTAAAGCTAATAGAAGGACCTCAACGTTTATTTATACCTAAAATTTTGTGATTTGTTTAGGTCATCTCACAGCATCTCAGGGGCTTGTTTCAAGGTATTGAAGTACTTAAATCCAGTAGTACAAGTTTCTTTTTATTCATAGAAACATAGAATCATAGAATGGCTTGGGCTGGAAGGGACCATCAAAGGTCATCTAGTCCAACCCCCTTGCTGTGAGCAGGGACACCTTCAACTAGATCAGGTTGCTCAGAGCCCCGTCCAGCCTGGCCTTGAATGTTCCCAGGGATGG
>JAVKLA010000021.1:16847002-16877017 GCA_034782735.1 Sagittarius serpentarius | reverse complement strand
CCTTCTGCTCCGCGGGAGGTTTCCGTCCTCCCTGAGCTCGCCTTAGGACACCTGCGTTACGCTTTGACAGGTGTACCACCCCAGTCAAACTCCCCACCTGCCACTGTCCCTGGAGTGGGTCGCGCCCGGCACGTGCCGGATGCTTGGCACCAGAAGCGAGAGCCCCACTCGGGGCTTGCCCCCCCGCCTCACCGGGTAAGTGAAAAAACGATCAGATTCTCACTGTCCACTTGCTGGTGTGGTGTGAGAGGGAGAGCAGGAGATGAGACTGTGACTCAGCCTCTCTCCCAGCAAGCTGACAGGCACAACAGGAGAAAACTGGGTCTACCTGGAATGGTGAAGCAATTGTGTTCACTGAATGGAAAGGAACTGGCACCGTGTCTTGGGGCGGGGGTGAAATGTTATCTTTCGTTATCCTTAACATGGATGAATATCTACAAGGGATGGTCAGACCCACACCTTTGTATAACCATTATTATTTACAGCACAGTTACTTCCCTACTGATGTCACTGGAAATATATTTAATATTGGTACCATCTCTTAGCATGGCCAAAGATCTTGCCAGAAGAGAACCTGGTAGTCCAGAATTCCAGCCCTGTGTAAATAAACAAATATTTCAGTAAATTGCTGAGAATGGAAGCTGGGGGCCTTGGCATGAGAAGCAAACCCATCAAAAATGGATTTTTTTTGTTTGTTTTCCATTTTATTTTAATAACAGTCAAAAATTTCCAAGCAGGAGGATTGCACATACTGTATGCAATTTGTTTAAAGAATACTCTCTTTAGAATGAGAGTTAAAAAAAACAGGAGAAAAGGGATAACTTTTCAGAGAGGATGTCCTACTGCTTTTGTCTTCCATTTAAAATGAGGTGCTAACTCATAAGCTGGAAGCTTTCTCCTGCATCAGGACAATATAGCTTTATGACCATGCTCTCCACTTTGCTTTTGTTCTAGTAACTGCACTGAAGTCTGCAATGAAGGTGAGCAGGGGCATTTGACCAGGTCTGTTTGCTACCCAGGCACTCCCCTGCTTTAATGCCTGCTTTTCAGAGCAGAGCTTTGCAGGAAATCAGACATGATAGTGCATTGAGTCTTTCTTTCTGCCAGCCACCCAGATGAGGATAGTCTAATTTGCTTCCAAGGTTTTTAATTGGGAACAAAATGTTTTGAGGTTTCATTTTCAGATCCTTGAAGGTTTGATTAGTCCTTGGCACCTTTCAATGCCTATCCAATTTTATTCGGTAGAATGCAAACAGGTTGAAAGCATTGAACTGTTTTATAAAAAAAAAAATAAAAAATCCATCCAACCCTCCTCCAACCCCCTTGCCCTTCCAGGATTTGAAGTTTCATAGAAACTTGCCTGTTGATTCAGACAGTAAGGCATGCAGGAATGAGGTCTTTGCATCAATAATAACCAAATGAGCGGGGTGTAGCTAGTCACTCTGCTGTGTGGTTTTCGGGCAGCCTGTTATTTGACTGCATCGTTACAGCTTTAAAACTGGGCAGATTACCAGGGTGCTGTCTATATTTAAATGGCTGTATGCTCTGGGTCAGCTTTGGAGCCCAGCAGCTGGTATGATGTTTGCGTTTTTGTGGACACATTAATGACAGGAAAAATCTTTTGCCTTCAAGTGTCTGTGGATAGAGTTTCTTATCAGTCATTTCAGCACCTGATTAGCAGGTCCAAACAGGTACTTGGGTATCTAAAACCTTGGCTAACTGTAGGCACGAACTGTGACTTTAAAACTAGATACTACCCACTTAACAAAGCAGGCTCTATTTGTTAGGTGGTGTACCTTTGTAGAGAGCTAGCATGGTTTACCTTGCATTACCTTAAGGTTACAAGGTTACCTTGTACTGCATATTATATGTTTGTTTTATTTTAAAAAACTTTTGCAGGGCATTAGTTGTTTCATCAATGGTCACAGTTTGCAGGTAGTAGTCACAGCTTTGTGGACATCAGAAAAGCGTTGGTCATCTACAAACGGTAACAATCTGGTTTATTAGTAACTACACCTTCATGATAACCCACGAATTAGGCAAACAAGTGTTGTAATGCTGCACTGAGATTTTGATGTAATTTTGGGTAAGTTGGTGGTACCATGTTAAAACTGAAACTTAGGGTTTGGAAGGTCTTATTCTGCCTGTGCTCTCACCAGCAGGCAATAGGCTGCATCTGTACTGACATGATGTGCACTTGTGGGCAGGCAGCGCAAGCTGAGTGAGAAGGGGGATGGCAGTGCTTGGCTCCAAGCTTGCCTCCAGGTGACCTTTCTTTCTAACTGAGGATTGCAGAATCTTTTTCTTCTGACATCTACCACTCAGTGATTTTGAGGAAAAGAGACAGCAGATCAGAAGAGTTAAAATAAGCTAATATTATTGGGAATCGGAATGGCTTTACTTTGACAGAGAAGAGTCATGCTTCACATGTGAATGATCTTCCTTTGACCTAAACTTAAACCATGAGTTCAAGGAACAACCATTTATAGAATTGGTTAGGTCTGTAATTCACTGTGTGAATAACAGGATGGTCTGAAAAAGAAAACAAAGATCCTTACATCTCTGCAAAGATGCAGAATAAAGACTATCAAATTCTCTTGGGTTTTCTTGTTGTTACTGGTGTTTTTTTGGTTTTGGTTTTTTTTTTTTCTTTTTGTTTTTTTACTTGTGGAGCAGAATTGGTGGGGTTTCAGAAATACTTTCAGTCAGTGTAAACCATTTCCTATTGTGGCTGCCAGCTGTTCTCTCAGTGTTTGCAGATGAGGGGCACAGCAACACTCCTTAAGAAACAATTGCTTGTGAAGAACAGATGAGTCTGAGGTTCTGGTTAAGGGAGAATGCACCCCCATAAATTACTGCATTATTATATATATCAAGAATACTTTTGTAGTCTGTCATTGGAGCAACCATTGAGTGGGATTCTGCATCCCACACTTGAAAATGGTCCCAGCTCAGCCAAATACTTGAGCAGGTGCTTGAAAGTTAAGCATTGACTTCAGCAGCTTGCCTAAGGGCTGACTCAGTTTTCATGCTGGTCTGGAAGGCTGCTGTAGTTCTCACAACTGTGTTTATACGGTGTTTCCTCCGGTGAGAGTGGACAGCAATATTTGTGTGCTTCCTGTGCTTGTGAAATATAATGATCACTCCTCCTCCCTAGCAGTGTTAAACTCTCTCTTTTGCAATGTGAAGAAAAAACGTATTACGTGGCTGGATCACTGGGGAGGTAGGTGGGTGGGTAATATCCACTGATGCGGCACTGTTGATCTGGAGTGAGTTGGCCCAGATTCACATTTGCTCTAAGGTCACCAATTGTGAGTTACAGTGTTGTTGTGTGCATGGCGCGGGGGAAAAAGTTGACATGGAGCAAGAAAGTTATGTTAACTAGCGTAGCTGCCTCCTGTTAAGGAAGGAGAGCCAAAACAAAAGATAGATGATGATTATTCAGGATTGAATAATGCTTTTGATTTTCCATGCCACCATCTGAGACTTGTAACATGTGACTAGTCCAAAGCCTGCTAGGCAGTCTGCTGCAGGGCTGATACACCTTAGTCATGATGTCTCACCCTGAATGGGCTGAGATGTGGTGTTACTGTGCTGAGTATGGGTATTGCCATAATTCCCCCCCCCAATGTTGTTTTATAGTCTTTTTGAAGAGGAAAAGCACTAAATCTGCTTCAACATGTGTCTGACCAATTGACATCCCAGAAAGTTAGTTGCTGTGAAGGGTAGGAAGCTGGTGATGGTTGGGGTCCATGCAGCTGTAGGATAGGAGACTGACTGCAACCTATTTATTGAGCATAGCTATGCTGACTCAGGTTTTCATACAGATTGCTGGGAGATCAGATTCACCATGCTTGTTTGTTCCTTCTGTATTGATTCAGCGTGCTAAAGTGAAGACAGTTCACTACAGACATAAGAAAGAGAGAAAACAAGGGCCGACAAACATTTTGTGGCTTTTGGCAAAAATAAATATACAGTATAAACGAGTCTGCCGAGCTGTACAGTCCTGCCTTTGTGTTTTGTGAGTGCACATGTTTTACTGCAGAAATCAGTTTAGCATAGCATAGCTGTGCAGATTCAGCAGGACCTACCATTATCTTGTTATGTTTTTTACCAAATTGACTTTTACAAGGCAGCAATTCAAAAACATGAAAGAGAAATGTGCTGAACAACCCATCCCTTGTCCCCCCCCATCCAGTGTGTGCTGGCAAATCTGCCACAGCTACACCCATAGGCATGGTGGTGCTTGGCTCCCTTGCTTGCAGGCTTTGGGCATTCTGCGTGTGTGAGCTGGTGCGGGTCTTGATTTTATCATTGTGCTCTCAAACTCCCAAGTTGCTGACTTTTCAGCTAAGTACAGCAGTTCAGACATGGCTTTCTGTCATGTTTCACTTTACAGACTTAATAGGATTTCATTGGTATAGCAAGAGTAACAAATGCACTGTTAAAAAAATTTTGCAAATCTTACTATTTTTCAGCTCTGCTCACTCGTAGCCTGCAGTCTCGGACGGACGAAGAAAAATGGCCAGAAAGCAGATAGGTTCCTAGGCTTGCCCTGACTAGCATTGCCTTTCACTGCCTCTGAAGGCTGAGTATTGAGCTATATGCACTGCTGGTCTGATCCAGAAAGGCCTATTCTGTGTTTTTAAAAGTATCCCTCTATTCCAGTGTGAGCGCTGAAGTAGCCATGGATACAGTATTTCTGCATTCTCAGATGTCTGGCAAAAGTGCCTGAATTTTTGTTTATTTTTAAGGGGTTAATTTAAAATGTGTAAAACTTTCCTACCTTCTGGGAATTCACTCAGCCCATGTATGCCTCAGCAAATGGCTTCTATTTAATAGCATCTTTGTACATTACCATTGAGAGATGGCTATCTCAGAGAGCTAAGCTGTGGATGTGCCCAAGGGTGAAAAAAGAACAAAAAAGTAAGACTGAGGGGAGGGGAGATGGGAGAAGGAAAGTTCTTTCTTTGTGCAGTTTTTTTGCAATGGGTCATGTGTGTGAAGGGTAGGGGCGGAGATGCTCTAAGGAGCATTCTGAGATAACAAAATAGCTTGCTTAGCTAAACAGGGGGCATTGAAATGACAGCCCTACCCATCCTTCTCTCTCGCTCTTCTGAGAACTAACCAGCGCTCAAGCAGCAGTGTTCATGTGTGGAGCAGGGCTGTGCACAGCTCCTTTTCCTCTTCCCTTGGGTTTTGAGAAGAAACTGCAGGGTTAGTGGTGTTTTCCCTCCAGCTCCTGAGACTAGCAACTATTGTGCGAAGGAAGTTAATTGCCAATGCCACTGCCTGCTCCTCACAGTTTGACAGGTCCTCTGGCACTAGCGTGTGCCTGTGTGTCACCACACTCCATGAACCTGCTCTGCAAACCCTGTCTCAAGCCACAGCGGTTATTTTCTTGAAGACTTGATTATTTCCTCAACAGAACTTTCCTCTGTAGAAAGTACTTGTTTCCTTTCCTTTCCTCTGCAGAAACTATTTGTCACTCAGGAGACCCATCTGGTTTTGAAGATTAGCCAGGCAGACCAGAGATGCCAGTGAGGGAGACCCACCCTGACGCAGCAGGTTTCAGATCCCCCTGCAGCCTGACCCTTATGTAGATTTTACTTCCTGTTGCAAGTAATGCCTTAAAATCTTTTGAATGGCTCACCCAATAGAAAAACTCTACTCTCTATTAATGGTTAATGGGTCTTCCTAGCAGATGTAAAATCCAGTGAAACATATACAGTTTCTTTGGTTTTAACAGGAACAGATGATTTAATAAGCAGCTATAAATCTCTTGGGAATGTACAGACATAGTCAAACACCATGCTTCTGCCAGATTTTTCACTGACTAGACTTATAGCCTATGAGTCATAGCGGTCTGCTCTGCTCTCCACCTCAAATGCTTGTTGTTGTTTTGGCTTTTAGAGGTGCTCTGTGCTGCATATGAGGGTTTTTATCACCTTCTGTTAATGGGCTTGCTCTTTCACCCAGAAGACAGCCTTCAAGCAGTTAATTCTCATTCTCTGTGTGAGCATGACAGTGCATGACATTTCTTTGCCATTCCCTGGCCCAGCTTGTGATTTCAAAATTGTATAGTGAAAATGTTTCTGAGAATTATATTAGTACAGCCTCCTAAATGGGCTTAGTAGTGGGAATCTGGTTAAATTAAAAGAGGTATAATCAGCCTCTTTCTTAATACAGTAATGCTTTCCTTCCAACAGTCTGTGGCCAACTTATGAAGTTTAATAAATTTATTCTAACAGTATTTCTAATACATTCAGTTATTATCAGCTTTTTAGAGATAAGGAAACCAAGACAGTAAGCAGAAAGCTGTTTCAGTTACCTGTGGCTCATGCTGAATTGCAGGGGAGGGTTGTATTTCCTAAAGTACTGAAGTACCATTCCAAAGGGATGTAAAATGGCACTGTGTTTTCCAAATGTCTTTTATATTGTGCTGGTCTGCTGGCTTTCCATAAGTGTCTTGGATGTCTAGGAACTGGGATTGCAAGCTCCTGATTTATTTTACAGTTGGTTTGCAAGCCATGTGAATTACACTTGGGAGCCACTCTAGAGGAGGGTGAGGTATTAGAATTGTTAAGATTTGCTCCAGGTCACACCCTGGTAAACCAGAGATGAAATTAGTGATAAAACATGAGACTTTATATGGAATTTTTAACCATTGTGGAGGTTCTTGCAAGACAGGTGCAGTGCAGCTTATTTTGAAAGCAGCTGGATGGAGGGGATTTAAAAAAAGGCCCACAGCAGGTTTGTTTTGTTTTGGTTTTTTTGGTTTTTTTGTTTTTTTTTTCTTTTATCTTGCAGTGCAAGTATCTAGTATTTTAGTGTGTGACCAGATAGAAAATGTCCAAGAAAAATTGTGCTAAGTTCTGACTTTTTCATATACAAGCAGGAAAAATTAGGCTCTAAATCTTTCACTGCCTCAGGACTGTATTTGCGTTTGTTGTACTCTGGGCCTGAGTAAATTGTGAGGAAGTTTCTTATTCCAGCGGTAGGGATGATGAAGAAACTCTGTTCATGTATGGCCTTTTTCAGGCTGGAGGCAGTATCAAAAATGCATGGATGTGAAGTAGGTTAAGAACCTGGAAACAGCCTTGGAGGTTGATTAATGTACAGAATTGTATAATGTGATCAAAGATACATATTGTGTGAAGCTTATGGTGAGATTGCAACTTCCTGCATTGTTCCAATAGTTTGCTTCTGATTTCTTAGAGCTTCAGAAAGGCAAACAGATATTGTGTTACTAGGCGAAGAAAGGTCATATAACTGGCTAATGTCAAAATCAAGAAGAACACTTGATTCTTCTGACTGCTTGTTAGGTGCCTCCACTCTGCACGGGAAGCGGAGTAGAGGGCTTCAACCCTGTGCATATGCGCAAAAAAAAAAAACCCTTTCAGCTTTTTCTGGCAAACTGAGTGTTGCTTTATGCTTTCAGTAAGCACAGAGCTTTCACGTTTACTGGTGGGACTTTTAACACGTCAGGAAATCAGAAGATTGGAGTCATAATCAGCATGTCTGTTCTTGAATGGGGAATTTTCCCCAAAGCAAGTTGTGATGCATGCTCCTAATGATTTGAATCTTATGGTTCAGACTTTCCATCGGCTGCTTCCAGCACTGTAGGTACTAACTTGCGTTTGCAGTGAACATCCGCACGCCCAACTGCAAGGGTAACAGCCATAAGTTACATGTTTAAATCTCAGCGTAACTCTGTGTGATTAACTGGGAATGCCCAGTGCCTTTAGAAGTCTGGTCCTACTGTGATGTTTAGATGGAGATGTTGGTGCAGCGTTCAGTGTTCTTGCTGTTGCAGGCCAGGTTAGGGGTTAGCAAGAAATCAAGACTTTTAGCAGAGCTTTTGCTAGCACTTTTTCACTGGCAGCAAGGTCTTTTGCAAACTTTCTAGCGTGTGGTCTTTGTGCACTAAATGGCTAACACTCAGCCTGTGTTGTGGGATTTCACCATTTTCATAGTAGGAACAGCAAGCAGCAGCAGCAGCAGCAGTTCCAGGCAGTGAGTTGTCCAGCACCTTAAAGCAATGTACATAGCAATGGGGAACATCATGTGACTACATGGACCTTATCCAGTGTTTTAAAGAAAAAATATCTGTAACAGTGTCCTGGCCTATATAAGCTGTATAGTTTTCCCAGACTTGGAAGAAGAGCACTGGTACTTTCCCAAGTTCCACCCTTTTCAGCTTGATGTAAAAAAAAAAAGTCGATTCTTGCTTTTCTTTGTCTTTAAAATGGGAAATACTTTAATTAAAAGAAGAAATAATGCTTTTTCATGGCAAGAGGCAAAATCTTATCTCTGAGTCATCTGTTTTGATGAGAGCAAAGCAGAATGTATATTTTCTTTTTTTTTTTCTTTTCTTTTTTCTTAAATAATAGCCTTCACTGTTAGTGGTGAATAGGAGACAGGTAGGTGTGTGATTCACCAGCAGCCTAAAAGGGGGTGTTGGGAGAGTCCTTCCTTGGATATGGGGCTGTTTTCAGAGGCTTCCCCGAGCTCTGTTTGGAAGAGTGCACAGAATCGAAGGAGGAGGAATGACCTTGCTTTTAAGGCATTCATCTGGAGCTCAGGCACTGGAAGCTGAATTCCCAGCTCTGGGACTGGCTTCCTCTGTGGTCGGCAGTATGTTGCTCAGGGGGTGTCTGTGCAGCACAATGGAGCTGGGCACAGAGAGCCCTGGAGCTGACTCCAGGAGGTCTGCACGGCCCTACACAGCAGTGGGGCACTGTGTGGAAGCATGACGCCCTTCCCCCCAAAAATACAGCTGCGCTAGTTCAAGCACAGCCTTGTGCTGTTGGGGCTGTGCTGCTTCCAGTTCTGGAGTTACGATGGTTGTGCCTGATTTGGGCATCTCTATACCACACTCCATTGCCGAACCCAGGAAGCACTGAGGTACTAAGAAACTAACACAGAGTGCACAAAATGTTTTTGAACTGCCTGCATGGTCTGGCTTTGGATTTCTTTTGTTTTGCACAAGCTTGTCCTAGTCACTCCACTGTCACTGACTTTCGTTTCCTCCATGGCACCAGAAATCAGCTAGAAGGAAAGCTTAATTTCAGCTGTTTCCCATGTCCAGATTGTTTTCCAGGAAGAAAAAAGTTCTGATATCCCTTAGAGTTCAGCTGACCCCAACTGCCTTCCAGGTCCTAATTATGATCTCAGGGGAGGCAGCAGACCCTGGTGCTCAGAACCCAGTCAGTCACGCACTGTTTCCGAGGGGCCACTGGGCAGCCTCGTGCACAAAGCCACGTAACTCCTCTTTTCCAAGCAGCCACACAGGAGTGACATTTGCTCGGCTTTGTAAAGCACACTGAGGCCATGAATGAAAGAATTAAAGGAGGTGTGCGTATTCAAAACAGTATTTTGTTTATCTGCTCTATCCAAAATAGGGAAGAAAATAGCTTTATTGTCTGTGGCTTGAAAAATCTGCCTGCTGTGATGATTATGACAATATGAAAGACAAACTTGTTATATGCCTAAGAAAACACATGCTGTCGCTGGCTTTGATTTCAGTGGGGTGTAGGTGATGGGAGTAGGGCTGGGCTGGTGCTTGCAGCACTCTTCCACCCCAGAGATGCTAGGCAGGGCTCACAGACATCCCCCCAGCATGTTAGCAGCAGTTCACAGGGTCTCCAGGCCAACTTGGAGGTTCAAGTCATGACTAAAACAAAGGAAGCCAACTGCAGAAGTTAGCACACAGATAAGTCATTGCTTTTTGTCCAAAGGAACATCAGGCTGACACTTTCTTCTTAGAGTCTCTTGGCTAATAGTCTTTGGAAGATAAGATCTATCCAGTCAGAGGGGGTTGCATAAACTTCCTATGAACTTTCATAGCGTCGATCAAAAGGAATCACAAAACATGTTGTCATTATTAATCTATTTATTTATTTATTTATTTAGAAGTTCAAAGAGTGCACAGCACTATTGGTTGTGGTTTTTCTCATGTAAACAAGGTGATATCGTACTGGATAGTCAGCCTTAGTCTCCATCCGTATTCTGCTTCAGAAACCAGCACTGCATTGTTGAATATACCTGTCCTCGTGTCCATTGCTTTGCTAAGAGACCCTCTTCCCTTTATTAGCTCCGGAGAGCTAATGTAACAATAGAGGTGGTTCCCAACAGCATCTTCTTCTTTGTCCCTCTACCTGAATGCAAGTACAACAAGGGCTACCTTGACAACAATTTGAAAAGTGCCTCTTCAAGTGGGGATTTGGCTTAAAGCATCCGTATTCCCATCCTTTATGTGCTCTGAGAAGGATTCTGCCCCTCTGTTCCCATTAAGTCAAAACTTTGCAGCACTTGCTCAGATGCACACAAGATTTAGTCCTCCCAGAGTTATATTCTTGTGAGTCCTGCTTGCATTGCAATTCCAGGTGTGAGGGAATCTGTTTTTTAAATTGCCTTCTACTCCCACGTGTAGCATCTTGTGTCGCAGGATGTGTACTGTGAACGAGGGCAACAGAAACTTGTCCTTTGGCTTTTACTCAAAAAAAACCAGTAGTGAACTAAAACAAACTAAGACAAATTGAGATATCTTGCATTCATGTAGGGTCAAATCAGAATTCCTATGGAATTTCAAACAACTCATTGACATCTCTCCTGATACGGCTAGTTCCCAGAGGAAGCCTGCTTGTCTCACTTACCCCTCTTCCTGGGACATAAATCCACACTTGATGGGGATATATGCAGTAAAAAAAGGTGTAGAAAGAAACTAACACCTACAAAAAGGGCAAATTTTTCTTGTTTCGTCCAGACAGGACAAATAGTCCCCCCTCGGGGACTTCCCCCCACCGTCAGTTTTGGTCCTACAGCTTCCTGTCTTTGCTTTTCAAGCATGCCTAGGATACAGCACAGCCACCCACAGGAAGGGTGTTGGCTGGAGTGCAGATGGGTTGCAGACAGGGCTGGCTCTGGAGAGTTAAGGAGCAGAAGGACTTATTTACATGAGGTTCCCACCTTTTGGTTATCCCTATGGCTTGGCTTGTGCCTTGGCCTGGTGCCATCTGACACAGTTTGCAGCACTGGGATGTTGAGGGCTGGCTGAATTGGCTGCCTGGGCCCAGAGCCAGTTTGTATGGCTTGTGTGGCTTTGCACTGCTTTCCTAGCAGCGTGAGCTGTAATGTGTGTCTCCTGTCATGAATCAGACTATAGGTATGGATAATTCTCAAACCAGGCATTTACATGAGTTAATTCCACACTGCTCAGGTTTAAAGTTGTTTTATTAAGGAATTATTCAGCTCATTGCTCAGCAGATTGTCAGCCTCAGTAGTAGTTTTAGCATGGTGAGCGTGTCCTGGTTATATCACCAAACAATGTCTTAAAGCTTTAATTGCCAAATAAAAACTCTTTCCATCTCTCTTTCCTGAAATATACAACATGACTAAAGCACCACTTTGGTAAAATATTGTAGCACATGTTTGGCATGTTTTTAAGTTCTTTTGAAGTCAATGTTTAAGTGCTTTGCTGAATCAGGGCCTAAACCAATAATAGCCACAAAGTTAAGCCACTTTATTTCTGAATGAGTGTTTGCACAGGAGCTGAATGTGTGTCAGCTTCTTGTCATTACGCCTCAGGTACAGATACCCTCTTCGTTTCTCTGAATCACTTAGCAGCTTTTGAAAATTGCTGTCTTGCACTCAGTTGAGACATCAGGGTCAGACCCAAGTATGGCAGGCTTTCATTAGCAGAATGAGATCAAACTGAAATGGGATATAGGGCTGTAAAGGGATTGGCAGCATCTCAAAGAGTGCACAGCTATGATTAGTCATTTCCTATACACATATTTTGTGTGTGTGTGTGTATACACACACTTCTTTTTTTCTGGGTTAGTTAAATCAGTACAGTGCTTCAAACATGATCCTTGTTGAGCTATTAAGGAGGTCATGGAAATTTTTAATTCTCCTGTAGAAGAGAGAATTGTGGAAATACTACAGGTAATGGAGCTGATGCTGAAATGGGGGAAGAAAACAAGATCATAGCTTACTGATCTTAGACCTAAACCTGTGCGGTCCCATTGCAACCAGAGGGCTCATATGTTGGGTCAACTCCTTTGCTATTGTTTGCAGGGCTACGGTATACTTTTGTACTACTTACTGTGATACCACAATCCTAGCAAAACATGATGCAGTGAGGCAAAATTGAAGTTAATGTGCCACTGAAGTCAGTGGAATTATTATTCACTTCAGTAGAATGATGCTTTTGTGGTCAGAGGTGTTGTGCCACTTGCTTTTATTGCTGTGCTCTCATGCCATTGTGTTGGAGTGTTAACAATAAAGGCCAGTGCTGTGGACCGTTAATTCAAAGAACTCAATGGTGTGGGACTGCTTCAAAGAGTATGGTGGCTGCTGTCCTGGATGTCATGGTCTTGTCCCACCTGGTAGTCACAGAATGCCCTATGTAAAAGTATTGAGTGCTGGGCCTCTAAATAAAGTGCCGAGACCACAGTTTTTGTAGCGCATGCATGCTTTATACTATGAGCTGGTGAGGGCCTTTTCCCTTATTTCCATACCTCTGCAAGTCACTGCCTGGTGATGAGGAAGTAAGTGCTGTTGCCTAGCTCTCTGCCTCTCCCAGTGAAGTCAGTAGGAGCTGCAGGCACTTGCCTTTCCATGGTATTGGGTTAAAAATATACTGGGGCAGGGTAGTCAAGCTTCAGTTTTTGCTGTTGAGTCTTAAATTTATCTAAGTTCAAACAGATACATATCCATTGAGATCACTGGCATGTTGGTCAGTAACTGTGGTGTAGAGATGACATGAGAGGAAGAGCAATAAGGTGGTCATCTTCTATAGGAAAGGGCCAGAAGCCCTTCTGAAGGGCAGAAAGTTATTTGAGGAGGGGGAAAAATAATAAATCATTTTACAAGAGTATTTTTATGTGAACTTCATTTTATTTAATAAATGCAAAGGAAAATATTACTGAAGTTGGTGCAGTAATTAATCTCTGTTTACACCTACCAGAGATTTGTGCTGTTGTTGTGGGCAGCTTAGTCTGTAGCTCATCTCTGGTTTTGTCTTTTTAAATCCCAAAGTTGATGTTGTGTTTTCACCTACTGAAAGTGATAAAATTTCATGAGTCATTTAGGAACAGATCTGATTTTTTTTCCTCTCCTGTTGCTGTTGATGGCCACTTGACTTGGAAAGCATTCAATAAAGAATCTCAGACCCCGCAGCTTGTGGAGAGAGCAGCTCAGATTTCCCTTTTCAGACTCAAGGGCAGAGACGCCAGGTGTGCCCCGGTGAGGACTCTCCCACTGCACAGTTATCTTTTTCAGTGCACTTCTGCTCCTGCGTGCGTCACGTGGCTTCTGCCTCTTGCGCTTGTGACAGCAGAGCATAGGAAGGAGCGTGTTCAACCAGTCAGAAATGGGAAGTGTATCGGAAATAAGAAACTAAACATCAGCCATGTGTGAGTAATGGATTGTCTGTCTCCTGCAGGGGATGAGGAGGATATTCTAATGCTTTTTGATCGCAGTGTAGCCATGAGACTGTAATTAATGTAACATCAGCTGTTCATCATGTCTTCTGTTTATGATCCCAGACTCTGTCCTGATCCTAAATTTTGTTCTGAGCTGTTGATGTGCTCATATAAAAGCCCAGTGAGAAAAAAGTAAAAGGTGGGAATGGCTCTTGTTTCACTGGGGCCAATCTGAGCAAAATATTTCACTTTTTGGCAAGGAATTGATTAGGACTGTAATCATGAGGCTTAGAATAGAAATATGCTTGTCTGGGGTCTTCTGTGGTAGTGATCTGCCCAAGACCAAAGCTTGAGCCATAGTTTTACTACTGTGCTTTGTACCTACATGTTTATGCATGCATAATATATTTTAATGACTTAATTTGTTTTGTTTGGAACTTTAGACTGTAACTGAGTGTATACATAATGCAATGAGCATTTTCAATTGTTTATAAATGCTAGCTTGCATGCTTCCTTGACATCCTTGCCATATATGCAGATGTGGTCACCTAATGAAGTGCTACAGAGCCTTGTGATAAACTCTGGAGTGGGATGTGATGCAAACAGTTGGTACATACTCCCATGCTACAGTAGTGGGGTCCATAGAAAATTTGAGACTGACCAGCCATTTCATCTCTCCATTGATCAATTCCTAGGTTGTTTTGTTTTTTTTTTAATTAATTCCATGTCTTTGAGCACTCCCTTTGCGGTGATGTAGGGTAAAACATTCCTTTCTTGGGAGGAACCATCCATCTCCCTCTTTCCCCAGTTATGCTGCTGAAACTCTGCCCACTTGCAGCATGCGATCAGTTTAACTCAGTCATACACCAAAGGGAACTTTTCAAGACAAAAACATGTCATAATTTTTTGTGTTTGGCTCCCATGGTTCCTCTGGGCCTCACTGGTGCATTCTTAAGGGAACTTAGCGTGAACTTGCAAGCTTAGCATGTGGCGCTTTTGTGTCTGGAAAACCTATTTCATGTGATGTGATTTCAGCATCTTCTGAGTTCTTGACACCTGAAGTAGCCGTCTTTTTATGTTCATGTACCTGTGTATGGTCTGCATGCAGTTTTTGGTAACTAAAATATGCCTCATGTATATGCCTTTGGGTAGTGTTTTTGATAGAAAGAGAAGTCATTTAAGTGTACAATCCACTGGGAGCTCTGTCACTCCCAAAATGTAGTTTTCAGAAGTACAGTCAGTAATATGCTCCAGTGTAGTTTATATTTTATAATAGCTATATGGAGAGACAGGTGTTCCCATAAGACATCACCCTGTCTAGGTTTTTTTTAATCCAACCTTTGCTATCATGTTACAAATACAACCAGAACAGTAATATGTTGGATCTCTTTGTTATCTCCTCGTATATAAACCTAGCTGTGTTGATTGTGTAATGTACATACACATTTTCTTGTGTTCAGCTCCCTAAATAACATAGAAAGGGTTGCACATGCTGATTTTATTTTTTAATGCAGGGGTGAATTATCATAACAGCATAATGAAGTGGTTGATAGAGAAACAAGAAACTGATTTCCCACTTAGTATGGCATAGTCAGCTTTGCAATTTTATGCCCACTAGAGGGACTGTTGCTTATACTACTCATTGCAGAAAGCAGAGTCACGCAGTCCCTTTAGTATCTTTTATGAAGTTTTAAAACTTTGAATGGCTGACTCCAGTTAAATCCTCTAAAGAGTAAGTCTCCAAGCTATTTCTCAAAGTGCAAAAACTGGGCACAGTACTGTTCTTCTGAGTCCCAAGTACTTTTTACTGAATTTCCTTATTAAATGTTCTTTTTCTTTCTTTTTTTGAAACGTATTTTCTGTTCGCTTGATTTATCAGTCCAGGCTTTCCTATATGACATTGCTGGGGATTAATTTAGAATTTTTTTGTCGAGGAAAAAATGTTGTGTTTCTTTATTTATGTTTGGAATAAGTTTTGTTTTGCAACCATGGTGCCAGTGAAGATGGTAAATTAATGACTTCTTGTATTCACAAACATCATTGAAATGGGTTTCTCCTTTAACTGGGAGATAGTGAGTTTTGGGTAAAAGGCACGTAAACTTAGAGTCAGTATGAGAAAATTTCCAAAAGTATCTGTTTTTTTCTTTAGCTGGGGGATTTTTTCTGTTTGTTTGTTAGAGTTGCATGTTCCTGACCTGCACATTTTTCTCCTTAATTACAGAAACATGAAAGAATACAGGAAGTCCTGCATGACCACGATGAATACCTGTGCTAATTAAGTCACTGGCTGGGTACTGGGAGAACAGCAAGGTAAGAAGTCCGGCCATGCCAGCAGCATTTCTTGTAATCTGCATGATTGTATTTCAACAAAGCCTTAGTGCTTTCAGATACCAAATTCATAACAAGTCGGGCAACGACTAATAGCCCGCAGGTTTGAATGCAATAGATTTACTTTTATTTCAAAGCTTTGGAAAGTAAACACCTCTGTTTTCCTTCCTGGGTGAAAAAACAGTGCAAGTTCTGTGGTGGTTTTCTTTTTTTAAAAGGCGGTATCTCTGATTTCAACAATCGATTCATGACCAAAGCTCAGCTTCCTGGGCTGACTCTAGGGAGGGCTTGGAGGAGGGGTGGAATGCTTCAAAAACTTAGCTGATGAAAAGGCATGCTGTTTTGTGGATGCCTCCCAGAATTGTTTAAATCTGTGTGTGTGTGTGTATGCGCGCGCGCGCGCGTGCATGAAAAGAGAGAGCGAGATCTCCATGACAACTGGCCTGGCCAGTCTGTGTTCTCTGCAATCATTTTAGCTGGAATCAGTGCTGCGAAAGGTCATATGAAGGAGTTGTGGGAAGCACAGCAGGTATTAGACGCTAAACGACTGGTTTTCTGATTGCCTCGGATAATAAGGCAGAGTTTTGTCTGGGAAATACAAATCTGAGAATGGAGTGGAAAGGGAAATGCTCCAAATTTCAGGTAACAAAAATCACCTTTTCAATGTTATTTCTTCCCATTTTAAAGTTTGGTGGTTTTTTTTTTTTTCCCCGTGGTGTTTACTCCCAGCCGAGCGTCTGAGCGAGCTTGGATTCCCTAGCTCTGGGGAATGATGTCATGCGGCAACAGTTGGATTCTATTAGCCAGGGAAAGAGGAAACATCCTGCATTTTTGGGGAAAAAAAAAAAAAAAAAAAATTGGCTCTTTGTTGAATCTTGTGCAAAGGCTGCAAGAAGTGTTTAAAAAAAAAAGTTTCTAAGAAATTAATTCCTAGAAAATGTCATTTAGGACCTAGAGAACACCAAACTTTAAAACCACCACAACAATTACTCCTATATGCAAGAAAATAATTATGGAAGTGTTACAGATTTCAGAAGACATTTCTTTCTTCTTGGATGCTCCTATAGTCATCTTTAATGAGAAAATTAATTGCACTGTAATTAAGCAGAGGATTTGGAACCTCCATTCACTTGGGATCCTTGAGCAATTGTTTGGAGAATGTGCTGCTGAAGAGTTTCTTCTGGGTTGGGCTCTGTCTCAAACTGCTGCTTATGAATAGATGATGCTGGCAGCGTTGTTCTTAATAAAGTTTTCAGTCTTGGACTGTGTTTTTCATAGCTTTAAACCAGCCTTTCTGGGAGAGGGTAGTGGGGGAAGAAAGCAGAAAACAGTTTCAGCAATTTGAAAGGGTCTTTTTTTCCGCTTTTCTTCAGAGACATTTGCTAATTGCTGTATTCAACACTCAACATTAGGATAGCACGCATAGGATTTTAAGTGGAAAAATACCTAATGATTAAGATACAACTGCTGTGTCCTGATGAAAAGACTTAGAAAACGGAAATAATCCTACTCCCTCAAACATCACAAAAATACACTGTACCGATAACCATGATGAAACGCTGTTTAAACACCCTCTAGCAGACCCTTGTTTCTACTTTTATGCTGCTTTGCTCCCTTCCGTGTGTTTCAGGCATGATCCAAAGCTTGCTGGAGTCCATGGGAGGTTTCCCATCAACTTCAAAGGGCTTCAGATCAGCCTCTGCCTGAGAACTTCTCAGCCTCTGTTTCAGTCTTTTGACTGCAGGACCAGGCCACAGGCTCTTGCTTTCTTTCTTGAGCTTTCCAAACAGAAGGTCTTTTGTGTTCCTCCAAACAATGCCAGGCGCTGCTGACTGGCTTCAGCGTGGCTGCTAACACATGCTGGAGATACTGGTGATGCTTATTTCCGCTTTCTTCTAAAATCGTCCTAGAGGGGGAAAGTGCAGTGAATGGAAATCAGATACTTCTATCCCACTTCCCCTCCTCACAAATGGCTCTTGTTTATGAGTGTGTGTGTGTGTGCGCGTGCACATGTGCAAATTGTTCCTTGATTAAAGGGCAGTATTGGCTGTGCTTCAGGGAGGAGTTCCAGGAAGACTTTAGGGGGAAAACACTGTTATCGCTGTGATCTGCCAGTAGAGCACTCATGAGGGAGAAGCAGGCTGTCCTGGAGCAGGCAATCTTTATACAACATGCATACAGAATTGATAGCTGTCATCTGCGAACTGAGGGCTGATCAGCACAGTCTAATGCTTCATGTCCCCCTCTTGCCTACCAGATTTGACCAGCTTGAGTCTATAAATAAAATACTGCTGTTACTGAATATCAATTAATAACCTGGTTAAGTGACTGGAAAAAATAATATTTTCATCTGTTTGATGGTTGAGAGCAGTTTAATGAGAAATCCTTGTGCCATTCTTGACTAGAAATGAAATATTTGTGGAAGTGGCATGTTAATTTGAACCATCACCCTCCTTAAGAAGGAACATTGTGATAGTTACCCAAGTTTAAGACTCATTTGCAGGAAAATGCTATTAGTCCCTGGAATTTCTGAGACAGACAAAGATTATGGTTTTCAAAATCAGAACCACTGCTTTTAAGTGCCTACATTTTACAGATGGTCAGTTTGAGGCTCTGGAGCAATCTCTGCAAGGTGTTGCAAATTGGGCATTCCAAAGGCAACAGTTGCTTTTTGGCGTTTATCTGTGATGCAGTGCGATGCAGTGGGAAGCCTGGTGCTCTCCCAGTGCTTCTGGCTGAGTGGCATTTCCCTTAATGGTCTGTGTTGTAGTATTTACATGTTACTTTGAAAAGTGATACAAGGCATCATTCCCATAGTCTTTTAATATAACTTCCATATGTCCTAGCGCTCTGAATGGTTCCAAATGAAGTTTGCATATGTTTTATACTACATATACCTTACCAGTAAGAAGTAAAAAAAAATTAAAAAACCCCAATAAATCATAATATTTTTATAACTACACTCGTAACAAGGCACCTTATAGCTGACCTGCTATGGCTGGGCATAAACATAACCAGCAGCACATAGGCATTGGCACGTCGTTTTTTTCATCCGTTAAGGGAGTAAGCAATTCAAGAAGGCTGCTGCTATACCCAGTAACGCATGTGAAGTTCTTGCAGTGGCCTGTGCGGGTGTAGCAGCAACACAGTGCTCAACACAGCTCCAGTGGACAGGTCCGTAGCCCAGCATTTGCAGCCTGCTGTAGTTGTCGCATTCATTTCTGTATCTTGAAGAGAGTTGCTTTATGTTGTTGTCCTGACATAAATCTCCTCATTGGTCCCATGCATCCACCATGTTTCTGCTAGTGGCTGTATGCCCAAATTCTGTCTGTGGATAGTCAGGTGGTCTGAGTTTTCCAGAGAGATTAATCTATTTTTTTTATAGGATTAGTTGTGTCCTGTCTCATTGCATTTGGAAGGAAAGCAAAAGGACATGGTAGAAATCTTTTTTTTTGTTTTCTCTCCTTGACTATCTAATGAGTAATTTTTATATTCTGAGTTACAATGTTTTAATTGCTTGTTTTATCTTGCATAAGGTCACCTTTTGTGTAACTGCTCATACTCCCTCTATCCACAGGTTGACAGCGCGTTTCCCTGTTTGTTGCAGCGAGTTCCAGGTTAATTGCTATGTTGACATAGTTGTCTTCATTACTTGGAAATACACTGCTTTGTTTGCAAATGAGCTGAGGCTATCTAGAAACCTAGGACTGACTTTGTCTGTATCACTCAATTCTTGTTTCTGCTCTTACTCCCTTCTCTAAATAACTCCAGTCCCTTCCATTTTTCTTCTTAGGGAAAGTCTGTGAGACACTGGAAAAACACTGTAGTTGTCTCTGTTTCAGCTGTTTTCTGTGAAGGTTGGGTGATCTTCAGAGCACCTGGTGCTACAGTTGTGGACAGATGGACCATTAAATTCTTGAACGTGAGATCAGTGTTCTCCATCTGCAACCTTACACTCACTATAGATGGAATTCATTGATTGAAAACAACAGTGCTGCATATTTAGAAGAGCTGCTCGTGAGGATGCTCAAATCTTTCCTTATTTTCTGTAAGTTAATTTCAGTTCCAGCAGTATGAACAACTAGTTCTCACAGTTGTTTCCTCTCATGTGCTGTTTTCTGGTCATGGTGACAAAGTGACTTTCTAAGGTGTAAAATGTGACATGCAAAAGGATTTGTTCTGATTTTGTTCTGATTTGTTCAGCTCACACTGAATATGAGTATGGCTACCTTTAATTACAGCAAGAACCTTGGAATGATTGCACTGTCATTCTGCTCTGCAATGCAGGCTATCATTAGTGCTAATCAGTTATCGCTGTTCTGCCTGTGCATCTTTGACCCAGTTACTTTGCTGAACTTAACACAGTTGCTAGTGTGACGCAAAGCAGACTCTTGGCACAGCCCTGATCACAGAGCAGGGAGAGATCTGGCAACTTTCACAGAAATCCGTTATAATTAAGGCTTCCGGTCTGGGATTTAGACTTCTTCTTTCTCTTAAAAGACTGAAAGGCTTTTAAAAATATTTTTCAGGCTGAAAAGGAACCTACTGGTGTTAGAAGCAAAGTCCCCTGATGGTACTAGCTGCAGGCAGACCTGGAAGAGGCAGGTGCTACCCTTTTTCCTTCATCAGGCTTTGCAAATATGCTTCCACCCCGAGTGCTTTTTGGATAGAGCCTCCCAGTTGTTCCTCAGTTTCACATGACAACAACAGAGTCCCCTAAGCAGTTAGAGGAGTGTTGCACAGTTGGCTTTCCTCCAGTGCCAGCTCTTATTCTGAGTTCAATCCTCATGTAGCATTAATCCTCTCTGCCCACTTGGAGCCAAACTGCTGTATGCAAGGGGCTGTTCAAAGGACTACCATTTCCTGATACTGTCAGAGGCAGTGCTCCCCCCTTGAACTTTTTTTTCCCCATCCTATTGCAGTTTGATGACAAGGAGATGAATCAGAGGCTAAAACCTCTGCCAATGGCAAGAGCACAATTTGGCATCCCTTGTGCAGCTGGCATCCAAAGGACACAAGTCATCAAATTATCCGTGCTCCTGGTGCAGCTGAGCCTGTTTGTTTATGATCAGAATGTCCCTCCCCTCTTTAAAGCATGCTTGAATGTTAAAAGGCATCACTAAGCATTTACCACATTATGGACATGCCAAGGGCAGTTGGACAATTTTGACAGTACAAAACCTGCTCCCTGCAATGTTATTTCATGCCTTCTTAGTAAAGAGCAAAAAGCAATTTGAGAGCTGCAGCAGTATGAAAACATTTGCAGCTGCACAATTCACATTCCCATGTTTCAGTCTCTCACAGGCCCATGCAGACCTTCTATTATTAGTTTAAAAGCAGAATAGCTGACAACTGATTAATTTGAATGGCGTATTCCAGAGAGAGCTGTTTTATGACTGAGTTGTCAAAAGTGGAAAGCCAAGAAAGTATTGAGTGAAGTTACAAAGAAAAATCTCTGATGTAGAGCACAATCCTGTTTATCCAAAAGATTTGTAGGGGACAAAACCATCTTCATACCACTCTTCTGTCAACATGTTCAAACCTGTGCTGGGGGAGGTGAGAAGCTGAACAGGTCAGCCTGTTGTGTTCATCCCCTAGCAGTTCTTGGGAGAGCTCCCCAGGGGTTTCCTGACACATCGTCGCAGGGAAGGGGACGTTGCAACTCAGTCTTCAAAACCCTGCCTAAAAAATAATTTCAAGTGACTCATTCTGGTGTTGGTTTTTGGAGAAGAGCCAAGTTGGTTTCAGAGGGTAGAGTGAAAAAAAACACTTTTGGACAATGGATATGCTTTGTGTAATCAGCTGGTGCTCTGGATTAGAGCTGCTCCACTGTGCATCAGACTAGGTTTCACCATTGTACTGATCCCACTACACTCATGCTTGGGGCAGCAGATTGACTTTTGGGAATGTATGAAGACCTAAGAGCAAACATTGTTTTTTCAGTGCTCTTTTATTAGCAGCAGCACGTGACAGTAGGTTGCAGGTTGAGCGGTATCACCTCGGGACATGCGCAGGTGGCTGTCTGGCCACCCCTTTTTTTCCCTGTAGAAAGCACTGCCCTTGTGTGCCACCTGTAAGCAAGACCCTGCTCCCAGTCTGGGCAGCTGAAGCACAACGCTCTTTTCCTGATCTGAGGCTTTAGTGGAGATGGAAAGCCAGTCCTGTCCCTGGAGCTGCATAAGGTGATCCATTTAGGTCTTCTGTATCCTACAGCAATGAGCCTCTGCCATGACCCTGTAATGTCACCTGCTTTCATGGGACTGTTCCCTCTGCCCCTGCTTGGGATGCTCTGGGGGGGCAGGAGTCCCAAAAGATGAGAGCAAAGTGTGGCACAAGGCAAGAATGCCCCCTAGTCACCGTGGGCAGGAGAGCCTGCGTGTTTTTCAGCACAGAGAGCTTGTGTCCTTGAGGGTGATCAGGTGATCAGCTGGGCAGGTACACTGTTCTCTTTAACCAGGCTAGAGCTGCTGTCAAGGCACAGAGGATGTGGTCCCAAAACACATGCAGAGCTGAGGTCTTTACAGACCCTGCCTGTCACCATGTGCTGCCTATGCCTTCCTCCTCCTCACTTTAGGGCCCATGGAGACAGGGGAGAGGGTAGCAATGAGAGTGAGGCTTTTTCCCTTTCTATCCAGCAGTTGAGCCCAGGTTACTTTTTCAACAGAAGTCTCCCTGGAAATGAGATTTGTTTAATGTCGGGTGAAGGCAGAAGTGGAACCTTACTGCATTTAGAAATGCTCAATTCACGTCCGCGTGTTTGGAGCTATTTGTGTGTGGGGAGGGGGCCGCTATACAAGCTGGTTGTACAGGGGACCCTATTAGTAGGTTACAATCTCTTCTGCGCCAGCCTCAGTGGATAGTATAATATACTGCCAAATCTCACATTTGCATTAAGGTCTGCTTTCCTTTCCTATGGAGACATTATCCGGTTTTCTGCTGAGACACATCAAGAGGTAAGGTCCCTGCTGTGTTTTATTTACTATTGGCTGACATGCACGGACAGTAGAAAACAAATGTAAACATGACTCGAAGCTGTGTACTACAATAGCACAAAATGCTTCCTGGGGATTTATGACCATCTTGAAGAACAGGATGTCCAAGAGGCCGCCTGAGGTCGTCAGCTGCAGCACCTAGTCAGCAGACCCCAGAGCAGTTCCTGTGCCTGTGGCACTGATGGCTCTGATAACATGGGTGTACCTACCTGTTCTAAATGGCCAGATCCTCAGGAAGAGAAAGATGAAGACAGTGGAGTTATGCTAAAGGTTCCCATGATTTTTCTGGAATATCTATGCAGTTCATGTTCTGGATAGGGCAGACTGATGGCAAAGTGGCCATTTGTCTGGAGATTTCAGGTGTCAGTTAATGGCTGCTCTGCTCAGGCTGTGTGATGTCCTGAAATCCTGAACAAATGGCCACATTCCTCTTTCTCCACCTCAATAAAATTTCCATGTGCAGAACCAGGCTGCATTAGGTGAAGCTCTCTTGTGCATCAGCCTCTTGCAGAGTTGTATCAGGTGTGCAATGTCATTTTGGCAGTTGCATTGTTGGTGAGATGTATGACCTTGCCTACAGTAGCAATGCATATGGGCTTACTGTCTTCTCAGATCTGGCATCACATGCCCCTTGGGGACGTAGTGACAGGATGGACCCCAAAGTGAACTGCCAAACTGCCTCTGGTTCTGAGAAGGATGAGTTCCTGCTGCCTGTATTGGTGCCAAATGGTATGCTGGCTTATGGAAGTATTAAAATGTTTACTATGAAAAAATGATTTGTCATGAGAAAAGGAGAAACCTGTTGCTTGCAGTGAGGGAACAGCTGGCTACTCCTGAGTCTGGGTAGAAAAGGGAGATGGTAGGAATAGGTTGGAGGAAGAGCGCAGAAAAAAAGCCAGATGATTATCTGTGAAAGAGGAAAGAAAACCTTGTTAAAAGGTAATTATTCTTGCGGATAAGTGGTTGGCTTCATGCAAGGTGGGCAGGAGAGAAGCAAAGTCAAAACCCAGACTTCTGGCTCAGCATAACTTATCATTTAAACATTTGCTTACAATCTGACTTTAAAGCAAACCAACCAACCCATCATTGTAGACTGGGAATCATGTAAAATATTTTTTCGGTAACATGGACACATGATGTTCCCAAAACAAAACAGTCCAGGACACTTGCGGTGGTGGGGGTGACGTTGAGAGCCTATTAGGCTGTTTCCCTGCTGCCCACTACTGAACAGGAGCAGCTAATCTGTTGGCTTGGACAGATTGCTCTTGTGACAGTGGCTCATTAATGGTTGTCACATCAGTTATGTTTCCATGACAGCCTCAGGTCTGACAAATGTGACAAAGCTGTGTTTTATCAGCAAATCCCTCAGCAAATCCCCTACTGGCCCTAGTCAGGAAAGCATATGGATAAGAAGTGAAAATTATTCTTCCTGCTCTTTGTTACTGACCGATTCTGCTCTTTGTATTTGAATCAGCCAGCTAGGACTAGTTGCATTCCTCTGTAATTTGCAGTGCCTCCTGTATGGGGTTGGACCAGTGATGTATTAATACCTTTTTCCATTTGTTAAGAAGTTTTATTCATTGTTTCAGCAACCAAGGAAACTCTAAAAGTCAGATGGAAGTTTTGGGGAATGGAGCAGAAGCACCCGTTTTCTGACTAGTAAAGGGCAGGTTTGGGCACCCTTGAATCAAACTGGTTTTTTTGCAGAAGAGTTATGGCAATTCAGATAGGTGTGCTGGCCAGGGTTGAAGCTGTAGGGTGAGCGTTCAGACTCGTTCCATTGCAGATATTAAAAAATAAATAAATAAAAAAGAACAGGAGCATTTTATTTATATTCAACTAATATTTCCCTTTGAAATTCCTCATTGAAAACTGTAAGATGAAGCAATCTAAAACTGTTTGTTATTTGTAGGTTACCTATTAATATGTTGTATGCCAAATTACACTCATACATAAAATGTGGAAAAAAAGGATAAAATTAAAGGATAAAATTATAGACATGCAGAGGTCTCTTTCTATCATGAATGTATCAATCTTGAAATCTAGCAGGATTTGTAATGTAAGTATTTGCCCCTCTTATGCAGGGAATGTAAAAGAAGGGAAATACTAGTTGGATAAATTAGATAATATGACATAAATAAGAAAATGAGGAGGGCTCCAGAGCTTTGTGAAGTATAACATGATTGCCCTTTCCTGAACAGAATTGTATCTGCTTACAAGCATTCAATCCATTTCTGCAGGGAACTGCAAACAGGATGCAGCTTTGCTAATATTGGCAGGTATTGGAGGTTTTTTTAACTGAAGTGATAGACGCCAGGGCTCTGTATCAGAAGGTCATGAGGTTGAATCCTGGTGCCATACACCGCTCTTGTGCAGTTTAGCTGATAGCTCTGTGTGCGTGCATATAACATATGTACATATGAATTACCGCTCACCTCAGCTATCTGTATTAGCAGATTCCAAGTAGTAAAACTCTCACCGGGAACATTTTATCTCCAAACCAGGCAGAAGCTTTTGTTTGGGAGATCCTAACTTTGCCCAAGAGAGACTTCCAAGGGAGTAGAGGCAAACCTACTTAGTTTAAGACTATGTTCTGGGACTTACCATCTCATTTGACTGCAGCAAGCCTGTGCACAGGCAGTACTGAGTAAATACCTAGCTTGAGATTTCTAGTATTATCTCTGAGATAGGAAATGGTAACGCTTCAGCTGCTCGCTAGTGCACTGTTGTTTATAGTGCCACAGCTGTGTCATTCCAAACTCAAAGGTGATGACTTTGACTTAAGCACACACAGGCAAATATATTTATTTTAAAACAATGAGTAATAAATCTAATTATTATTTATGCAGTTACTGCTATAAATTAAGCCAATGCTTTTTCAAGCATTGGATATTCTAGACAAAGCTGCCAAGTGAAACGTGAATTCTATTTTATCGCTAGTGTCTGCTCGATGCAGAGAGGGAATCTGAATAAAAAAATCAGGATATACCTCAGAAAGACAAAATTTGTCATGTACTAATGGCAAATGTCTACTCTCCTGATCTCCACAGGATCAATGGCAGAGAGAGGGAAGAGATCATCTTTATGACTGATCAAGCATAATCAGTAGGAGAATGAAAGACAAGGGAAGGAAATGTGTTTGTTCTCAAAGAATGTCATGTACCTCAGCATAGCTGGGTATTTTGTGAGGGAATACTTTTTGTTTTACATTTTTAAGCAAAAGCAAATATCTATTTTGAGAAAGAGGGAAAAGACTTATTATGAAGGGGAAGGCAATGCTTATCGAATGAAGTATTTCTCTGCAAGATTTGAGATTCTATTGTGTCTGTGGCACTGAAAGTGAAAGAGACGTCATTTGAGGACAGCTGGTCAAAAGGAGGTGACAATCATTTTGTACTGTGTGAATTTTGCTGGTAGCCTGACTGCCATAAACATGACTGTTTCCAGAACTTCAGTCAGACTTCAGGGGAGAGCCGGTCACCAGAGCAAGGCAGACCCAGCTGTAGTGAGCCTTGCAAGGGGAACCTTTGCTATGAGCTGAAGGGCAGCTAGTGGCAGTGGTATGCAGCATTACCAATTGTATTGTGTATTCTTTTTCAAAACTACAGCAAAATGAAGTGTTAGTTGACTCATGAAGTTTACTGCAGAGTTTTCTTCCTCTCCTAGTAACAATCAGTCCCAGCAAGTTACCTCTTCCATTGCACCTTTCTGAGATGCAGTGATGGTGTAAGAAACTGCCTGAAAACATCATAGCAAACTCAGGTTGCCATAATGTTTGAAGATAAACTACTTAAGTGAGACTAAAATTTTGGTTTTTGTTTGTATAGTGTTGAGTATGCTAAGTCCTAATCTGTGGCTAAATTTCTCAGGTAGTGGGTGTAATAATAACTGAGTCAATAAAAATCAAGTCTGATAAGCATTACTGTTGAACTGAGTAGAATATTGCCTTTTTCTAGCTGTAGGTCTCCAAAGGATACACACATTTTGATTTTAAAGGGCCATTAATTATATTTTGGTTAAAAGGAAGGGAGAATGAGTCAATGCATATCCATTTGCTCATTACTTTCTCCCAATCCCGTCACAAATCTGTGGCTAAAAATGCAGTACTTACGAAATCTCTCCATCCTGTATCTTAATGGGAAGTTTGCATTTCTTTTATGTTTCTGTAGCCACCACGTTCCTGCAGGCAGTGCAGGTGGGGAAGTGGAAAACCAGCTTCTTAGAACTGTGAAAAAGCACTTCGTCTCTTAGCTGTCTGCTAATAATTTTATTCTGCCTTTAAAATATTCCCCAGAAAAATGAGTTTGAAGCCCAGGCAGTATTCCCACATAAGTGACTGTGTCATCTTCCTTGGGAATTGAGGGATCACTGTCACCTGGAGTTATGGTCTTAAAGACTAAGATGAACAGACAGTTAGGAATTTGTTGTAAATTTATATTATACCATTCATTATTGCTTCTTTTGAGTGTAGTCATACAGGGAGAAAACAGACATCATTATTCTGAGACAGGTTTTCTTTGTATTCATGTAATAGCAGCTAAAACAAAAAATTGTGGGACTCATAAGGAGTAAGATGGAGAATTAATATTCAGGCTGTTGTAATGCTAGGTCTCTTAGTCCCTGTAGTAACATATTCTACAGTAGCCAGAGTACAGCCTAAATGTGATGACCCAGTTTGGAGGCAAAATCATTCTTCAAATTCACAAGTGCCCTCTAAAGACACACAGGATCATTTTTCTGATGTATTTGAGCACTCGATTGCACAAGGACATCTTAAAATTGTAAGAAGCAGTTTGAAGTTCTATTGAAATAAAAATTAATTTGGTTTGTTAATGGATGTGGCAATTCCACTAAACAGTCAGATACCTGCAAATCTTCTCTAACTGTGCTTTTGGGGTCCGAGGACAATGTTCCCAAAAGCCCTGAGGCCCCACTGACTTCCAGAAATGTTGAAGTCCTGAGTGCCTGGAAAGCAGAACTCAAATCCTGTAAGTACCTTTGCAAGGTGTTCCTGTATGCCTACTCTGTGTTCCCCTGTGGACTGAAATACTATGTCTTCAAACTGTTTCTAAAGTCATTGGTCAAACAGAAACTGTATTTACTTTTTTCAGATAGAAGTTTATTTTCAGGTCAGCAACTATGTAGCCATTTCACTACAGTGAGAAATTTAAACAATTTGCATTTTGGATGGAAAAAGAAATTGAAACCAAGTTGTCCTTCTGAGCTATGCAGAAGATGGCTCAGCAAAGGCAAAATGGATCCATTTGGGAGTCATGGGGCTTTGAGCAGCATTCCTTTGCAGTCGTGAAACTGAAGAGCAGTGAGAAGAAAACAGTAAGAGATGGGGAAAAAAAAATGTAAAGAAAGCAAAAGGGAAGGGAGGAGCATCTGCACCATACAAATTAAAAAGGGCGTTCAGTAGAATGACAGCTGAGAGATTTTTCTCTTTCCCAATCATCAAAACCTTCCAATTAATACACTTTTTGAAGCAGTTCATGTTTTACAGTTAAATTTTCAGTTTTCCCTACTTAAACATAGCTAGGTGCATCATATATTTACAGTTTCATATCTGAGGCTATATTAATAATCCTAGATATTCAGGTAAAGGTAAATGTGACAAATATCTTTGTGAGGGAGTTAACTTGCCCCTACTGGGGGCAATAGGTCTGTGATACATGCAAAGCAGCAGATCAGGTCTTGGAAAACTGTGTCTATGAGTAGGTGACTATAGAGATTTTTCTTCTTCCTCTCTCCCTAGATAAAAAGGAATATATCCAGAGGCGCTGTGCAGGATACTGTATTCAATTTCTTTCTTAATCTGAAAGCTGTTAATCGGTGGGAAAGAAATTGCCTGCATTTCTAATTGTGGGAAAGACATGAGGACAAATGCCCTGAAGGGTAAGAGGTGTGTAAGGCTGTGAAAAAATAAGGAAAGGCTTTAAAAATAATCAAATAATTAGATCTCATTTGAGCAATGATTAATAGAATTTGGTCTTGGCTGTCTTTGGACAGAAACTTTGGAAGAAGCAGTAGCCAAGAGATGAATGAAAATGTACCACAGTTCTTTTGGCATATTGCCTTCCAGAATAGATGCTGAAGCTTCTTCTGATGGAGCTATAGCTGCTGTGCTAAAAATATTTCTTTACCTTAGTCACAAACAAAGCCACTCAGAGCTGAGTTTAAAAAAGATATGCTACAGCAACGGTAGTTAAAGAATGATTCATTTTAAATTGTCATCCACCCTGTGAAAAAATTGCCCAGTGTCAGTGAAAGAGTTTGAAGACTTGAAGGGATCTAGACAGATTCACTGTACATGACCAAGTAGATAAAATGTAAGAGTGGTGGTTTTACACTGGGAAAAACACATGCTTTTAACTTATCAAATAGAAAGCTTTTTACTGGCATGTGAAAGTTTGGTTAATAGTTAACAAATTAATAAATTTTACTGTAGAAGAATTCTGTCCCTGATGGCTGTCATAATTTCCTTTGACTTCATTTAAAGGTCTATGTTAGCTTAAGTCTAGTTTCTACTTCTCTGTGTACTGTGGAAATCTGATTTGTGGTGTGAGCATATCCTGATCAAGTTAGCGATTTCTAGTGCAATAGGCCTTGTGAGAAAAATGAATATTTAGAAATGACATGCTAAATCACAGATTGGTTTGCTGGATCTCATCCTTGGGCTGAAGGACCATGTTACCAATTTTAAAAGGTTTGTGCTTTTTTATTTTTTTCTTTTCTTCTCCCAGAGGTGGAAATTGTGCTAGCCCAGGAGTTGATGGGGGGTTTGTTGTGTTTATTTAAATTGTTTTTATTTTGTGGTATCCTGGCATCAGATGCTTCTCTCATCTTGCTGTAAGCAGAGAACCATTAATGAAAATTTTGTCAGCCCTTTTGCAATTTTTAGTGTGGTCTTTTTACCAGAGAAATATTTTAAGACACTGTGGAACAATGGAGACAAACACTGCAAAAAGCAGTGAGCCTGTAGATTGAAATTGGTCATACTGACCAGTGTTGTTGGGTCCCAGTTTCCCTTTAATTTGAACATCAGGTGGTAGTGACAACCTAGAGAGCCTAGGGAGGCTGGTGAGACAGCTCTGCAAATTTAACTGGTGTAAATAACTGTCGTGGTTTAACCCCAGCCAGCAACTAAGTACCATGCAGCCGCTCACTCACTCCCCCCTCCCCTCCCCAGTGGGATGGGAGAGAGAATCAGAAAATAAAGTAAAGCTCGTGGGTTGAGATAAGAACAGTTTAATAGAACAGAA
>JAVKLA010000021.1:16782776-16846902 GCA_034782735.1 Sagittarius serpentarius | reverse complement strand
ATCAACATTCTTCTCATACTAAACCCAAAACACAGCGCTGTACCAGCTGCTAGGAAGACAATTAACTCTATCCCAGCTGAAACCAGGACAATAACCTTTTACCTTTGTGGCACATCTCAGATGCAGAATATGCAATGAATGGGAAGAACTGGTTATTTATTTTGGGGTTTTGAAGTTGTCAGGGAGCATTACCGTGACATTACACAGCAGTAACAGAGCTAGCCTGCTGTATAGACAGTCTAGTGGTGAGTTAGAGAGAGAGCTGAAGTACATTTGAGATCCCACTTATGCTGTTACTAACGAAAGGACTTTTCTGATGCCTTTCCAGCTTAAACAGTCGAAGCTGTGTCTACGACGCAGTAGGTCTCCTTTTCTTTTAGTCATGTGGCACATAACTGGACTTGCTTCTTTTTGTCTCTGGGCAGTTGGATTCTGCTGCATTTTCCCTTTATGGATGATCCTTGTTGAGAAGTCTGCTAATTTCCATTGGACTTGACAGGGAAAAATATTAGGGATATGGTTTTGAAACTGAAAAGTGCAGCACTATAATAAATGGTGGCTCTCTGGTTGAACATGAGAATAAAATTCATTCCAGACCCTGTGTTGGAATGGAACAGTTTATGAATGGAAGTACAGCCCTGGGATTGTATTTCAGCATTAGTCTCTTGTTTGGAATTGTGCTATTTCCAACATAGACAAGGATACATATTTTATAAACTTTCATTCTTCCACTGTTCAGATTGTTCAAATATAAAATCTCTTGTGCTGGAGGTGGCTGTGGAGTATGCGCCATAGGAAAAACATTTTGTTTTTGAAAAGAAACAGGTTAGAACTGTTGTGTGCAGTTTACATATTGAAAATAGCTTTATGTTTGAAGGACAACTGGTTAATGCTCAGAGGTATTACAGTTGTGTTTCTGCTTTACCTCCTTTTCTCACTATCCATGTCTTGTTTTATGGTCATCACCTCTGCCTCAGCTCTGTCACCTGTCAGACAGGGATAACTCTGCTAGATGGCTTCACAGCCCTGTGTGTTGGTTGCTATCATCTGATACAATCAGATGTTTGGATGAAAGCCACTAGCTGTAGTAAAGGTTAATTAGTATTGGTTATATTCAGATGGACAAGCTGGAAGACAATACTGTTGTAGTTATCAAAGAAAGAAACAAAAGAAAACATACTTAAGCAGCATGTATTAGGAAATCAGGAGTCTTGGACTGAAGTCTATAAACTCTCTAGCCCCTGCTGCAGAGAAACAGCAGCTGAGAAATAGATGCTTAAAGATGAAGAAGGAGCCAAAACCTCCTGTCAGTTAACATACTGTGGTTTCACCCACTGCTTAAAACCGTTTAGTTTTAAACCTCTCAGACGGATTATGTTATAATGTTGACAGAAACAAAAATGAAATGCAAAAAGAAAATAAAAGCTTTGGCAAAAAGTTTGAGGTGTAATTTTACATCTGTTAACTGGAAACTTAAAATTTTTTATTTATTCTTTCTCACTGTGATATTTAAAGATGCTGAGCTCCTGTAACTTTGGCTGAGAAAAGGTAAATCCTGTTTTAAGGTTATATCTATGTCTTTCTTCGTTCTTGCTGGTTTTGCTAGGTCATAGTTTTAAAGCACAGAAATGTCAGGTTTTTTCTTTGAGCTGGTAAGAAATTGTTTTCTAAGTAACAGTGTGTGGAGCTTGGAATAAAAGCTGAGACATGGGCAAGATTTTTAAAAGCAGCTGTCTGAGTTGCACCTGAGAGAACTAGAAGGATAGGGGTAGTACAAGCAGCTCATTTTGACCAACTTGCTAATGGTGTCTTTGTGCATATTGGGCAAGCAGAGGTAAATGACTGCTTGTATATTGAACTCTGTTGAAGTATGCTGGTCTTCCTCTGCAGTGAATTTCCCGTTTCCCTGTTGTTCTGAAAGGGGTGTTGTTGCCCATCCCAGCAAATTCTAGGAGTGGATTGTTTCATCCTGTCTCACCAACTGAATTCAATCTACCTATACTGAAATCAGCTGAGTTAGTCCGCCTTTAGTCCAGGCAGCTGGAAACAGAAATTGCCTCTTTGATTTTCAGTTAATACTAAAATTATGAGCACAGATTATGGGATTGTTGAGAAAGATTAATCAGAAAATGCTAATTTATTGTGGTCCATGCATCGTCTTTGCAGCAAAATAGGAGAAAAATACTGCTAATAATACAGGGCCCACATGTTTATTGATGTCTAGGAATTTCTTCATCTCTTAACTAACAATAGAGTGGTTTGGTTTTGCTTTGGGTTTACTAATTAATAAGGAAATGTAGGACCTTTGGTCAAATACAGCACTCAAGCAATCTTTTAAAACATTAATTACTCATATTTTCAAAATAAATGGGAAGAATTAAAAATGGCTCTGTAACAAGTTTCTTATTTCAAAGAACAAATTGTGATAGAGCTATAGCAACTAGTTAGTAGCATGAGCTGGGCTGAATTGGACAGGTACCTAAATACAAAGTAGGCCTGGAATTTCCTGAAGTTAGGGACTCTAGAGCCACCAAGAATCAGTGTCTCAGGAAGGGAGTCTGTCGTGGTTTAACCTCAGCCAGCAACTAAGCACCGCACAGCCACTCGCTCACTCCTCCCTCCTCAGCTGGACAGGAGAGAGAAAATATAACAGAAGGCTCATGGGTTGAGACAAGGGCAGGGAGAGATCACTCACTAGTTACCGTAATGGGCAAAACAGACTTGACTTGGGGAAAATTAACTTGACTTATTGCAAATCAAACCAGATTAGGGTAATGAGAAATAAAACCAAATCTTAAAACATCTTCCTCCCACCCTGCCTTCTTCCTGGGCACAGCTTCACTCCCGTATTCTCTAGCGCATTCAAACGGGTGATATTTGACCTGTAGCAAGCACAGAGAATAGCTGTCAGGATGCTCAACATCAGAGAGGACCAAAAAATGGACAGAGGAGTGGAGCTTTACAAAAACAAAGCAAAATGAAGGCTGGGAGGAGCTTTGGTATGTCTCTATAAATGAACTGAGGAAAAGAGGGACAAGAATCAGAGGACAAGCAAACAGCAGTTTTGACTGAAGACAGTGTCACAAGAACTAGGGATTATCTGAAGTGGCAGAGGGGGCTAAGATTACTGCACTGGCAGATCCTTTGGGTCCCCTGTTTTCTATGTAGAAGAGTTACGTACACCCTTCCTTTTCAACTGATGATTATAATTTTAAATTTTGCTTGTTTTCAGCTTTAGTTCAGTTTCTCGTAATAGCCTTCACTGGTAAGGAGGTGTGCAGGCAGCAAAGTGGGAAAGGGTATTGCAAGTCTTCTACTGAATCTTTGAAAATTGTTACACAATTGAGATAAATTAGGAGAACCAACTTGCTTGTGAATTGTTCTCAAGAATGCTCTCTTAAAACAGAGGGCAGGAATCTGGGTCAAATCCATTTGTTAAATGGTATTTTAAAATTCTTTTATTGCCAAAGCATTAGTTTAAATAGTTATATGTCCATACATTTCTATTTTTGGTTTCTTAATGGAAGTACCAATGTAATTTTTTTTTTTATGCTTTTCTGTCCATAAACTATAACTTGACTATTTTCCAACAGAATTTTTAATCATAGTTTCTTCTGAAACTAGTTCTGGAGGGGTCCACTCACTGTCTGAGAGGTGATGTGGGGTTTTTTGTTGTTTATAGTGCCCAAAGAGAACTTTAGTTTTCACCCCCTCCTAAACCCCAACAAACCCCATGGTTCAGCGTGTTTTGCCCATGTTCTAAAGGATTACTGGGGACTCTGGTGAGAAGCACAATGGGAAGCAACTGAGACTAAAGGTACTGATGAACTATCAAAGAAATCTGTGCAGAAAGCAGGAGCTTGTTTTAGATGCAGTCAGTGTAAAATTGTCTCTGTCACATCCTTTGGACTGTAAACCTGATGAACTGTCTGTCTGCTGTGTCTGTACAAAGCAGGCATGCTGGTGTTTCTACAGCCATGCCTATCTTCATTCATAATGTATTCTTAGGAAGACCCTGCCTCACCTCCCCTGCCTCCTCATGGCTGTCTGGAACTCTTCATCTCGCCACAGCCCTGAACGAGGGCATATAATAAAACACCATTTGTTGGCTAAGAAAAAGACGCAAATTAATTGGCCAGTCCGAATAGGGCCTTTGGATCCCTTTTTTCAAAGTCAACAGTTCTTCTCCCCTTCCCAGCTCCTGGGGTTGGTTTTTTTGAGCTTGTAGAGCTCACTGGTGCTATTTAAAGTAAGCCTTAGAAGTAAGATTCAGACTAAAATACAGTGCTCCTTGGCCTTAAGTCCAGATGCCTGAACACCCTTTGATGCCTAGTGGAAGCAACAGGGGCCCTTAATAATGCAGGCAAAACTATGTTGATTTCAGGAATAAAACTACTTCAGGATTCAGTGTGTTGGCACAAAGACTATATTTTGTGAGATCGTTACTGTCAAATAGACAGGTGTTGAAACAGTTCACCTTTCCTACTTGGAAACAACTGTTGTTCACACAAAAACCTAATAGAAATGCTGCTTCTAATTTTGAGTTTACTGAGCAAGCAAACTAAACTGCTTGTTTTTTTGAGTAAACTGGTTTCACTGAGCTTTTGGGCTGACAGCTTTATTGGTAGGGACAATTCTGTAAATTAAGTCAAGTAATTCCTGATTCTGGGCATGGTGTTTTTCTATAATCCTGGTCATGTGCTTTCCCCATCTTCATGTCTCTGTAGCTGTCGATTTCTGAAACATGAACCTGTAATCTTAAACTCAGTAACTGATTACAGAAGCAAGATGACTTCTGTACAGCCCATTTCTAGACAAGAGTATTTCTAATTTAGCGTTTGTTTCTCCTTAGATGGTTGAGTTTCCAGGTGATTGGACAAGTCAGGCAGTAGTAAAAACAGAACATGCATGTTTTGCAGTATGTAGTGCTAGAAAAAATAAAATAACAATCAGAAGTTGATAAACTTCTTGGGTTTGTGTGAAACAAGTAAAGCTCTTGACTAAATTAGAGCTGGGTAAACACTTTTTACCTTCGTTTACCCTTGACTTTACCACTGAATTTTTCAGATTACTGTATTAAATGTTCTGTATGATCCATTGACATCAAAGCAATCTTGTCTAACAGCGTAATGAGTAATGGGGCTTGGCTGAAGCAGGCTAGCTTTGAAAGAAAAGTTTTAGCTGGCAAATAGCTTTTATTTCTTCTATGAGAAAAAGAAAATTTTTTATTGAAATAGATGTGCTTCCTCTTAGCATGGGTAAAATACCTTACTGACAGTGTTTTGAAAGATTTCTGTAATGCATTTAAAGAGATTACCAAGGAGTTTCCTAGTGGAATTTTGGCTTTGTGTTTTCTGTCTACTTTCATGGGGCATTCACCTGTGGAGTCACTCTGAAAAGATGCTGTATTGAAAAGGTGCTGTATTGAATGACATACACTTGAAGTCCCCCTCTTGTTTCTTGTAAGAAATGTGATTCCTTCTTGATACCTGAAAGCCTCATCCTGTGAGGCAGGAGTGAAAAATATTGAAAAATATCTCTTGAGAAACATGAAGCTCAGAAGATGCTCCCTCAAAGATGCCTATGCACCTATACCCTAGGCTGACTGCCTAGCTGAACACTTTTGCATTGAATGAATCGCCTGCTTAAAGCAGGTAACATCCAGTTCATATCAGCTGTGTTGAGGGTGATTCACCCTTTCAAAAGCACCTAAATGATTCACACCGTTGCATGCTATTGACTTTCAATGCTACTTCGGCTCCTGAGTACAAAAACCATTGCTAGGCGTGGGAATCAGACTTCTGTTAAGTGTTTCTGAGAATTGTGTGAAGGTAGTGTTCAGTAGTTGCCTGGAGCAGTGGTGTCTGGTGGAAGTCTGTTTTCTTTCAGCAGGAGAACAACAGATGCTACGTAGCAAATCAAATGAGCCGGGAGGAGATAAAAGCAGGATCAGTGAAAGGCTGGAACAAGTAGAAGCCTGGCTCTGCTTCCCCTGTCGGCAGACACATGCCCATATGCATTCCCTTGATGCTGAGCTGCTGTACTTACCTCTAGGATGTTCAGCCCATGCTGTAGTTCCTGCACAGAAGGTCCATTTTGTGCTTTGCAAAACTGCCTTTGAATAGTCCCACGTGGAGACTGTATTTTTTGTGTCAGCAAGTCAAAGACTTCCAAGCAGTGTGTCTTTCCTTTCAGGGAGCATCTCTACATTGGCACAGGTATACTGTACCTCTCACATAGCCCTGAAAACAAATGTTCATTCTATTGCTTGTATAGCACCATTAAGTACACAAAATGCAGAAGAAACTACTCTCTCTTCCCTAAAAATTATGTGTAGGGAAAGGTTGGACTGATTAATCTCAGCATAGTAAAACAGAAAATGCTGGATACATCGTTGTGCATTAAATCTTCTTTAGTTATAGATTTAAGTATTGTACTGTCATGTAAGAGTGTAGCCATAGTCAGCATCTGAAAGAACTCGCTGTCAACAGTCTGTTCAGTTTCAGCTACGTTATTCATAAGATTCATTCCTCCCTCCAGCTGTTTCCACAAATTGAAAGACCTTATTTCATTTCGTAAATGCTGTTTCCCCATTGTTCATGCCTACAGCTATTTTCCACGCCCAAACATCCATCCCCCCAAGAAAAGAAATCCTGACCCTATAAAAGAAGCCATGTGGAGTGATGCTTTAAGGAGAAAGTCCAAAATGGCACAATATTGGAGTTGCCATCTGCAAAGCTTCAACAGCTGGTATTTCTTTGTTGTGTGTCTGTGGCTGGATGGGGATATTGGACACAGAGCAGAATATGAATGGGGTGTGGTTGTATTACTAAAGGGTTCTCATTTTTTTGTGTTGTGGCTCCCGTTTTCTCATTTAAAACTCCAAGGGCCAAAATTTGCTTCTGTGAGAACTGAATGGAGCAGTTGCTTGACGTTTGGTGGTACAGCTACTGTATGAGGCGAATTTGTCACTCACAGAAACTCCAAATATATTGGCTTTTTAATAGGAAGACTGGACAAATGGTTAAGAAAATGCAGAGATAACACCTTGAAACTGTACTATAAAATTAAACTGCAGTTTGAAAAAAAGCCCTCTAACCATCTTCACACGTATTTTCTTTGGAGCCCCACCTGGGGTATAGCTGCTGTGAAGATTCAGCTAAAGTGAATCTCATGTTTTTCACGCACTCAGACTTCCTAGGATCAGAAAAAGGATCCTTAGCATGACTCTTGCAACTAAAACACAGAATAAAGAAAACCCCTGGTATATGGATGTCCCACTGTGCATTCCTCCTTCAGGTTAAACAGGAAAAGATTTTTCTGGGGAAAATGAGGTAGGAGTTCAGATTATCACAGATATTAGGCACACACCAGAAAAGAGATGCAGTTATTCCATCAGGAAACTGCAGGAATTTGTGCTCTGTAGGAACCTGGGAATCCTGGTGCATTTATAACACCTACAAATTTCAATGCCAACTATCAGTTAAAATACCTCAGCCCCAAATCATCAGATGAGTAGACAGTCACAAAAGATAATTGAAGAGTATTCATGATTTCATAAATCATTACCTTTTGGAGTCACAAAAGGCATTTATTTTGTTCTAGCAGGATGAAATCTGCTATTCATCAGCTTTTGCCCACTGTGCGCTCAGCACAGGTATGATTCTATCTGCCTCTGTAATACAAATCACCGTCCAAGCATCATAAAAAGTTTCACAGGTATTTACCTACCTTTTGGAAGACTAGGACTGAGTTTTGAACGAACTATGGCCAAGTTTGTGGTATCAACTGGAAACCACATGGAATTTGGTAATTCAGACTTCATGCCAGACAAAACTGATTCATTTCTGCCTTGAATGTTTAGATTTGTTCATTAATCAAACCCAGGAAAAAATATATTCACACGAAGCTGCAACTGAAGAGTTTTTGCGTAATAGATTTTTATAAGCCTCAAAAGCCTTATTTGTTTTATGATGATGGAATTTTTAGTAGGAAAGCATTACTTATACTCTGTGTGTATGCTTTATTGTAGCTAATTTACTTACTGGAAGACAAGTTTTGTTTGGGAAGTTTATTATGAATTTGTGCATGCAGTATTGTGCACATATAATTGCGCGTAACTGCACCTATGTATCTGTGATAATTTGTCTATTTGTAGATGCACATTTTCAGTTCTCTGCTTACTGGTATTGGAAAGATCAGTGTGCATACAAGTGAACTGAAGGAGGACAGTGGAGGAGCAAGCGACAGGAGAAAAGTCTGGGATACCATTTCATTTCTGATATCCTCTATGAACACCAGCAAAGGAGTGTCTGAAACAAGGGTTTAGCTGACAACTGCATAAGGATAAACTCTATGAAAGCAGAGCAGAACTCAGGTTTGCCCTTTCGCTAGGTGAACTATATGTTATGATTGATCATAACAAAATCTGTTTTGACATTTTTGTTTGTCGATGAGTTCTGTTGGGAGTAGACAGGTGTAATTCTGAAGATCAGGTTGATGCAGAGTTACTTTTCTATAGTAACCACACTTTAAAAGAGACAATAAAAATATTCTTGTATAGGGAGCAGATCCAAACTAGACCTCTGCTGCATTCAGCTTAAATCCGTAAGAAAGAAGAAAAGGAAGATGAATGCCAGCTTCAGTGCCAGGGTGTATGATGCTACCATTCGAAAGTTTGCTTAAATGTGGACTCCCCTGAAATGGGGAAAGTTTGAGTCAAACTTTGCTGTAGGCTCATTCACTTTTGGAGTGAGAGAGCACATGTGTTCAGATAATAGATTTTACACCCTGGTCTTGTCTTGAAGAAGATATTTCCATATGGGTGCTATACTGAATTTACCCTAGTGTGTGTGGAATGCTCTCAGCTTGGCAAGAGGCCAAAACATCCCCTGCAAGGGAGAAGGGGCTGAAATTGTATCTGATCCAAGTGTTAATCTATGTCCCTCAGGCTTATCCTGTGGCCATTTCTGTGTTGCAAGGGCAATGCTGGATATGCCTTTTCAATGAGATCATTGCAAAATCAAATTGCTATGAAATTATATTTTACTCACAGTCTTGAATTGAGTTAAAGTAGGAACGCGAGTGCTAAAACTTCGGGTAGAAATGCTGGTGCCAGAGTGACACTCCAAATGCTGTCTGGATAAAATTAATCATTTCACACAAATATTTCAAGTTCATGTTACATGTTTTAATATTGTTAAACATAAGCGATAGCACATTATGGCACTGTAGCCAATCTGAAAACAAGAAAGGGGACCCTGTTCCTGAACACACTGGCTACTTGTTCTTCCTGGACGCATCCAGCTGAACGGAAGGGCATGGGATCACGCTTTCTTCTTGACACATTTTTGAGGCTGTGTACTCTCGTGCCCTTTCCAGCATTACACCTGTTAAGACTTACGATGCAAGCAGAGGAGTGGGGTTTAGGAAGTCTGAATCACCAATGGAAGATGCAACGTGGGAGCAGTCTGCATGAGGCCGTGTGACAGGGTCTCAGTCGCAGGGCTAACGGGCGGCAGTGCTTGTTTGACTGCTCCTGTGGGTCTTGGTCTTCTCAAAACAAAGAATGACACAGTTAGGTCTGTAACACTGCTCTGCATCAGGTTTACTCCTGCTCTGTGGACTGTGAAGAAAGATTGTTCCCTCAGCGGAACTCACCAGTACAGTGGGTCTATTCAAGCCTGCATCTGGGAAGATAGTTAGTGCCTTCGTTTATGAAATTCCTATCACAGAAGTGTAAGTTCTTTGGAACAGCGGCTGGTCTCTCGAGAGGTCTCTAACATGTCATGTACACAGCAGTATGTAAATAATTTTCATAAAAGGAAAGAGGAGAAGCTCTTTCAAATCATCAAATACCGTCTCACAGCCTGGAAAATTTTAAAAGATATTTGATATCATTCACGGTTTGTTTGTGGGTTTGTTTTTGTTTTGCCTTTGTCTAAAACCCCATCGCTCCCTTCTGCCACTCTGAAGGCAGCGTACGTGGGAACAGAGCTAGTGTGTCTGCGGCTGCTGCCTGGCTTCCTTGCTCTGCTGGGAATGGCTGTTGCTCCAGGAAGCTTCAACAGAAACCCTCTCTTGGCAGGAGCCACAGTCCATAGCGGTTAGGTGGCTGCAATTGGCTCGGGTGGGTGGGTGGGTGTTTCGCTGCCTCCTTCTACAAGGAATGTTAAAACAGGTTTAAGTGTTTCCAGTTGTTTCACTGTCTAGTGGTTGGAGGCCTAATGAAAGGAGATTTATAACACTTATGCTTATGGTAGCTTGTCGAAAGTTTCCTTTCATGCAGATGACAAAGGTCAGTGCTGTAGGAGCTGAACTCTTTTCTTGAGAAAAGTGCCTCCTCTTCTGACGGCTGTGTACACTTGTGACTGAGTGATAGCTGGGAAGATGCTCTCTACAAATTCACAAACAGGTTGTAGTAGTAAGGGAAGAAAGTGTATTTACACAGTGGTTATAAAGACAGTGGATGAAACTGAGGACCATGGTACCATTTCCTTTGCAATAGGTTCAGTTCTTCATCTTAGCTTATAAAAATACCCCTTCTAGGAAGAAACATCTCCTCTATTGGATCTTACTGGTGTTTTTTACATTTGTGAAGGGCAACTCTTGAAATTCCTTATGTTTCTTCTAATGGCTTTTCAGTGTTGATTCACACTTTCCTTTTTTGTTTTAGTGTGGAAGGGTGAAATTCCAGCAAGGCTGACTTAGTGAAAACTGAATTAGTGTTGATGGCTGGAGAGAAATGTAACTTGATCTTCTGTCTCCAGTGCTTGAATCAGGAACTGAAATAATTGTTCTAAGACCCTGGTCCAGTTGCCAGAAAATCGAGCGGTGCTTCTGCCAGATAGTCACCGCAGAAGTGCCAGACATTCCTCCCTCTTTGAGCTTGTGAGTGTATTTCAGAAGGAAAATACACACAGGCAGCAGGGAACCAAAATGCTTTTCTCTCCGAGATGCTTGCTGAGTGTGCACTGCAGTGCTGTGCTGTGGGCAACGCCCATAGGGATATCAAGTGTGTGACGGCTGGCAAGTGGTATATGCACAAGGATTCAAGCCCAGGAGTTTTTTCCCTGGTTTTCTCTGTTGAGTAGTGGCATTAGTCACTCTATCACAGGGCTTGACAGAGGATATGAGGTAAAGCCACCAGAAACGGGACTGAAGGGCACATCACACAGCAAGAGAAGCTAGCTCAGTTCCTGAAGAAGTTGTGGCTCACTGGAAGAGATGATGTTGTCTGCCAACTACTAAGCCCAGCTGCACTGGTTAATGATTCGTGCTTTTAATTGAAACCATTGTGCACTACTATAGCCCTGCCTTGTGGGAGCTGCTGGTGCAATAAATCTTGATTTTTCCATATTAGAAATCTGTGTTCTTTGGGGATTTTAAAAAGTCTCAGGCTTTTTTGCCCCCCCTTTTCTGTTGCTATAGCTACTATAATTTTTGTTAACAAAGGCAATAAGAAGTAGTTTGCTGCGCTTAGTTTATGTTATTGTGATTCTGGTATAGCTGCCAATGTTCTCTCCGTCCTTTCTCCTCTCCCCTCTTTCCCCTCCCTGAGACAATTCTCTAAAGAAACTGCAGGAGTGTGGGAAATGCTAGTCTCCTGCAGTCACTACAGGGCTGTATGTGCATGGGGGGATGAGGCTTCTGCCCATGAGTTAGGGACTCAAAAGCTTGATTTTGGATTTGAGTTTGGGCTTGTGGATTGAATGAGCAGCTACCCAGAGTTTGGATGCTTCCCACACTCATGGAGTTGCACCCACTTTGCAAGACAGCAGGAGTTTCTGCCTCTTTCAGTGAAGTCTCATGTCAGGTTACCACAGTATCACAGATCCATTTTTCTGGAAGTATCTTTGGGAAAATTCAAAGTTTATTCCATGAGGAAAATTTTAGCCATGGAATGAAAACATCCCTGAGCATGAGGAAAGATGGGCTGCTTTCTCTGGGTGACACAGAGTGTGTTCCTAGCGTGGCGGGGAAGAAGGGGAGCATATTTCTCTTCCCTCCTGGTGTTTCTTACTGCCTTTTTTCCTTCTAAAAATCTCTTCTCAACTTCCTTGTTTCCCACCTGTATTTTTCTGACACAGTATGTTAGCTATCCTTCATCTCACCCTTGTTCTACCAGTCTTCAACTCTTCTGATGTTTGTCTGGTCCTCACCTCTCCTCCCTGTTTCTTCTTTAGTGTGTTCCCTCTGTTTCAGTGGCATGGCTAGGAGGGAGGTTGAGGTTCACTCATTTTGCTGACACCACACTTCTCTCCTGTGTTTCCTTTCTGTCTCTTCAGTTGTCTGAGATGGGAGATGGAGCTTAGGTGGGCGGGGCATGGACCCTCTCAGTCAGCCCGCTCGCACTCCGCTGTGGTTTATCGTCCTGGGAGCACAGGGGGCTTGGTTTGATTTGTTTTGGCTTAGCATGCATAGAGTTTGAAGGAGACAGAGGCAGTAGCCAAGAGGTTCATAAACATGACGGGAATCTGAATCAGAAAACCACAGTGCACAAAACAGGTGCTCATTGCCCCGAGAGATGCCAGTTTGCAGGAAGGCAGCTGCAGCAGAGAGGAGAGGGTGGTTTTGGTGACCGCAGAAGCTGGTGAGAATGGCCTGTCTCTATTACTGATGTGTTTACCACTGGTGATAGCCACATGTCTGGGCCTCACCATGTTTCTGGAGAACTTGAACTTACTAAAGAACATGTCCTCACTGCTTGTGTGTGAGCTGTCATGAAGTTTCTCCTGGCTTATTGGTAGAGCAGTGATATTTGGAGAGATCAAACCATAGATTTCTGAAGTAAAGTAGGAAAAATAGGAGCAGCTCTGGGAAAACAGGCCACTAAAACAGATGCCAAAACGTGGGTAATGGGATTTACTCTGTGGCACTGAATTTGAGGATCTTACCTCTAAGCAGCTTTCCTAAGACTACGAAAGAAATCCATGTCAGAGCTCAAACACAGCTCAGAGCTCCTGCATCCTGCAGACATTGCTTTCTGTGCAAGGACGTAATTTCTAAATGTAAACATATACCTCTCCAGAATGGTTCTTGCACAAATCCCTAATACAAACAATAGACTTGCTTGCCATCCCATTTGCTGCTGCTAATGCCTGTGTCCAGGGTCACTTCTGGATGTACTTTGGATACAGGGGAATTAAGGTCTTCTCTGTGCCTTTCTACAGATTCCCTGGGTACCTGCCAAGAGCAAAAGAGACAGACCCAAGGTTGTTCTCATCTCTTTGTACAAGCCAAGACAGTTTTGGCTAATAATTTCTACTTACATCCATGAGGTCCCTAGCCAGTTCCTCATCCTCCCAAGATGCTTTTATATCATCATATTGAGACAGTCCATCCAAATTAATAGTTGCTTCACTAGAATTGTTAGCATTGGCAGCTTACGTATCACGGACAGGACCTGCTTCTTGGAGATACTCAGAACAGTAACACAATTACTAGGACATAGTGATCTAAACAGAAGGATATTCATAGTAACACCATATATGAGTTCTTGACCTTACTGAGGTACTGATATCAAAGATCTTCCACTGCTGCTTGAAACTTAACACTTCGTGACAATGTCATCTTGCCTTCTGCTTATACTGATGAATTTTGTTTTCTGTTACTGCATGGTATCAGAGAGAAGTCAAAGGACTTTGCACAGGACAGCATCAGTAGTTGCCGTCAGTTACTTCTGCTGAAGACCTCTATTTTTCAGTCTGCCTGACATTTATGAAGCATCCATTCCACATCCTTCTCCAGATGCTCCTTGCCACCTTCCTCTGAAGTTAGTTTTCCTGGTGACATCTGCATTGGCCAGGAGAGTTGGTTATCCTCAGGCTCCTTTGCTGAATGCTCCTTGCAGCCTCCTCTGGGAGCAAAACACTGTTTGGATCTCTGTACAGACTTGGTCCTTAAGTGGCCTCAGATTTTCTTCTACTCCTGTTAGCCATCTTGCCTGTTCTCTTCTGCTTAGCATTGGGGAAAGTCAGTTACATACACTGGATGCTGATCCGGGGCTTTTGCGTTATTGCTCCGAGTTGAACAATAAAACCACTTCGTTTCTCTCTCGATTTACATCCAGGGCCAGCATACTGAAGGTCACTTCTTCTAGCAAAGCATGCCCGAACCTGAATACTGTGTAGCAAATGACCTAACCTGCCTCACTGGATTTGGGAGTAACATTTTCATCAGTCCTTGTTTTATTTCTCATTTTGCTGCTTTGTTTGCTTTTCCACTAAGACCATTTCCTTTTTTTGCTGCTTACTCTGTCAGGGAAGGAGAGCCAGGATGAGGTCCCTGCTTGTCCCTCTTCCCTCCCTCCTGTCACCGACCATTTGCCTGTGTGGGGGTTGGAAGGAAAGTGTCTCCCTGGCCATCCTGGCCTTTCCTCCTCTCTGCTCTCAGGAAGGGCTCTGCAGAAAGAGTTTGAGGCAAACATGTGGCCTTCTGAAAACAGATGAAAATAGTGCAACCGGCTGCAGTGGCCAAGCTGGCCATTTAAACCCTTCGATCTCCATGCTTTTCTTAGTGGCACTGTTTCCCACATTGTCCTAAGTACTCAGTTGCAACATGAAAGGCCACTTCAAGTGTTTTCAAGCTTTGTGTCAACTTCACTGTTGTCTCTCGGGGTATGAGAGAAGAAGCTCAAGGGTCTGTTTGCACAGGGAATGTTATTAATTTATAGCTCACTGCCTGCTCTGAGATAATTCACTGGTTATATTCTTACTCCTAAGCATGCCCTTATACAAGGTAATTTAGAAAATGCGTTACTCCCCCAAACATGTACTAAGAACATCTGCATGGAGAGTTCGTGTGGAGTATTTAGGATGCTGTAAATTCTCCTCTGTGTACAGACAAGTTCTGACTTGTTTCTGCTTTATAGAGTACAAATTGGGAAATGAAAATTAAAGTAATTTGTCTACACTGGAAATTTAATTCACGTTTAAAGTACAATATAATAAAGATGTTGTTAAGCCACCCTCTGTATGGGTGAGCGTACTTCAGACATTACTGTGTGGCACAGCTTGCTTCTAGAAAAGATGTCCATACACAGAAGTATTCAGGAAATAGCTCAACTAGCATAACTCAAGTCATTTACTCAGTGACTCATAAGAAATGTATGGCAAAATGAAGACTGAATCCCTTTCTCTCAAGTTTCTGTGCAGCTGCATTAAGATTCCCCTTCCTCCCATCACATATTATTAAAACCTTGTACGAGGCATATAACTGCTATTATTTTTGCAATTTGCACTCTAGTGGTGCTCTGAGTGGGAGCCATGTGTGTCTGGCACGAAGGAAGGAAGGTGTGCTAACAACACTGCGGACAGCAGCATGCTCTGTATTATAGCTGTGACCTGTGTTGTGCCTCGCATGATGAATCAATGAATCAAAACCTACAGTAGTTGCAAGGTCAGGATGCTTCTCAGCTGTCCAGCAGACTTTGTCAGTCAGCCTTGGGGTGAGGAAGGTTCAGTCATCAGTGTTAGCTCAACAGGGAAGTTCCATTTAAGACTTACTAAGACTTTCAGCTTGGTTTGTTCACTTTGTGTCTCCCCTGCAGCCTGTGCTTCCAGGCAGTTTGTGCTAAGCAACGAACCGTGCTTTCAATTGTATTGTGATGGTTTTAGGGACTGGTGACACCCTGTGGGAAATACCAAAGGACAGTCTATTTTCTCATTTCTCATAATCTTTGTGATGCAAAAAATATTAATGAAAATCAGCCTTTGTTGCTTAAAGCTAATTTATTCTCATTACTTGCAAAATTATGATCTGGTTTTTGTGTCACAAGAAACAATTCATTATTGTGCAAATGATGTCGATGTTGCAATTAGAGGACTATGACTTCATTGAGGAATAAGCAACAGGAGCAGGTGAGCTTCTGAGACTTGAATGGGTGTTTTCATGCAAATATCCTGAGGAGGAAGGGAAAGGACAAAGGAAGAATAATACCGAGGAACTGTGGTATGTTAGGCACAATTTGTAAGTAGGCTGTTTTCATAGCTATGTCTGGTCATCATGGAAATGTTTGTGTTGCAAAGGCCAAAATACATATGCCTCTGATTATTTTGTACTAAGCCTTTATTGCAAAATGCGATTACTGAGGGCTTTCAACAAATTGGTGTTCATTAAGTTTATTATAGGGCTTGTTGAAAGGACTTACCAGGTTGTGACTGACACTCAAGTACAGCAGAAGGAAACTAGAAGTCACTTTTCTGTAGTAAAGCCTGATTCAGATCTGAGGTGCATACATATTTTGCTTGCCGAAGCCACATGAGAGTAATGTGGATACTTTGCATCTAAAACCAAATTTTAGTGTATGAAATCTAAGAAGTTTTGTTCCATCAAATACATGAGTTTCTGCTGCATTCATGTCAGAGAAAACAAACACATCTACCACCACCGTTGGTTATACTAGGAAGTTTGTACTGGAAGTAAACTTGTCACCTAGCTGTGAAAGCCTAGCACAGAGACCATTCCTTGACTTGATTGGAAACAGGCTGGCTATGGATTGTAGGGAGGGAAACTTTGGATGGGACTGTGGAGTTAATACAAGTTAAAATCTGTGCCTTTTGCAGTATCATAAAGATGAGAAGTTTGACAAACCCTTTTCCTTTGGCTCTGTTATCCGTGAACACTGACACTTCTTCTCAATCAGGGACTTGGATATACGTAGCTGTGTGAATGGCTTCATCCTGCTTTCTCACTCAGAGATGACGCTAGAGCGTAATATGGCTCAGGCATGTACACATTGCTGATAGCACAAGGTCTATGTCTCCAGTCTTTAGGACTAGCCTTGAAGGCAGTTAATTCTTGTGTCTTGCAAGAAGCCTGTTGATGTAAGGCTATCTGTGTGCTGTAAAGACTAAACTTGGGATGAGATAGCTGAACTAATACTTTCTGAATATCTCCATGCCAAGTCCTTGCTGAGCAGGTCCTTTTGCTCTTTATGTTAGTTTGTGTGATACGGCATGGCTAAACTTACAGTGGCCCAGCTTAGAGAACAGGTATACCTGATAAAAGTACATAGTTCTTATAAAAATGTTCTTTGGAGTCTCTACGGAAGACCCCTCGAGGCAAAAATCTTTGAAGATTTTATTGGACTTACCAGTTCATCAGAACTGACGTTGTTCTGGGAGGACATAATTATCTGTTTTACTGGAGGGGAATAGGCAAATTGCCACAAAGCTAAGCTGTGACTTAAACAAAAGTTTAGCTATACAACACCTCTTGAAATGTGGGCAAGGCTTCCTTAAAGCACTCAGAAAAGCAAATTAATGTTTTAAACTAACTTCTCAATGCCTAGAGACGTTCTGTTGCAGCTACTGTTAAGAGAAAAATAAGTAGACCAATTCAGTTATTATTAATAGTGTATTTCTGGGAGTTTTTCTTTATTACAAGTACTTTTTCAAAAGCATGAGTTTGTCTTAGCAGCCTGTAGTTCTTCCCTGTAATGCCTTCCTGTTATGTCTCCAGGTCTCTGCCCTGTGGGGCAGACCAAAGCAGTAATATTTCCTGTATTTTCCAGATCCCAAATCAGTGGAATTTCAAGAGGAAAATCATCTGCCTTAAAAGGCTTCAGAACATATGCAGATCTCGAGACTCCAAATTAAACCTTATAAATTATATTGATTGCAGTACAGATTGGTTCGGTCTAGGACAGTTAAGTGTAGGTTAATCTTTGCAACATGTAAGACAACAATGATTTTGCATACAGTGAACTGTCACCGACAAACCTCTCTCAAAAATAACTGCAGAAGTCCAGAGCAGAGAAGACTTATGAACACACTTGGTGTCCTTCCTGGACGTACACATTTTCTTTGTAGAAAGGCTCCTTTCTCAAGTTATTAGAAACCCTGCATATACTCTTCTTTGCCACCTTCCTAACTTCATCTGCTCTGTGCTGCAGCCTGGATCCCAGCGAACACCTGGGTGAGAGGGCTGGAGCCACGTGCACATTGTCTTCTGCTTGTGCAAGTTCAGTGTTTATTAGTAAGCAGTAGAATCTGTATTCTTCTTCATTAAGCTGCCAGATAAACAGTGCTAGTGTTCCTGATGCTCAGAAAACTGGCTTTGAAGCATTGCAACATACTCTAAGGACTTTTTGTCGGAACTGTATATTTAATGGAAAATATGCTTTAGAAATGAGAGAATATGGAGGACAATTAATCTGTCTGAAGACTAAGTAGGGAAAAGGACCATATGTATAAGAAGAGATATTGAGCACAGTATTAAAACCAACAAAAAATCCCCCAATAAACAAACAAACAAAACCCCATCCATGTCTGTTGAACTGAAGAAATTTCAATTGAAAAGTCCTCTTCTGCTCCCATTATATTAACAGAATGGAAGATGTCATGATTCAAATTATGAAAATATTTTCTCTGAAACATCTGTTGATCTAAGACATGTATAAGACATCTGAGCCTAGACATAAATAACTAGGCTTAATGTTATTCACCCTCCACAGAAGGAGAGGGGGGAATTGGTTCTTGCAATGTGCTAACTGATGGATATGTTATGTGAAGAAAGCAGATTTTCTTGAGACCTTAGGAGGCTCTCAGTACAAATAAAGCACTCTTGATTGCCTTGACTTTTCAGGTGCTTGCTCCAAGCCTAGCTCTAGCCCTGAACCAGCTGTGAATGGGAATGGGCTGAGGAACAACCTGCACTGTAGTGGGACTGAGAGTGGATGCTTCCAAAACATTGGGATGCTTTAGGAAATTAAGAATAATTATAAACTGCAGTGGGGAGGAGCATAGGATTTACACCTCCCCTGCTAACACCTGTTAATGGAATTAAAGATTCAGTGATGCCATAAGGTTCAGTAGTACAAAAGTCGGATGGTTTTCAGTGCCCCATCTGTCCATAAAAAAGCTCCAGCCCTCACTTTCATTTTGGAAGGAAACCTTTAAGAGGGGGGGAGATGTTCCATAAGGAATATTCTGTCATCGGTGCTTCCTGCAATGATAAAAATCTGTTAGGAAATATCTGCATTGCAGCAGCCATTTTCAGTCAGGATGACGAACCTTGCCTGGTACTAGCAGCAGATCCCATGTTGCCATCATACCATTTTTTATATTTGTCTCTTGTCTTTATTCTTTGATCCTGCTAAATGGTTTGTGGAGGTTTTACACAAAATGGATGTAATAATGAAGGAGGTCCAGATTCTACCATCTGGGCTCGTTAAATTGCCAATTTGAGAGTTGTCCTAGTGAAATTAGTGAGACCGCGCCTGGAGTAAAGCATAAATTACAGCTAAATAAGGGTTTCAGAGTAATTCTTTACATTTACAAATAAAACAGAATTCTGCATTTTTAGGCAGTGTAGTAGATGGTTAACAAGGGAATGCAGAATCTGTGTGACATGACTATTTTTTGATTTATTTTTAACAGTATGTCATATTACTTAAGAGATTTTAGTTTTCATTGCTTTGTGAAGAATAATTTGCAAATACTGTGATGGAGAATGCTCTCACACAAGCCCAAGGGATATGATTCTTACCGTACAATGATTCATATAAACTTACAGGCTGTCAGACTCATTCAAAGGCACTGAAATAACTTGCTACATGACCATAAAACTTAGGTTTTTTTTTTTCTCTGTCTGTTTTTGTTTTGGGGTTGGGGCTTTTTTTGGTATTAAGCCCTTGCTTCCAGGCACCTCTGTAAATTGTTGATTGACTATTTTTCTGCCAGCTTCAAGTTATTTGGATTTTCTCTGCATATGCTGGGATGAAATCAGTATCACCTGCAATAAAATTTTCATGCAAAATAAGCATTAAAGAAAAATTGCACAGAAAAGTCAGCTGATATCACCACATATATGAGCCTCAACTGCATGGGAAGAAACACGTCACTAAGTTTGACATATCTTGTGAAAACATCTTTTAGAATTCAGTTCCTCTTTTGCTGAAAACAAACCAGTTTGGCTTATTTGACATTTAAGGTAGCTTTGAAATGTAAGGTTTAAATAATCACTTTTTAAAATATTGACCACAATAATTTTTATCAAGCTTTGATGTACAAGTATGCGTACTTTTTTTACATCAGATTTTGGGTGTGGGAAAAGTGGACTTCTAGAAAACAATATCATAAAAGCACACTATCTTTTTTTATGTGCCAGGTCAGTATCCCATCTTTTTGAGGGTCCCTTCAGCTTAGTTTGGTCTTGAATAGAAAAGCAAATCTTGGAAAATGAATGTAATGCATGCTAACAGTTGTTATTCACCTTATGCCACATTTATATCTCCTATTTTTCTCACCTTAATTGCTAATAAGTAATTTGGACAGATTTAACATGGTAAAAGTATTGAACTGGTGAGTGGAAAACAAAAAAGCTGCTGGCTCCCTGTGGAATGCGCAGTCCTAGAAAGCTTGGCCAGCATCAGTGGGTTTCCTTGTCCCAAGCAAGCCCTTTTCCAATCGGAACAGGCAGTTCTTTAACAGTCCTATTATCTTGATAATGTAACACTAACAATAACAACGAGACACTGAAGGAATTTGGGGAGCTTCAGTGTAGAAAAAAATGTTACCAACTGGGAAAAAAATCTCTACTTAATCTGGGAAAATTGATACACACAGGACAATTGGAGAAGGACGAGTAGACCTGGAGTCTGTGGTCAGCATGATTAACTCTGCCTCTGGAGCTGCAATCTGCAGGAGATTTTCTGACCTTATTTGTGTTTGGAATAAAGTGGTTTAGAGAATGTCTTCTTCACTGCGATGGTTCTGTTAGTACAAGGATTTTGTGTGTTGTAAGTACCCAGCTTGCTTTTCAGTATCTCATTGCAGTTGGCTTCTCAAGCAGTATGGACTTACTGTGGGTTTGACTAAACAAGAAATTTTGTAATACTCGTTATTTTTGCACTAGCTATGCCATTAACGGTCATAAAAATTGGTAGTTCTGGTCAGACCCCGGGTGGCAGTGCTGCAAACCATAGTGGGTATTTTAGCCTATAAACCAAGGAGCATCTCAGAAACCACCCAGAGCACATGCCAGCAGAAACAGAGAATCCTTGATGAATAACTCCTGTAGCATCAGGTGGAATAAGTACTTTTCCATTTCTTTCACAAGGGACTCTACTGGCCTTTTAGAAATCTTATCATGACATGAAAATACATTTCTCCCTCATTTTGCAAAATATTTCTCAAGTGATTACAATGACAGATGACATTGCCACTGAGAGCTGCGCTATACACCCGAAAAACACGGGATATAGTCAACAGAGGGGCATGATGTTAGAGGTTACCACTTTTGCATCCTTGGGATCACGTCCTGGCCTATATCCATATCATCATATTCTCCCTTCAGTTGCAGCATGACATTCTTAGTAAGATAATGGGATGAAGGCAAAATAAATTGTGGTACTGGGCTGTTTCTTTGCCAGTATGCAGCAACGTTACAGAAGTAAGGCCCATCTTTTGGGCACATAACTGGATATACAGGGGTTTTACCACAGCTGAAATTAAATTTACAGCTTTGGGGTTGTTACCAAATTACTAGGAAATAACTAGGAGTTAATAATGATTCTTTATATTACCTGAGGTCTTAAAAGTGTCCTAAGACAGTTTTACTTAAAGAATCTTGGTGCCAATAGAGAAAACCATTTGTAGATATTTTCCTATCACAAGCAGATTTGAAAATTATATTCAACATATTTGCTATTAAATATATTTCACTATTAGAAAATATTTCCATAGTAGATCTGCACTTTAAAATTGAGAAAAGTTTATTCATTCCTTGGAATAGCTTTTGTGTGGCCAAAATGCCAGTCGTAGCTATGGTATTTGCAAGTATTACACAGTGCACTTACTGGGATCTCCACGTGTATGGATGGATAGAAGAACCACACCAAACCTGTGATGTTTTGTGAAGTCGGTATTAAGCTCTGTTCATCAGACATGCCAGAACCTGAAGCATACACCTAATTCCCATGAGATATTTCCCTTTATAGCACTGAGCTCTGATAAACTTGGCTGTGGATGTGAAAGAGCAGCAGTAGAGAGGTAGGGTTTAGTTTCAAGATCATAACTAGACTGATTGCATTTTATAGAATGAAAAGCAGCCCAGAGTTCTGCCTTTACACAGCATAGTACTTCTAGCAGTCTTGAAGGTTAATTGTTGTTTGGGCTTGTTGAAGCTTAATTGACTTTTCTTCTCACAGATATCCACATTTCTAGCAAGCAGAAATGACCATGACTGCCAACAAGAATGCCAGTGTCAACAGCAGAGCTGGAGGGAGTAAAGTTCCTCAGGACACTCTGGATAGGTAAGTGGTGAACTGCAGGCTTTGTAGATTCTGAGAAAGGCTTGTCTGTTTGGATCAAAATCTCTGTTCAAAGGTAAGCAACCTCTACTCTGACACAGAGAGAGCTTTGCTGGGCTGAGAGAAGTTTTTTGTAGGGACTGGAGGAACTGAGGTATGAGAAAAGGTCTGGTATATTTCTTTTGAGCTATTGCTGCTCTCCAGCAGGTTATGATGAAAGCGATTGCAAGGAAGGACCTGTGCAGAAGGCACTGTGTAGGCCTGAGGAGATTTGGGCTAAATTTCTTGGCCATATGACTACATGTCAGCTTTTCTCCATTGCCAGTCTCCCGTTTGTATTTTGTATTGGTTTCTGTCACATTTTGTCTGCTGTATCTGCCTTGACAGACAGAGTCAGGCAGCGGGTGTGAAAGAGCTGAATATAAAGTACAGGGCTCATCTGTGTTGCTTTGCTTACTTGCCCTCCTTTCTGTCGCATTAAAGTTGTTTACAAAGTAGATCAACTTCATCATTCACAGCTAGGGGAAAACCGTAGCCAAGGACACCTTAAGTCCCCAAGCCTGGCAATCCTGGGGGAATCATTCTGTTTAGATTAGACCAGAAAACAAAGTGTGCTTGCAAATTTATGCATGTTTACTTGTAGCTAAGAAACACTCTCCTAATAAGGTTTCAGTCCCTCAGAAGGCTGTGATATGACTGCATGCAGTGGCGCAGATGCCTGTAAATAACAGATACCTTTGACTCATGAATTAGTACAGTGAAATGGCAAGAAGGGTAGAGTCAGTTATTGCCCCCTTGCCCTTCAGTTTACGCTGGTCTAAGGCAGTGTTTTGAGGTCAAGAAGTTTTCTTTGGGCAGCTCTGCTTTGGTATATTGCTTTGGTATGCAAGTAAACAACTCACCTGCAATTAACAAGTTCACATATCCCTGTCAGAAGGAGTCTTGTTCTCAGCACAGCCTTTGCAAAGTAATGCTGACTGATGCAGCCTGTGGCCTTCACGCAAGCTGGGAGTGACAGTTGCAAAACCCTCACTTAAATCTGCAGTCCCATTAGGGCAGCCTCAGTATGCTTTGACTGGGAAAGTTTAGACAACCATGGGATTAAAGAACCTTTATGAATTAACCGTTTGAAGACAGGAGCAAAGCTCTCGACTTTGGATGTCATCTTGGTGAAGTGAGCAGAAAGCCACACAAATCATGCAGGGTCTTTCTTCAAATGCATGAAGTGTCTGTTGACATATCTCTCTGTCCTTGCTGTAGCATTTTGTCCAGCTCTCCAGGGGATTCTTGTATGGGTATGTTGTCCTATTCTGTTTTGAGGGGCTGTTCTATGCTAGCTTACACAATAACATGCCAATGTCTTAATTTGTCCTGTGTTTTGGCTCAAAACAAGACTTTAACCCCATTATAAACAGCATAAAGGAGGAACGTGCAAATAACTTGCACTGAACTTATACAGTCTCTGTACTGCAGTAATACCTTTATGCTTGGTATTGGACATAGAAACAAGGAAGATGCTCTTTGCCTTACAAAGTTCAACAAGTAACTCTGTAAGGCATTAAGCAGGCTGCAGTAAAATGGGTCTGTGTCCATAAATGAATGTTGTAGAGGAAAAAAAGCAGTGGAGGTCCTATTTATTTGTTGGACGCTTTGGGATAGGAGCGTGGGTTGTACCAAGGTCAATGAAATGTGCCGATCACTTTGGCCAGGCCAGGTGGCATCTGTTCTAGCCATACCTGACTGAGGGTATCAGACCTGATAAACTGTACCAGGGTTACTCCTAGCTGACAGCAGTACAGTATGTGCATAGAAGGGTTATATTGGGAGAACTTTGCTGGTTTAAGTACATTAGTAAAGACTGTAATTCAGGTGAGTAGATCACAGAATTACCATTTGATTTTATCCACTTGAAAATGAAACATCAGAGGCAAATAGTCCCTGCATTGTTTGGCAGCTGCCAGGTAGAACAGCTGGCATAGAAGTTCAGATGGAGAAATTGAAATTTGGCTTTGATCCTAGCAAGGAACTGTAGGTCAACTTGAAAGTGATGTTAAATGCTGGCGTGGTTTGGCATACCTGCCATTGTATTCTGAATGTTTCCAAGCACAAACAATGGAAAAGGGAAAATATAAATTACATTCTGAGATTTTCAAGATGGAAGCAATGGAAGAGATTTTTTTAAAAAGTTTATTTCTTTTCTGGTTTTATTTAAAGGAAAACCTCTTTTTAATGACATCTCTGTTTTGCATTTACATGCTCTGGTTTTGTTCTGTTTTGGTTCTCTTTCCATATTTAATGCACACATGGCTGCCTCTGAATTGCCTTCTGTATCTAGTAACTTATTTCTCTCCTTCAGTTCTCTGCCACACCTTCCCACTTACCTACACATATTATTGAATCACAATCATCCCAGGCAATTTTCCTGAGTTGGATGAAATGGCCTCATACTGATTATGAAGGGATAGGTTGGCCTACAAAGTAGTGGTGAATTAATAATCAAGAGCCTTAGGTAGAACCCTGACCATAGTCCTATCTCTGCTAGTGACCTCCTTTGTGGCATTGTCCCACCCTTCCCATGTCTAAATCTTTCATTAGGTTGATGTGCCTTTCTTCCTCCTGGTGCTGTTTTCCTTTCACTTTTAAAATTGTGCAGTCGACTAAAGACATAGATAACCAGCATCCATTCCAGTGTCTTTTATTAGGCATATTAACCTGTGTTGAACTCAGCAGAAATGGACTCGATATCCTTGTATGCTTCTCAGGTTGTTAGTTTGTGCATTTGGCATCTCTTAGTAAAAAACAGTAAAAACATAAAATAAAGAGGGGGGAGAGTGGCTAGAGGAATTTCTAGAGAGATATTCATATGTAGATATTAAAACCAGATCCCTAATGATATCTTGCATTCTTTTGTTTGTCATCCTTCCATCAGTGCAGATAGATTGGTGCTGGGAACTTGGGTCTAGACTTCAGCAAACTTTGGACCTGCTCTTTTGTTTTAAAATCTTCCATTCTGAATAGCTTAGAAAGTACTGTGGGATACTAAGTTATTGGATAATAACTGTCAAATAAACTGTCTTTCCTTATCATCACCATCTGTTTTGATTAGAATTTGTTAGGAAAAGATTTTGTAAGTACAAGTATGGACCTGAAGCTAAGGAAAACCTTTGAATTACACTTGCATGACAAGTGAGGAGATGAATAGGTTGTCATGCACCAGTTCTCCATCCATTATTTTGCCTTATGTAATTTTCTTCACCTGTCTTTGTGAAGCCCCGTAAGAGGATGTTATTTGAGTCAACCATGAGGATTCTTCATTTTAGTCAGACTGTAAATCAGTGGAGTAAGTGCTGGTGTAATAAAAGTTTAAGGCTTGCAGGATTTATTGCAAACATGTTCAAAGATTCACTTAAACTGTACAGTCATTGTCTCTGTTTAGTATGGGATTTGACTGGAGATTTGGAATCTGCAAATGTGCTTTCTTCATAATTTGTGGGAGTACAGTTTTAGTAAGTGCCGATACTGGCATAACACAGGTGTATTAATCTCCTGGTGGCTAAGGCATCTTTTTAGTGTTATTTTCTTGCCAGTCCTAGTCTTGGTGTGGTTTATTGTTGCAAGACTGTTTGGTTGGACTTGATGATCTTAAACGTTTTTTCCAACCTAAATGATCCTATGATTCTAAGACTAAGTGATATAGTGTCACCATTTGGTTCAACCTTTTTTGATTCCTTATGGGTCAGAAGCAAAGGTCAATAAAGTCTATAGAAGTCTTTCTAATTACTTTGGCTCTGAAGCAGACCCTCATAAATCATGGATTTAAATTTTAATCATAAAAATCTTCAGCTGAAAGGAGGTGCCTACAAGTGAAAATCTGTACAACTGCATGCTTTGCAAGCACCAAGATTCTGACAGTAACTAATATTCCCTTAGTCCTCACCAGAGTGTGGATCCACTGGTGTGAGTCACCACAGCCATTTTTCCACCAGAGTTGTGCTAATAGCAGTTTAGGAAATGAGGGAGAGACAGAGAGCAGAGTGAGGACATTATTTAGGAGGGTAACCGAGAGACTCACCTGAGAAACTGGTTGTGGGATTCACAGGTTTCTACTGTAAGCACAGGAGGGTAAAACCTTTGGATCTGAAGAAAGCGAAGCAATTTCAGTAAGCATCCTCACTAATGCATTCTTTCTGAAGTTATCTGAAGTTCATTCACCACTTGTTACAAATGGAGATTTTTGCGTGCCTTAGATGAGACAAACTTGACTGTGCTCTGAATAGGAAAACTGTAGAAAGATGACAAGAGTGGTTGAAAGTATGGAACATTTTCAATACAAGGCAAGAATAGATTGACTGGGACTCTTCATCCTGGAAAAGGAAGGGATTGGAGGGGAAGAAGGAGCAACAGAAGTATCTGAAATGATACATGGAACAGAGACCGTAAATGGGTTTGGTTTGTGTGGCAGGGTTTTGGTAGTGGGGGAGGGGCTTACAGGGCTGGCTCCTGTGAGAAGCGGCTAGAAGATTCCCCATCTTGAAGTCGGACCTGCCTCAGGCCAAGGCCGACCCGATCAGCAATGGTGGTCGTGCCTCTGCGATAATGTGTTTAAGAATGGGAAACCTGCAGCAGAGAGGGGACTGGGATGTGAGAAACACCTATGCAAACACCAAGGTCAGTGAAGAAGGAGGACATGGGTCGGAGGAGGGGATGGCCTCGCAGCCCGCGGTGAGAGAGCAGGCTGTCCCCCTGCAGCCCATGGAGGGGAGCGGGGGAACGATACCCACCTGCAGCCCGGGGAGGGCCCCACGCCGGAGCAGGTGGTTGCCCCAGAAGATGGCTGAGACTCCATGGGGAAGCCCACACTGGAGCATTCAGTGCCTGAAGGGCTGGAGGCCGCAGAGAGGACCCACGCTGGAGCAGTTCTTGAAGAACTGTAGCCTGTGGGAAGGACTCATGTTGGAGAAGTCTGTGGAGAACTGTCTCCCATGGGAGGGACCCCACGCTGGATCAGGGGAAGAGTGTGAGGAGTCCTGCCCCTGAGGAGGAAGGAGCGGCAGAGAAAACATGTGACGAACTGACCACAATCCTCCATTCCCCATCCCCGCCATGCCACTGTGGGGAGGAAGCAGAGAACTGGGGAGTGAAGTTGTGCCCAGGAAGGAGGGAAGGGGTGGGGGGAAGGTGTTTTAAGATTTGGTTCTACTCCCTATTATCCTTCTTTTGATTTGGTTGGTAGTAAATTAAATTGACTTTGTTTTTTCCCCCAAGTTGAATCTGTTTTTTGCCCGTGACCGTAACTGCTGAGCAATCCCTCCCTGACCTTGTCTCAACCCACGAGCTTTTAGATATATTTTCTCCTCCCATCCCACCGAGGAGGGGGGGGGAGTGAGGGAGGGGTGGGGATGGGGGAGCGAGGCGAGGAGTGAGCGAGTGGCTGTGTGGTGCTTTGTTGCTGGCTGGACTTAAACTACAGCAATAGGGAAAAATCTCTTTCCATTTAAGAACTAATATGAATCAAATGAAACTAGAAGACGACAGGTTGAAAGTTAGTTGAAAAGAAGGTACTTCTCTGCAGCACGTTTTTAAACTGTGGAACTTACTGCTACAGGATGTTGCAATCAGACAAATTCACGGAAGAAAAATCTACCAAAAGCTTTTAGTCACAGAAGCAAAATCTGTGAGTCAACAGACTGTTAAGCTGGTTGAGTAGCACTGCGTGCTCATCTTGTTCTTACTCTCTTCTCTAGGCACCTGCTAACTGTCACAGTCAGTGACAGAGCCTGGACTAGGAATGCTCTTTGGTCCAAGCCAGTGGGGACATTCTGATGTTGTTTGGAACAAGAGTCAATTATAGGAAGCAAATATTAGCGAGTTTGCAAGAGGATTGTTATACTTATGAAATGAGACTCTGGCTTTCGGTGAACTTCAAGGACACAACTTTAATCCTTCCTTGTGAGTCACTGAGGTGAATGCCAAGCAACAGGAGGTTAGGAAAGCACCTTATGTGTAGCTGAAAGTGACTTCTTAGCAATTCTGGCAGGAAGCAGCTCTGCGAAATCTTACTAACTCTTCAACAGGAGACAAAGGAGCCCATAGCATGCTTGCAGCTAGTGCGTGACCCTTTTGCATCAAATGACTACCTGGTTTGATTGCACCATACTTAAGAGGATCAGTGTGACTGAGGAAACCTTAAGAGAACACAAGTCAAAGAAAAGGCATAGCAGTGTTTGTAGCTCTCTCCCCACTATGTGGCTTGCTTTGCCTTAGCAAATGATTTAATATTTACCTGGAGTCTTTGTGTTTTACGCAGAATCTTTATTTGATTTAAAGAATTAATTTATAAAGTATTTGTCCTAATCTTGTGTTTGCTGCAGTACAAAGGTAAATGTAGAAATGGCACTACCAGCTCTGACTTAAAAATAACCTCAACATTATACTGTATTAAAATGGGCCTGTAGTTATGTCTATGAGGTCATGCTCTACTTAACAAAATATAGGTTTTAAACTTGTAGTCTGTTTAGTCTAACAGAGAAAAGGAGAAAAAAATTCTGAACAAAATAATTATATATTAATGTATCATTATATCTTAAAATTGCAACTTAGTTTGAGATGCCAGATGCGACAAGCACCAGTCCAGAGCTGAAAAATGTTTAGAGTAAGTGCAACTACATAACTTCTGTAAAACATTTCTAACGTCTTCACCTCTGGCTAATATGCCGTCTCTTAACTCAGGATCTCAAGGCATTTTATACACTTAACTCGAGCCTTCTCACCTGCTGCAGTATACTACTGGAGTACAGGAAGTGTTTGTTTTTAGAGGAGCCCATCGATTTACCATTTTTTATCTGAGGGTATTGCATGAAGCATAAGTAATTTCAGAATCTGGAGATACAGACTTCTTCCAATGTGTTTGTGAGTAAGTGATAGAATTTCCCTTTACCTCCAACATTTTCTGTGGTGGAGGCTGTGACTTACGAGTCCCACCTTGCAAGCTGGATGCAGAGCTGGAAATAGTAGAACTGTGCACCTGCCAGGTGGTGTTGCCCTGATACAGGCAGTTTTGGAATGAGAAACAGAATAAATATTATAAGACACATTTTTACTGTAGGATTGGATTTTAAAATAAAGTATCTAATTAAAAAATATTTAAAAATATGAGCAGTATCCTTCTGCTGCAAGCACAGAATATATCCCTTCAAGCAGGATTACTTAGCCATTGATTTGATTTACGTTCTTGATGAATAGCTTTTGGTCAATTTTCTGTTAATCTGGAAAAAATTATACACATTAATACCTGGTTTTGTAAATTGAATACTTAATGCACACAAAACTAGGAAGATATTTTGATTAATTAAGCAATATATGCACTTTACAAGACTTTTCAAAATGTCATTACAGTTATTCTCAATTTTCTTGAAAAGCAAGTAAAGGTGATCGTCCTCTAACTTCTTACAGAACAGTACATTTAAATTGTGTGCATACAAGTTTCACAAATCAAGACTTAGGAGTGAGCTTTTGAAAGCTCAAGCACATTTGTATACCATTTACAATGAACAAAAATCAAGTTTGTTGCAAATGTTTTACTAGCATGGTGACTTTAGTAGTATATATAGAGGGACTGCCATGATGTGCTAGAACAAACATCTTTGAGTTTAATGTGTCTGGGCTTGTTTTGGGAAGATAGCTAAAGCAGAAACTGATCCTTGTTCCAGTTGTGCAAAAGGGCCATGTGTCTGAGGAAAACTGTTCTCAGAGGTTATGTGTCTGATCACCAGAATCATGTGAATTTCGGCATGGATTGGATTTTGTAATGTGGGCTGTCATCTTTCCACCCAATCTGCACAGGAAAGGTTTCGTCCTCAGTGAGGTGGAGCATGCTCTCCAGCTGAGCAGTCATGATTTAATGACACAATAAACTGAGGATGCTGATGTCAGTGGGTTGTATAGCAAGGCATCAGAAATTTGTGTTAGCAAAGGATTACATCTGCAAATTGCTGTGAGCACAAAGCTGCAAGTTGTTAAGTTCCTAGTCTAATAACATTCATAAAGCTTCTCCTTTCTAAATATTTTTAGCTGAATCTTTGAATCAAATATACTCTTGCTTGATTAAAACTGAAATCTGACCTCTGAGTTACATCTTTCTCCTTGCCTGGGAAGAACTGAGCTGGGCACCCACAAACCTCTAAATACAGGCTTTGGTTTTTATCTCCCAGCAGTGTGTGAGGCCATTCCTGCTGTCACCAACAGTTTGTCAGCCTCATTAGTCTAACGTGCACTGAGATATGTTTGCACTGGCTTTGTGGCTCAGACCTTCTTCAGAATTTAAGTTAACAGGACAGAATTTTAATTGGCAGGATCTATCTTACCTCCAGTGAAGGCAATGGAGGTGCACCACATAAACCAAATGACTATCTGGACTAACATAACTCTAGAGGTACCTAAGGAGTATTTCAGCTGAATTGTTTATAATTCTTTAAATATCAAATAAAATAATGACTTCTATTTCCTAACCAAGCAAGCCCATGGGGTAGTGTTATGTCCAGCTTTATCATGAGTCCAGGATTATTCGCTGCTGTTACTTGTAGGTAAAATCATTGTTGGAAATTCAGAGGGAAGGCTGCTCAGGCTGATGCATTCATTTGCTGCGAGCTAAACCAGAGGCCAGATCTGGACCTGCTTCTGCAGGCCCTCAGCTTCTGTGTAGCCCTCATCAGTCATGTAGAGGGGATGCCAGATCCTTTTGGAACAAGTGGTCTTTGCATGTGCTCTGTGCTTGCTTCTTGCCTTTTGGGGTTGCAGATGACTCAAGGAGGTGCAAGGCTGTGGAGGACTGATTCACGGTATTAGCAGAGCCAGCAGAGTCCTGGGGTGGTATTCTTGTATTCGACTTCCAGGATGCACCCTGATTCTTTTGTTTGGGAACCTGGTAAATAATCACTGCATTTACGTAAGCAAACGAAACTGTTTTAAAAGCAGTGGTCTTGATGTTTGAGCATGACAGAACACAGCAAAGCTAGGCTGTGTAAGAGGAGCATTGCTTGGGTTGGTTACTAGGAGAAGTATTGTTTTGGGTTGATTACCTGTCCCCATCATGCACACATGTCCATGCTCAGCTACTTCATGTGCACATCAAGGTCCCATATTTTATTACTGCGTTTCTCTGATGAAGGAAGAAACAATAAGAGCTTTAAGAAAAAATCTTAGTTAAAGGAAGACTTCATGTCTGTGTTTCAGCCTTAAAAAAACAAGATGTACAATCACTTCCAAAACCAGTCCTAGTCAAGCGAAATTCATTCAGTTTTACAGCAAATATATTTATTTATTTATTTATTTATTTATTTATAAGTGAAATTAATTCTTGGTCCACATTAATAAACCCAACTGAAATACTCTGTTTCCTTTGAAGAAGGGATTATGTGGTTGTGGCCTGGGCAGAGGACTAGAAATATTTTGCCTTAGGATTTGAGGCCTCCAGAATTCTTAAATAACAGAACGTGCAGATATGTCCAGCCTTGGGGTTAAGCAGTACTCCGCTGCTGTCAGTGGCAGTTGTTTGCTCTGCTGGCTTGTCCTGGAAGTGCTCTATTCTCTTCCCTTTCCACAGTAAATTTTTAATTTAAAAGGTGATCTCATGTCAGGAGAAAAACCTGTCTGTATAGGGAGAATTGTTGTCTTCAGAGAGGCAATGCCTGTGGAGTACTTTTCTCTCATTTAGAGAGATCAGTTCATGGATACAACTGCGATGCCTTTTGCTTGCCGTTAACCTGATACGTAACAGGATTTTAACTTAATTCGTATAATGTCAATCCTTCTGCAATTGTAACTCCTCACCCCTAAAAAAAGAAAAAGCCCAAACCAAACCAGTGCCCTTCAGCTCTCTGTTAAACTGTAGACACTGTCCAAATTTATTGTCAGGTCATTCATCCAGATGCGGTCCAGTCTGCCTGCACTGACAAATGAATTATCTCGCAACTAATGCAAAAAACTTGTGTTCACGCCTGGGGCTGGGTGCCTCCGGGTGCAGATAACGCAGGACGAAGCAGAACAGCTTCCTTGCCATTACCGCAACAGAGCATGGTGAGGGAAGTAGCTCTGCGTCCACTACGACGGACCCCTGATCCTACTGTAAGAAACATATTAATAGTAAGATAAACAAAATGTAATTTTTTGTATTTATGTATTTCAAGTAAATATAAAGACTATGATATTTATTACATGTCCTGAGTTTTCTGAATGGAGAGCATTGTGGAGAAGAAAGCAATAACTTGGAAATGAAAGGATGCTTCTTCAGCTCCCTGTGTTGCTCTAAATGAGGTTTTGGTCTTATTTGAAACTCTGATGCATACAATTTTCCCACTAATTATTATGTGTGATTGCCATTGTCTTAGCACAATTATGATAAAGTATTCTCTCATCTCTTACTCTTTCTTTGCTAAGTATGTGGACAGTGTTGCTGTGAGTGATAGAAAAACTGCTTCTTTCCCTTTTGTGGATGGCTCCATTTCAGTTACAGGTGAAAGGTGCTCTCTGCCTGGGCTCTACAGTTATTTGAATGGTTTAAAGGAGTCTCCATAAAACATTGGTTATAGATAGCTATACTGTTCTTCACACTTGGATAAAATTTTCTGTGTGGATGATGTTCCCATCCGTGCTTAATAGAAAGTTTAGTGGGATGTTTGGATGCCAATTCAATTTGTGTTACAATGATATGCCATGGCAAAAAATGCTGGTGTGTTTGCTGCTGCCTCAACTGCGTGCTGAAACACTTACCAAAACAACCAACCAAGAGTGGTGTGTCTCAGTGAACACCTTTCTCTGGAGGAGACACGCAGGTGTAGATGCAGAATACTGCAACAGAGAAAGCAGCGGGTCTAGAAGTAGCTGGTGGTTTTGCACAGCTTTAGGGAGATTTGTGCATGGTTTGGCAGGTTAGCGGTTGCTGTTTCATACGTATTTGGGTGTACAAGTTCTTGTTTTCAAGGGACTCGTGTATGCCTAAAGCAGGGAGCCAAGTCTTCGTTTTACGCATTTTAAAATAAAAGCTGCTTTTGCTCCATCAGTCGTGGGGTAGCCTGCGCTAAAACGGCTCCCAGTTTTCCCAGTCAGAGCAGCCCTCGGGGACTTTGTCAGAGCACCAAGAGGCCAGTGGTGTGAGTTCAGCTAACGTGCTCTCGATGTGTCCCTGCCTCTCCCTGCTGCCTTTCCCAGGCAGCAGATGAGGCAGGGCCGGCACCGCTGGCCTCTGCTGTGGGAGAGCTCCTGGCAGCTGAGCATGGCTTAAGGCAACGAGGCACTCTGCACTGAACTGCTGAGATGTATTTTCCTGCCAAAAGTAGTTGCCTACTGCTCAGAAATACTAGTGAGAATCTTTTAAGCTCTTTATGGATTTGTAAAACAAACCCCATAGAAAATGTTTGTTACTGTAAAAAAGAACCAAGTTTTACTATTTTGACAGTGAGCTTGAGAATAGGAAGAATAGTGGTTCAATAAAATTCTGCTAAGAGTAAGCAATATGCTAAGTTGTTGGAGCCAAGATGAGATGCTGCTTTTTTTTTTTTTTTTAAACCACTGAGGTTTAGAAAACAGTACAAATAAACTTCAGGCAAACAACTGTGAAAACTGAATAACTGACGTGAAATCTATTAGCAAGTATTGTACTCCTTTAAAAGCAGAAACAGCTTGAACTGTGCAGCGGACAAATTTTCAGCAGGTCAGTTCCCAGCAGCGCAAAGTTATATTTGGTTCAGAAAGGAATAAAAGCTGTTATTTACGCTGTGAGGTTGGAGGTGCGTTTGGGGGACAGAGCTCTGGCTGCTCTGAACTGTGCCATGAGAGATGGGAGGGCGGGCACCTACTGTCATCCGGAGCAGAAACATCAGCAGTGGCAACAAGTCAAAGCGCTGATTCAAAGTACTCTGAAACTGGGAAGAGCTTGAATACAGGCTTTAACTTTATTGCTGTCCTTTATCTGGGTAAGTGGCATCAGTGGGGTGCTGATTTCCGATGGTCTGAGGCATAGTGTTCCCCTCCCTTGCCCTGCTCAGCAGTGACCTCAGGGTGGTGGATCAGAGCGCATACTGAAATCTCTTGAAATCTCTTTAGCAGGGTTGCAGAGATATTCTTGTAAGCACAGTGGTCTAGAGACATAAGAGAAGAATGGTTTGTAAGCCGAGGTAACAGCTTCTAATTAGATCAAGAGACAGAACTGAAAAAAAGGACCTACTTTTGGTTATATCCTTTGGGCTTCCTCAAACAGTTGATGGTGGGGGATAGGGAATTTTGCTAGTCCATTTCTATTGTTGGCTATTTTTTTTTGCTTTAGTTTTAGATGTCTGTTCAGGAAGAAACATTACTTACTTTACATGCACTTTTCTTAGATGCAGGTTGTGTTAATATATCCCTCCCATTTGCACTGGTTTTTAAGGAAAAAAAAAACCCAACTAAAATTTGGTTGCATTTTGCTTCATGCAGCTTCAGATCAAGTTTGCTTTATTATTTCTTGGAGGCTGCAGGAATGTACCCTGGCAAATTACTTCCCATTGTAATTTAATTCCCATGGCACTTTGAATGCTTTATGCTTTTATATGCAGCAAATCATACATCATCATTAAAATTACCTCTTCTATTAAGGTTTATATTTGCTAAAAACACTGGAAACTAACTAAAAAATGAAAAGTAACAAGTCTTTTAAAAAGCAGAGAGTTGTAGTTGACAGGTTAGACTAAAAGTGGCATTTTTAATGCAACTGTGTTCTGTTCCAGTACAAAGACTACTTAGACTAACACTGCCATCTTTATTTGTTTAATTACTATATTTGCATTAGTGTACTCAGCAGTACGAAGACCTGAAATAAACTGTTACATATTTTTGCAGAAAATTATTACAACAGCATGGTTTTGAAAATGTTTCTGATGTCTTGCTAGTGCCTTTACTGCACTGAAATGTAGTGAATAAAAGCAATGAGCAAGATACTTGCTAAAACACTTATGGGAGTCCCCATCAATGCAGTATCAGAAAATCAGAGCAGGATTCTTACATGAATTTGGTTTTTGGGTGATGATAAGCAGTGAGACAGAAGTCCACAGGGGATATAGCATAGTAGTCATGTGCAAAACATTTTAACATCATAATGCCAATATTTCAATTTTTCTGGAGGAAGTTGTTCTTAGGAATGAAAATCTGTTACCTTCTGGACCAGGAAGATACTGGCAATCTCACTGAAAAGACCAACCAAGATACAGGTCACGAGGGTTACTAATGATGTTTCATGTTCTGTGAGTATCTGTCCATTAGGAGCTGGTCTAAGACCCTCATCTCTTTACACCTGAGCTGTTGAAAAGCCATCAGTATGGGAGAACAATTTCTGATCTGTGCCCTAATCAGTCTGGATTTGAATCACTGGTTTAGAAATGAAAGAGTCTGTGTTCTCTTACTGGGTTTCCTGCACTGCTTATTTATCCTAAAAAGGTATTTTCCACTTGAGCAGAATAGAAAATTAAAAGAAGACATAGTAGAATTTGTAAAGAGTAAGATTACAAGGAATATCTGAACATAATGAAGTGAAGATAAGTGAAGGAATTATTGTGCGTTTCTTCCCTCATTGGAAAAAAACAGTTTGTCCAGAAAACCAAAGCAAGAAGTGCATTGACAAAGCATCCTCACAGTCTTTTCACATACTTTATCCTCTAAATAGCATAATAACTAATCACCAGGTGATATTTTGTACGGAAACCAGGAATTAGCCAAGTGCTTGATTCATTCTCCACACTGAGCGTTACCCTTATACTCACACTTGAGGAACATTAACAGTGAATGGCCTTCAAAAGCAAATGCAACTCTAAGCATTTTCCTGCAAGCAGGAAAATAGGAGCTAATGGAAATAAACAAGTGCAATCCATATTGTTACAATATATACATGCAAAAATACCCATAGTGCCTAGGAGACTTTGACCAATACATGTGTCGGTGAAAGCTCTCTGTAGGAGAGCAACAGGTCTTGATTATTCTAGTGTTGCTATTAGCACAGAGCCAAGGGCTTGCGAAAGTGTGCCTGTAGACTTTAGCTATGCATAGGGCTTTCGAGTCATCTGTCTTTATCTTTTGCATTATATGTGGCTTTTTCAAAACTTTTGTCATGATTCATGTCACGCACTCTAGGATCATTTCCATTTTTGCCCGCTCCTGCATATATAACTAGCCCTAAAACAAAGTCTTAAAATTGGGGTGTGCCACAAGAGAATGTAGTAAACATCCACCCACTGGAGCTGTTGAACACCAGGCAGCAAGGTGTAGGCATCTTGTAGGATGAACTTCAGTGTTGAAAGCAGAAGTAATATAACAATTGTAAAACATATGATGTTCGTAACAGTCAAATATCACTCTTTAAAAAAAAAGGGGGTTTTATTTATTCATTGAGCCAATTCATAAAATTTTATTGTAGACAATGGGAATGTCATTTCCTGTGACAACCCAACTGCTTTTTTGGGGAGCCTGAATATCTTGCAAGTTTGTTATTATCCAGATATGGGAGTTTTGTCCAGAGTGCACAAACGTTTCTCTTGAAGCACTTTGTTAAAGCAATATAGAAAACAGTTAAGTAGAGAGGGAAAAAAAGGAAATATTTTATGATTGTCATATTAACGATGAGCTTTAATGCATATGTGTGTTAATATTTTATTATGAGGGAGCTGTAGAAAAACCGTGGAGTAAATCAAAAGGATTAATTTGTTTTCTTCTCTCTTTAGCTATAGAAAGAAAATGTTAGGATTGCAAAGCAAGGTAACTTCTTCAGCATAGGCCATCCACAATACTGTGACTGTACAGCAGGTACACCCTTATGACAAACAATTAACAGCAGCTAATAGATGGAAATAGCATTTTGGATTCATAGAATAAGCCCATTTTGCACCAGAACTTCTCAAAAGTAATCTTTTTCCAAGTAACAACGTAACCATTTGAACTGTGAAAACAGAATTCATTGCAGTGGCAGTAGCATAGAAATGCCTTGTGTTTCAAATTCTGCTAGCAAAACCTGCTGGCAGGTAGGTGCACTGCTGGTACAGGGGATGTCTGTGGTTTGGGACGAGGTAGTATTGACAGTGTTCAAGTATGGGTTGTGTTGGTTTATCCTCCTGTTATCACAGCGTAGGTAACTCCAGCTGACTCACCTTTTTTTCTGTGCAGCAGGACACTTGCCCAGAGAAGCAGCTACATGGCTGTGCAGCCACTGAGGCCCCAAGAGGACTTGTCAGTACAGACAATTGAACAAATGCCCAGTAATCAGACTGCTCTCACATGAAACCTCTACCCCCTTGATTTGCTGTTGAGTTGGAAAACCACTTTATGTCAACATAGGCAGAAAGGGGAGATGGCAGATAGCCTGTGTCCACTTGAAACTGTTGGCAGAGACCTGAAAGCATTTTAATGTGGATTTTTAACATCTCCCTTTCCTGTCAAATGGTACTGTCACCCGTGTGGGCTTCAAGATACGTGTTGAGTCTGGCAGACTTGTTCACTGAGTCTGTGTGCATGTGGTTTGGTACCTGATACAGTTTCTATGATTTGTTTAGCAACAGGCAGCTGGATTGCCTCAGTTCAGAGGTTCAAGAATGAATTGTAAACTGTTCCTCCCTGCAAATTTAAAATAAAAACCCAAACAAAACAAGATTTTTCCCAAGCCACGGGCAACCAGGAGGAAACTTCTGCCTTGCCAGATTTCTCACAGATCTGTCCCTTCAAAGCCAGCATGTCAGATTGCAGAGAAAGGCTTTGCTACTGTTAGTTTTGTTAAACATTAATGCCAGTTTCCTCCCTTTAAGCATACAAAGGGACAGAGGTTTGACAAACGTACTTGGATTGTGTGTCATTTGTTGCTTGACAAGTGAAGCAGGCAGCATTCAGGAAGCACGGAGGCTACGGCGGGGCACGAGAGACTGCGAGCAAAATTCCTCTGTCTCCGTTCTGCATCTTTCCAGGAGGGAAGAGCTTCTGAGTAAGTCTGGGATTGGTAGGCTGAAGCAGTCGCAGTGATGGATAATTGTGTGCTTGTCAAAGGCATGAGAGGAGGAAACTAAATACAGCAGAAGTGAAGAGCATGAAGTGTCATAGCAATGAACTCTTTAATGTCCTTTCCTATAACCAGTTCCGTAGTAGATGGGCTTTCTACTCATAGGCAGGAACTCGACACCAGCCTTCTGCTTACTGAAGACAGTGATAGGAGCAGCTTTAATTTCCAGAGTTTGCAGCTCTGGTATAGGACAAGGTACTCTGTGGGACCAAAACTCATTTTTACAGCCCCTCTCTTCCCCTCCTCCCCCTACCTCTTGTGTTCTCAGACAGAACCTAATTTCTCTGCATGACTAAATGCATGTTTCTTGTCTAGTCTGCTGAGATTCCATTCTTCCTTCTTTAATTCTTACAGGTGATTTTTAAGTTATGCAGCAATATTCATACCCATGCATTCTGCTACTGCCCTCTTTACACACACCCTTACCCCCAAATATGCCCCTGCATGACGGTGTGTATGAGGAATGACACCCTTTTTTCTGGCATACTTGGGGTACATACTTTGGACATACTGAGCTAAATTCAGTTTTATTGTACAGAAAGTGTTGGTCCATTAGAGAGAGGCTATACTTACTTATTCCTAGGCTGAATATGGCTTACAATGACTGTGCTTTTCCAAATGCTGGCCAATTGCTGAGGTGGAAACCCAGCCTTAAATGCAGTGCTGCTTGCACACTTTTGTGTGTTGTGTTGGTTTTGATGCCTGGTTTCATTTTTTTTTTTTTTAAATATGTTTTCTAAGAAACTTACTTTCTGTGGTATGAGGCAGCCTGAGTTTTTTTCCACTGAATAAATAGCAGAAGCCTTACGGGTTTGCGCTTTTCAAGAAAAAATCAATATTGTGGGCCAAACTCCATGAGGCTCTGAGGGATGTAACTTAGGGTCAGAATCTGGACTTCAGTATGTTGCTTCAAATATTCATTAGTTGAGAGCCCATAGGTTGCTGCAAAGAGTTTGTTGTTAGTTTTTGTAGTCTTTAGAGAGCAAATATTTTCACAGCTGATGGGCTTATAAACGTTACTAGTTGCTTTTTCTTGCTGCTTTATACACAGATGTTGGTATTGCCTCATTTGCTCCATAACATTTTTTTCTTGATGCTTTGCTTGATGCTATCTATGTATCTTCCTGTAGGGACATGAGATTTATTTTTGGCTCTATCCTGAAAGGAAAGGATGGGCGATAGAAGAAATACCTACTTGCTTTCAGTTGCTGCAAGTTAAAGTTTAGTTGCCCTAAATTAAGTAAAACTTGCAGTTCCTTGTTACTGTGCAGCACTCCTGTTGCATGTCAGTGGTAGCAAAACATTTTCATCCTCAGGTTTATAATACATGTAAATTCTCTCATAAGATATGAAAAGTAAAAATGTATTGGCCAACTCCTTATAAAACCTAATAGGCCAACAGAAGAGTGTAAAACTAAATCCACAGTTTTATAAGAAGCCAAGGTCTTGTGAGAATGAAATGTTTATAAAGGATATATGAATCCCCCAGATATTATCCTGATTCCAAATTTAGGCTTGAGATCCCACAGCTCTTGTAGGTGTGGTGATGAAATGTGGTCTGGGAGGCTCATTTCAGCTGGGTGAGTAATGTATACATTTATGTTACCCTTGATCACGGTGAAGAAAGTGATGGGGAGTGTCTTTGCCTGACCTAACTCTGCTCCTGTTGACAGTTATGGTCAGTAAGAAGCAGACAGAAACCAAAGTCTGAATCTTTTGGAAAGTTTCCTTTAGACCATGTTTTTGAATATTGGTGTGTGTAGTGCTTGAGCACTGGCTGAGGGCTCTTTTGTTAATATTCAGCGAAACTGAATTAGGGCCAGATGCAGCCTTTGGTCAAGTTAAATTTGGCCTTGTCTGGACTCTTAGGTAAATAAGTATGATAGCAACAAGCATTGCAAGTCATAGCTTGGCTTTTTTTTTTTCTTTTTTTCTTTTCCAGTTTATGTGTGTCTGCCAACAGATTGGGGAATAAATAGATCAAAGATTTTTTCAAAGCTGTGTTCAACTAAAAAAAACCTCAACAACTGTTGCCTGGCAAAGTCTTTCATATGACACTCCGTTGTGGGTATGCCCAACACATTTCCTTATTTTCCTGGCTTGTTTAGCTAAACAAAGTAGAATGAAGCATACAGTAACCAGTCAGATATAGTAACCTAATTTAATTTTCAGTGCAAATATTATTTAGACTGAAACTTTGTTTTTCGTAAGTGTGCGTTTGCACCAGGTCAATGCCGTAAATCTTCCTATAACAACAAGTTTTGCATCAGTTTGTATGTTTAGCAGCTTCACTTTAGTAACTCTTGATTTGGGCTGACATAAGCCAGAAGATCAAACCCCGATTCACAGATATTAAAAGTGACTGAAAAAGGGCCATCAGTGAAACTGAAAGTAAATTCCCTCTTAAGTTCAAGAAAAGTATTCAATTTCATCTTAAACTGTACAAATCTTATGCACACTGTAATGTGTACCAAGGGTCATGTTTGTCTGTCATAGCTGGAATTTATTTGTATTCCATAAGTTCAGAGCCACTAAAGAAAATGATGATGATAAGAGAGGCCAGAGTTGTAAACCTTCCCAACTTTCCTCATTCAGAGGCAGGGTGCAGCCTCCAAAGATGAGATATGTTTTATACTTAATTAACACGTACAGGGTAGACTCTTAATGTGTATTTTATGTTGTTTCACCCGTAGTTATGTTCCTTTGCTCCTCTCCCCATAGTGTCTGTAAAACAGACTGTATCTGTGAATGTCAGGTGGTGTAGCTGCGGTCTGTTGTATAGGTTTGGATGGGTTGTATATGACGATATGAGGTATGCCAGCTCACAACTTACAGGTCAGTATGTCATGGCAGGCAGTGGCACCTTCTGAAGTGCTGTTTGTACCCTCAGTCTGTCCTGATACTAAAACTGTGCTGCAAGTCTGTACTAGCTGTTTCTTCTGAACATGCAAAGTGTTACATATCACTTGAGCATGTATTTCTGGTATTTGAGAAAGGAGCAAGTATCCATGTGTTTCCTACCCTCTGCCTTGCTTTGGCACCTCCACAAGTCATATTTCACTTATCAACTGGTTCTTCTCTTTTCTGCTTTTCAGGTGTTGAAAAAAAATCCTGCATCTAATTTTGTTCTTGCAGTTGTTCACAAAAAAGTCATGTGTTGTGAGAGATAGTACTAGTGCTCCCCTCTATGCAGTCTGTTACGAGTTTTGGACTTATTCTTAAAAAAAAATAAAGAATTTTAACTTCTGTTAGGAAAACTGTTTTGGCCATCTTCAAGGGTTGCAATGAATGTCAACATATGGGTAAGAGCCAGACAACTGTCAGGGTGCAATTGCATAGCTAAGTGACTGGGAAGTTCACAGAGGAAGGTAATACCCTTTATTATGTTGGAAAAATAGTCCAAGTTTTAGGCACAGAGATCTTTGGAGATCTAGACAGGTGGAAATCCACTCTTCTAAGGAACAAAGGGCAGAGGGTAAAACTTACAAAATGAAGCTAAAGATGAAGAACAAGGGCATATTTCTCTGGTCTTATCATTGTGAGAGTAACAGAGTAACAAACAAAAAGCTGTCATACGGCTTCATCCATATGATAGAAACATGTAAAAAGAGAGCCCTTAAAAGGACAAGCTTTCTTAGCATCATGTAACCCAGAGCGTGCTGATTGTATGCCATTGCTTCAGCTTTTTTCTTACAGAGGAGAAGTTTGCAGAAAGTTGTCTTGACGACAGGATGGCACCCAGCTACTGGTCAGAGATGAGACCCTGCAGAGGCCTGAGCACTCTTTAGACAAAGTTTAATATCAGAATCACTCCTCCTTTTCCCTTGCCTCAGATAGTCCGTATCACTTGTGAACTACTTTCACAATACATGAGCTTCAAGTGCATGGCTGTAAGACAGGGTTGGGTCAGATAGGCTGTATTCAGACAGGGCTGATGTTGAGGTTGTTCTAGATTCACAGAGATAATGCAGGAGCTTCTATTCTGCTGGGATTTTAAAATTTATTTTATTTTATAATAGTATTTTATTTTTTTTATTTTTATTTTAATGTTTATTTGATTTTATTTCCTACGCAGTGCAGTATCTCCAGAAGCAGCACAGACATTTTCAGATCTTTTCAGTCACTTCGGTGTTATCCTGTTGTGACATACTGTATTTTCTCCAGATGTCTCAGGCCTCAGACTTGCTGGATTGTGATAATAGTAGTTGAAATGATGACAGAAATTAAGAATGCCTGTTTCGTAGCAGACAGATGGATAATGGCTTTCAGCTTTATAACCTGCTCTTCTAGGATGCTTTCTCACTGTGTTAAATAAACTACTTTACAAACCCGGAAAACTAGAGAAAGCAAATCTTTATAGAAAGACCTCAGTGGACATTGGCAGCACATTAGGGACCAGAGCTAAGCTGGTAGATCTGGAAGGAAGATGTGGATACTGGTAGGAAAGGCAAAGAATAGATTTTGTGTTTATTCTGAAGGCAACTTCTCTGAGTGGATGAGATTGAGAATTATTGTTAAAGATGGGATGGAGTCCTGAGTTCCCATTCTTTTTCTGTCCCTATTAGGTATTTATTCTTAGGTCTATTTGCTGAGGTTTTGTGTGACCTAGAAGTTGATTTATATGTAAAGCAGGGAAAACAGGCTTGGCTGTATTCTGGATCAGTGTGCAGCCAGGAATCATGACTTTTTGGATTCCAGTTTAGTTCTTTTCCATTTGGGTACAGAGTATTTCTGTAAAGTATACAGTGACCTCATAAGGTTTTCTGACTTTTCAGAGCAGAAAAGGGATGAACATATTTTACAACAGCTTTTCTAAACCAGAGTTCCAGACCAAACCCAGAATGGCCTCCCTTCCCAAACTATGTGCATGTAAGTGTAGAAAACATGCAAAGCTCTGGCAGAATTAGTTCCACAGAGTTTATTGCTTTGAGATACCAGGGCAGATAAACAAGCATGTTGAAAAATCACCTGTGCTTTGAAAAAGCAAAGCTGAGAGTTTCCATGTGCGCTGGGATTTTGAAGAGTCATGTTTAGACATGCTGCTAAAGAACAAGTTTCAAGGACTAGCAGTTCTTAAATAGACAAATAAGAGCTTATGCATTCTGCTTGATTTAAGAAAATGCTATCATTTGCTGTGTTGCCACTCTCTCTCCAACAAAACTCCCAAGATCTTAAGAAAGCAGGTGAGACTTAAACATGCTGAACTGTTTCCAGAACGTAATAAAAATAAGTAACAGTGAAAATATCTATTGCATAAATTATTATTCAGAACATGTTATGGGAAAAGAGTAACTGTGACGAAGGCTTCCATTTGCAACTTTGAATCACGATTTTTTTGAGGAGAAAATGAGAGATGGTCCTATGAAACCAGTGCACTGTACTTAGTGGAAAAGAGAGAATGACTCTTTCTGATATTTCAGTTCTTGCTTTTGATTTTTTCCCATGTGCAGTCAGCTTCTGATCACTGTCACAGAAGGTACAGTGTAGGCTAATCAATCTTCTGTGCTTTGGGTAGTCATTTGTATCTGAACAGATGGGGTAAAAAAGTCTTAAATGTGGCATTGTTTAAAAACCATCCTGCACTTGCCTTGTAACAGAGCAGAAGACTGAAATAAATCTAGAGCGGAAGAGAATCTAGCCCTCTCAGACTAGATAATTTCACAATTTCTTGTTATCTTCTTCACCCTTAGAAATTTCTTGGCAAAGGCATGTACCTAGTGCACACTGAGTGATCACATTTTATTTTACAATCATTTGTCATTGTCAGATTTTCTTGCTGTCTTTGCTTTACAGATCTGGTCTAATTCAAGTATTTAGGATCTGACTCACCAGCTTTGATTTATTTGCTCTTTTTTTGTATACTTCTAGAGCATAGTTGCCACTTCACGTAACTTACTTTAGCAGAATGACTCCTGAATTTCACTGGTGTAAATCAGACATTTTGCTTCTAAGTTGTAAAAAACCAGTTCTATCTTTAAACATTTCGTGATATTCATCCACTTTGATTTTATTGCCTTATTCTCTCTAAGTGCTGGGACTTTTCTATCACTAACACATGTTCACAAGCATGAGCCTATTTCACACAGTCTTATAATGCAAATTCACTTTTCCGTTTGGAAAGTATTTTCTGTCTTGTTTTTGTCACAATCCCAAAGTCAACAGTAAAGGGAGGAGGTTATCTGGAATGCAGATTTTTGGGGATTTTGAGCTATACTCCTGGTGAGAGCTCAAAAATCATAAAGGGTCTGGTGGAAAAGGGGTTGTTCTGTTGCCACTTATATCACTTTCCTTTCCAAGCGAGAGGCAAGATATGACAAGTTGTACTACTTGCTTCACTACCAAGTTGAATCAGCTAAAAAACCACCTTACTACTGTGTGCCCAACACTGAGTGCAAAAAGTTCACCTCCCTTACTCGCCATAATCTCTTATTTAGATTTAAGATAATTAAATATCATCTGTAGTTATCTACTTGAGTTATGTAGAAAATTACAATACTGTATGCTATGCCAGAGTGCAGAATATATTGTAATAGAAAGGTTTACTGCCAAACAAAATTGTATTTAAATTAAGTAGTGCAGGAGGTCCCTTTTGTCTAGTCTTAATGTTCCCATAATCCCTAGTTATAAGGAGTAAGAATAACATTGATTTTAAAGTCCTTTTCTACTCCTGGTACAATTAATACAATGAAAGAGTCAATTCAAGACAGTCGTCCAAGCCTAGGTGCTCATTTATATTTGAAAAGAAAATGTCAAAACTCGAAGTATCATCAATACATGGGATCCTCTTGGGCCATTTCAGCTAAGCAACAAAGCCACTTCAGACCACGTATTTTGGTAATGGTTGTACATTTGACCCTTATGCTAACCACCTAGTAACCCAGTTAGACCAGTCTGACTACCTGCATTTGTCCCCTGAGCATTCGCTGTTGGTGCCTTTCAGTGCTTTGCAGCAATCACATTACTGCCTTTCTGTCCCCACTGGTGAGGACATAGCTAGGGGTGAGGAAATGAAAGGAAATGGCAGTGTCACAAACAAATGATACCAAATCTGTGCTTCTCTGTCCAATGGTTTGTTTCATAACTCATCTCAAAACGCAACCAAACCACTAACTGGTAGTGTTTGATAGCTAAAAGTGGACTTCTCACAGCTCTTTGGAGGAAAGCGTACAGGAAATTATTCCTAGTTCTTTTATACAGAGAGGAAGAGAGAATTTTTGGGGAAGTGTCCCTAAACATTGCTTCAATCAAAGTTGTTAAGGTTTTTTGGCCTTCTTTGAATTGCTCTGCTTTTTTTCACCTGAAAAGGCATGACTGGAAGATTGCTGTACAGCAGTAGTGTGTTCACTTTTTGTTTGTGCAAAAATATCGATTCGTACCAGGAACTTTCACAAGCGTGTGTCTGACAGAGGCAGAAGAGTGCTTTTCTGTTTGTTTGCTGGGTGATTTCCTGGCAGCTGTGCCCTTAGGATGGCATGAAACTTTACTGGTTACAAGGAGCTGTCGGTGCTGAACCTTTTCAAAAGTGTTTGTTTTGTCCAGGTCACAAAAGTAATGACACAGAAACACTGGTTCTAATTTGAGCTTCTGTTGGTCTCTACACATTTTCTCTCCTCTGCCTACTATGTCAAATCAAGTGGAAATGCAATGAAAATGAATACCATAGCAAGCCATTATATATGTTCTCAGGAGCGGTGCATTAAAATGTGCACAGAGCACTTGGATCCAGTTAACACATGAGCAGGGTGTGCTTTCTTCTAACTTTGCCTTGCTCTGGGAAGGATGGATTCCAATATTTGCACTCACGGTGGCTGGCATGAAGTAGGAGCTGCTCCTTACTCAAGTGACCTTTCTGTGCTGCTGAACAACTCACACTATGACAGTCTGACTGTACAAGGCTCTGCTTTTGGGTGGACATCATCTTGCCTTTTGCTCAGTTCAAAAAATGTTCATCCTCATTTTTGTTTCTGCATCCTGAATTATGGGTAGAAGTCGGGTCTGAAACCATAATACAATCCATTTTTAGTCTGAATACAAAAATGCAGGTACAGCTTTTTAATGTGGTGAGAAGATACACTTGCATGGGAGAAAATACCCTTTTGAAAATCCAAGAATCCAATAAGTTATATCTTGTTCTCTGAGTTTCTTATTTCACTTGCCTTTCAACTATTTGGAGGCTTATACTGGTTGAAGATCTAGACATAGATAAGCTCATCTGGGCACACAATAAAAACCTCAGGATTTAGGGGTTTTTCAACATTCATTTCTAAAGATAATTTCAGTTTTTCATGCTGAAGTCCGAACATATCCATTTTGTTTGCTCAGTAGCCAAAAAGACTAACAAGATGCCAGAAAGGTGTGGGCTTTACCATTCTTTCCAATGAAGTGTTAGCAATGGATATCTGAATTAGTGGCTCAAATGATCATTTTTGTGCAATCTTTTGCTTGAGAGAGGTTCTTTATTTAAAGAAATGAAGATCATCATTAATCATAAAATATCATTAATTTGTAATGTTGTATAAAATTATCTGAAAGTTGGGTAGCTGAGCATTTCCTAGCATTGTGTCTTCCAAATTTCTGGAGAATTTTGAAGTTACATCCTCAATTACCTGAAATCAGGGCAGCTTTAGTATCCCTATGAAAAATGAGTTTTGCTGCTCTTGCAAGGAGAAATTCCTGTTGCTTTTTTTTTTCCAGATCTCTTTAAATATTGGCTAGAGCAACCAGAAGTCTCCAGTCTTGTGTGGCAGGCCAAATCTGCTCAATACACAAACTAACACGCTTACGGTCACAGCTGACTCTGACATTATTGTTACTCTGAAACAGGTTAGGTTGTCCTGAAGAAATGGCACCATGCCCTGAGAAAAATCAGGGATAAGCAGAAAACCTAAATAAAATACTAAGAAAGCAATATTTTCCTAGCAAAAGTGGAGAGAAAGTCCTGAGGTATAAAAACAGTGCTGTGTGACTTTGTGTGAGCTCATCAAACATCAGTGTTACTGTGAAATGATGGGATCTCATCAACAGGAGCCTGGAAAGACCCCGCACCTTTTTGTCAACACATTTCTTGCTCTCTTTTCAGTAAATGGGCTCCTGAGAATAAGCATGTTGAAGTGGGAAATTCCCTGGATCAGAGAGCCAAAAACTATCTTACTATTCTGTAAGTGTTGGTTTAAGCAGGGCAGACGGGATTTGCAAAACCGAAAGATCGCTGAGCAGCTTCTGCCAACTTGTCTTTCCTCAGCACAGGATGATCTGTAGAGTCACTCCTGACACTTCGGGAGAGCTAAAACAGCGCTGTGGAGTCTGAGCTGCTTAGCTCAGAGGCCAGAGCAGGGCAGTGAGAGGTAGGAGTCTGTAACTCTTTCAAGGCAAGTCACTTAACCACCCGCTAGTCGCCTTTAATCCTTGGTCTGAAATGCAACTTAATATTGTTATTAGTGTTTATAAAAAGCACGTGGATCATGGATGCAAACTCCTCAATAAAGGCACATTCTTATTATCCACCGTACTCTGATTTCCAGAAGACGTATAAAGCCATCTCTTCGGCCACCATTCTGGCTGCCTCCTGTTGTTAAAAGCTGTCTCATTAAGTTGTAGGAGTTGTCAGCACTCATTTCTCCTCTTTTCTGGGGTTGATGTTTGGCAGTGGCAGCAGGCAGGAGCTTGTACTGATTTTGTATTGCCCACCTCCAGAGTGGTCTCCAGGAATTAAATTCTCCCTCTTCTACCCACAGCCAAGTGGTAGCACCCACGTTTTGCAGGTAGGAGAAGATTAGTGTCTTGTCCAAAATCAGAGACTTTCTGACTTTCGGATCAGATACAGGGTGAGGGCTCAGGCATTTATGGCACCAAGAACCAGCCTTTCTCTATCACCACAGATTTTTTAGTGCAAGTCAGCCTTGCTAGAGGCCTCACAAAGAGGGCAGGAATTCAGTTTTTTCATCTTTTGCTTTGCGGTGAGTAGGGTGCAAATTATCTCAAAGCAATGCGGCAAGTGATTCTGTTCTCTTCTTGGTGCAGATGAGATACAGCTCCACTGTTATCCACAGGTGTTCATTGGAACTGGTGAAAGGAGATGCCTGTTGATAGTAGCCTTTATTAGAGAAAACAATATGAATACATACATTGGTCCATGGAAATCATATCTTTATTTGAGTGCTGGCCTGGAGAATTACAGTTTTTGTAAATTAAAAGTTTTTTCTGTGTTTGAGTGAGAAAAAGAGAAACTGGAGAGAAGAGACCGAATCAGAATTTAAAGATCAATTGTATCTTGAGTTAAAAATCCTACAGAGTGTGACTGGTATTGTCAGTTTTCTCCTACTGCAGGTAATTCTGCTGATTTCTCAGGGAACAACTCACAGCAGCAAAGCTAAGCATGGTCTACAGGCCTGGAAAACACCTCTCAGATTCTGTCTGCTCCCCTCACTGTGCAGCAATGAGTCCCACCAGGAAGCTAGTTTCAGGGTCTGTGACGTGTTTACAAGACATTGTGGACTGCTTGGTAGGTGATTTGCCTTTGAGACTGCAATTCACTGCTGACTTGCCAGTGGTTTGAGAGCTGTGCACCTAAGGCTGCCTGTTGAAAGAATACCCTTACCAGATAGGGAATGGGAGCAATTTATTCCAATGTGTTTTGTGAAATGCTGATATTCTCAAAGAAATGTCACTGCCCAGAAAGAAGGTGCTCTTTGAGTGAACTTGTTAAGAAACCTAAACTTGATTCCATAATCTTTATTTATGCCTTTTATACATAGTATTTTGAAAGTGTATGTAATGATATGCTTTGTAAGGTGCTGCATGTACCATTGTATATGTAGAAAACTTCAATAAAAACATTGTGCTTTACAATCTTTGTATGGAACATTGCAAGTTATTTAATTATTTGTCCCTGTCCAATAATACTAGTTTTAAAGTCTGTGGAACTATTGTGCCTTCAATAGAATATTCATCTAATGGAAGTAAGCTTCTTAGGGAAGGACCATTTTATTATCCACTGATCAGCTTTTGGACTTTTTTTTCTTTCTGTTATTTGCCACTGTCCTTTAGAGAACATATGCCTGAAGCCGTACGGACAAAGCTTTGTTTCTTATTCTTGTTGAATTAGTCCTATAGCTTCAATCTGGATTACTTAGATTTTCTGTGTAATGCAATGTAAAACAGAATCTTTTTCTTAACTGTGGTATCCCAAGTACTTAATAGCATAGGCCTCCAAAGGGCTTGTTGCTCTGCAGCCCTAGTCTTGCACAGTGGAAGTGAATGGGAGCTTTGTAACTGAATTCAGACATTTCAAGATCGAGCCTTAAGCGTAGTTACCTTACCAGGGACCTGGGCTTTTAAAGAATGGCTCATATCTTTAGGAAGAAGTGTTTTGCAACTTCTGCACATTATGCAAATCATGCTTTTCCCCTTTTCCTTCTCTCCTGATGAGTCAACAAACATTTTCCTGACAGTGGAAACAACTGAAAAGATGTATCTTAGAGTGCAAGGAGATGAGGGCCTATGCCTATGGTATTTTCTGTGTGGCAAGTCAAAGGCATTGTCAGCATGTCCTTCACCTCTTCTCTCCCATTACTGACTTTACCCCAGTCATTTTGTATTTTCTTCTTACTGTTGTCAATCCAGATTATCGTTTAGGGTGTACTAAGTAAGATTTAACACGCTAAAGTGTTCTGCATGGCCTCTTTGCAGGGTCTGTTCCTATCCCCTAGCTGAATCCTGACAGTGGATTTAGCCAACATGCAGCTTCAAAGGCTGCAGTGGAGGCTGTAGTCTTTATATGTAAAATACACTTCCACCGGGTGGTACCTGTTTCATTGAGAGAAATGTCAGTGCAGCTCTGGAGTAGGTCTGCACGACATACAGGAATTAGGAGAACGTGATCTCAAGTCTAAGCTAAAAGCGTGTTAAGATTGATATAAAATTTTGACTTTGTGGTATTAAACTGAAGAGATCAAGGTGAGACAGACAGAAATCATGAAGAATCAGGGCACCTCACCAAGTCTGAAGAGGCTGATTTAGGTTGCATCTTCAGGCACTGTAAAGGTATGTAGGCCACGGTAACTCTAGGTAATTCACTACAAACTCTATCCTGCAACAACCAGCCAAAAACACTCATCATCTGTCACCTGCTTTTGATCTTCTGAGACCTCTTAAGATACCTGTCTGAAGCTGTATAGAACAGCAGGAAATTTAACTTCTAGGATGAAAAGTGTATTCTGACATGCATCCTTTCTGTCCTGAAAGGAGGAAGCTTTTAGCAGTTGCTGTTGGAGTATTTGCTGTTATCTTCAGCATGAGAACTCTCTTTTCCTATAGGCACCAAGCAGTGCAACTTATGTGCCAAAAAGGCTTGATTGTCACAGGACTCTGAAAAAAGAGATAAGTTCTCTTTTGTGATAATTTGATCGTTGTCCTTTTCTGGCTGGAACTTTTCTCTTTTGTAATACTTCTGAGTTTTGCTTGCAAGGTATCCACTGTAGGAAACCGGGATGAAATCTAATAATTTGATTTGGGGATGTGTTTGAAGAAGAAAATATCTCCTGTATGAAAGTAAATTTTTCAGAAATTGTCCCAGAGCTCTGGATTTTTGGATTAATGCACTGACCTTGACACCTATGCCTGTAGGTATTGGCTGGTTGTTGGGAAGAAAACCGTATAGCATCAGGGATCTTTTGAATCTTTTCTCCCTTTGTAGTGGAGACATTTGCTCCCATGATTTCTTTTGGTCAAATAGTTCTTTCATTTGGATTTTGTGTGTACAGGACAGTTGATAAAAAAACAACTTGTTGTCCGCAATCTTCACAGCACAGAAACTTAACTGCATGTGCAAGGCATTACTTTTGGGTCTTTCCTCTTCTTTCTGTACTGTTTAGAACAGAAATGTTGCTAAGGCAAAATGTTAAAAGAGTCATGATTATTTCTGCTGTGGTTTGTAAGTATGCATTGTGGCAGTGCAGTAAACCCCCTTTTTTGACGTGGTTTTGGCTTACTTTTCTTATTGCTGGCTCATCAGTGATAAGCCGGCTGATTAATGTGTTGTTTAATTTCCTTTTGTCTTTTTGTTCTTAAAAGCCTTTGCAACAATGTATGAAGCCCCAGTAACAACAGCTGATTTTGCAAATCATGGCAAAAATTTGTTCTGAGGGTTTTTTCCAGGGTAACACTGAGACCTTTCTGTATAGTTTATATTCTTCAACACATACTGTGGGCAGATTAATATGTTTTTTCTGTCTGTAATATTCTTTTGATAAGAAATTTCTTCTGTTTGATAAGGAGAATTTAATCTGTTGGTCACAACATCAGACCAAAGACAAAACAGGTCTTCCTTTTGCTGTTTTGTTTTATTTAATTTACTGTATACATTGGGGATTTGAAATGCTGTGACTAAAATACTGCAGCGTCTGGCCACGGCAGTACTTTGCTTCAGATGTTATGAATTAAAAACTGACATCTTTTTAAATTGGTTTGCTCACTACAACCAGTGGGGAAACTGTGCTCCTTGTTGGTCAGTCTTTCCCATTTTTGATGCAGTGGGAATCTTCTCTCTGGCAGTCCCCTTTTCCTGCAGAGGAACTCCTTAATCTGGGAGGCCAGGGAGCTATTCTGCTGGAGGTGATACATGCATTCAAGGCAATGGTTTGCTATGAGAATCTCAGCTGTCTTTAAACTCAGGAAACTTGGAAAAGCTAGGGGTCAAACAGAGGTGAGAAAACTGGCTTTGGACGTACTGAATGCCCTGCTCATCAGCTCATCAGTGACATCCGTTAATTACTGCCACCGCCCGGCCCCCAACTCTATGGCTGAATGGTATTTGGTGTCTTAGTGATGCTTTGGGGTAGTTTTGCAGTATGCAGACATCCTCTGCTTTACCTGCAGCCAGAAGAAATTTGGCAAATAACTCTAGTTTCCCCAAGGCTTGATTTTTTTATTTCTTTCTGCTTCTAGGTGTCAGTCAGTCTCTCCACCGCCTCTTTTGTCCCCGCGAAGAAGCCCAGCCTACCCTCTCAGCGATAGTGAGGACTCTTGCCACTCTACTCGGCTCACCAAAGTCTCCAACTCAAGGCTGCGCCTCAAGGACTGGAGCAGCCGCACGTCTACGCTGCGAAGCACCTCCACGAGCCCATCAGACACCGACTCCCCGAGCCACCCTCTCAAAGCCATCAGTGTGGGAGCTTTGGATAAAAGGCTATCCGTGTTCAAGGCCGATGACCACAAGGAGAGTCCAAAGGAGTCTCAAGATGGGAATGCAATAGGGAGCCATCCACTCACCCGGAGCACTTTGTCCTTGGGCACTGCCACCAATTTGAGGAATCTCTCCCTCAGCCGGTCAAGTGTCCGCTCCCAGGCGCTGGACATCAGGCAGAAGATCACAGAATGGGAGTGCCGCCGGGAGCCGTTCCCCAGGATGAGTGCCTGTGTGGACAAGAGGGATGCTGGGGAGAGGTCAGGCAGTGAGAGCTGCCCCAGCGTGCTGACCTCTCCCTGCAGCGACAAGACGTTCGATTTCAAAGGGCTCAGAAGAATGAGCCGAACATTTTCTGAGTGCTCTTACCCGGAAACGGAGGAGGAAGAACTGCTGGACAGGGATTCCTGCCATCGGTTTGAGAAGAAAGCAGGCAGGAGCGACCCTCCTTCTGCCACTTTCCTCAAGGGCCACGTGAGGAAAGAGTCCTCTGCCGTGCTCAACAGAATACAGAAGATAGAGCAGGCACTGAAAGAGCAGCCTGGCAGAGGCCTTCCCCAGTTACCAAGTAGCTGTTACAGTGTTGATAAAGGGAGGAAAAAGTCTGTGACGCTGAGTACTGTGGAGGGACTGAGTGAAATCCTAAGTGATAGCAAGGGAGGGAGTGTTACTTTGGGAAGTGAACCAGAAACACCTACTGAGGCTGAGAAAAGCAGTAACACAAAACAGGGGGTTACTGCAAACTCAGCTGGCCCTAAACTGCTCCTCGAAAGCCCAGCTAACACTGCGGTGAACCCTGTCCCCAAACCCAAACGCACCTTTGAATATGAAGCAGATAAAAACCACAAAAGTAAACCAAGCAATGGCCTACCTCCATCCCCTACACCTGCTGCTCCTCCTCCCCTCCCGTCCACCCCTGCACCCCCTGTGACCAGAAGGCAGAAGAAAGACTCGCGCTTTCATAGAAAATCCCAGAATAGGTAAAATCCAAGGAAACGTCTTGTGCTCAATCTTCAAATAAAGTGCTGTATTTTTTTAGTAACAATATTTTAAATTCCCCCTCTAATGCAATGCTTTTGACCTGAGAAATGCTAGGAATTGCATGCAAGACAAGTATTTTTTCCACTGGACTGCACTGATGGGATGCACTGGTACAATACCTTTACGTGACTACAGTTTTGGAATTCTCTAACCTGCATTCCTCAATCCCTGGAACAGGCTCTAGGTCATGTGTGCTAAAGGTTCTCTCATTCATTTTGGCACAAATGCCCTTACTTGAGTTTTTTAAGGGAGCATAATTTCATTATCTTCTTGTAGTGGGACCATAGCTGATCCGTCATAGTCTTGTCTGCCTGTTCGCTGCAAAACATACCTGCAGAGGCTTTGTGTTTCCAAAGCTTGTTGTGTCCACAGCAGTTGTGTCAGTTTTATGCAATGCTGGTGATTTTATTTTAGTGCTTAGAAATGTTTTGCTAAGTTACCGTCAATAGCTGTAGAGGATTAATGCTGAGAAAACTGTTTTAGCACAGAAAGGCCTTTATATCCTTCCTGAGTTAATGATGAGCAGCGTATACGGCTACATTTCCCCAGCAGTCTGTGGAGTCTGGCTTTTTTAAACTACGATTCCCCTTGGCTTTTTGGAAACAGTTAGACTCATTCTGCTCACTACTTAGAAAATGGTAGGCATAGTTGTTGATAAGCATTCAAAGTATGGCATTTTTAACAAGTTCACCTATCTGTGCATGTGTACAATGCACACATGCTTGTGGTATTTAGTGATGAGCTTTGCAAGTAACTGCTAAACAGCCTTTCAAATGCACACTATCAATTCAGTATCTGGTGCTTGATGTTGGCTCAATTAATTAGAAGTTTATGTCAGCACAACCTGACCTGAAGTACACTGAGGCAGGAAAAGGAGAAGAGATGCCTTCAGATTCTGCTCTTTACTTTCAAGAGGTGCCTGCTTCTGAAATGGATCAAATAGCTCTGCTGATGTGCGCTGTTTCTTTGAGAGAGGTGGAGGGAGGGGGAACTGTGGAAAGCAGTGATTAGCAGTACTTATCTTTGAGTTCTGGCAATAATCTCAGAGGAAGTAAATCTAGATTTTAAAAAGAATTTGTGAAATAAAGCTAACCTCATTTTGTTCAGCACAGCATTTCCAATGTACAGAAGACAAACTATAATTTTTAAATGTTCTGCTATAAATGACAGCCTTTATTGGAAAACTAAGGGCCAAGTGGTAAAATGGTCTGTGGGGCGGGTGGCAGAGAGGAATGAATAACAGGAGATAATTCTTGCACAGAATCACTGTGTGACCTGCGGCTAAATGATCAAAGTCAGTCTCTGAGTGCACACTCGCACTGAGTTTGAGACCATACAAGTCCTCTAAGAGCCACAGTATTTTGTTACAATGAGTTTGTGAGATGAAGTTTTGAAACTTCTTTCAAGAAGACGTACAATTCATTCTTGCACCTGCTGTTCTGCAGGTTCAGTCTCCTGTCATAGTGGAGTTAGACAACAGCACAGTTCAGCAATGGAGCCTCAGTCCTGGGTGGGGCTAGTAGGTATGAGCTCAAAACAAAAGCAATATTTATCAATTTAAATTGTGATTAGTGGAGTATAAGTTGTAGGATTTACAGTGTTATCAGGTGTACCTGATGATTCCTGCAAATCAGTTTGACATTGTACAGGGTAGGTTTCCATTTGCCTGTAACAGCTTTAACCTACTGTAGTTTAATGATTTCTCTGGACTTACCTCTGATTAATGATGATCTAAGTAAGTTTAAATCAACCTTCTAAAATCACAGGTTTCCTGGCTGACTTCAAGGCTGGGTGGAAATCCTTTATGAAATCTTACCGTCTTTGCTACTGTCCTTCCTTTAGTTACAGTAAGGAGAATTCCAACATTTACAAAGTGCTTGAGACCATACCAGTCATCTAAAAATGACAGTATTTTTTTAATATTAGTTATTGAAATCTCAGTCTCTAAATTATTCTCTTTCTGAGAACAGACATAATTCATTAAGTGTGCAGCTTCTAGCTGTGTGTTTCAAATTGAACATATGTGTAGTTTGCTCTCACTGGAATGTCATGAGAATGGCCTGTGGATATTTATTCTTCCAATATTTTGGTTGAAAACACTGGTTTTCTTTGTGGTGGCTAATTCAACATTATAATAAAATGGAGGAAGTCTCCATCACATTTGCCTGCTAGCATAGAGACAGTCTGTATTCAGAGGACCTGGTGCCTACCATAGCTTCTGCACTTCTGATTGACATGATCTGGACGTTCCCTGGTGATTGGAGATCCTCTGGCACAGACACAGCACAGGAGAGGAGTGTCACAGGGTAGGCTTGGGACACATGGACCACAGCTGAGTGCCAGTCCACAAAACTGTTCCCGTGGTCCTACGCAGTGTCACTGCATTGTAGCCTTTCCTTGAAATCTATGACAGTTGGATATTTAACTACTTCAGAAAGTCTCGTTTCATACACAGGTATGTCTTCAGTGGCTACACATCTTTTATAACTGCCAGCAGGTGTGGAAGAGTGGACGTCTGGGTCCGAAATGCACGGCTTGTTTCTGCCACTATCCTGATGTGCATAACAGGGACCTGACTATTCTTAAGGTTACAGAAAAGAGAGAGAGGGGCCTCCTAAGCCTGCCCCAGACCCATAGGTCTGCTCCAGCAGACCATTAGGAAATGCTCTTGTCAAATGCAGTGTCTGAACGATTGTCACCGTATTGCCTGTAGGGATACTCTTGAGCCAATTAACAGTCTGAAGTATGTCTCACGAGACTCTGCTGCTGCCATATGGGTATGCTGTCAACATACATTTCACTCCAGCTGGGGAGAAGAGGAAAGGGCGTTGATGGCAGGATGATTTACCATTACTATAGTTTGGGTATCGATGAGTGAAGTACGGCATCAGCACAGCCTCTGCAAGCCTTACAGCACCCCAGGATTTACGCTTCTGAGCCCAATTTTCATACCATTTCATCCTCAGCTCTAAATCAATCAAATGAATGCTAGCCTTCATACAGCTGGTGATGCAAGCCATACACCTCCCAGCTTCAGTGTAGATGTTGCCTCAGAGAACAAGTGCTGGGCAAACTGGAGAATGGGGAGGGTTTGGGCTCCTCTTTGCCCAGAGCTGTTCGGCAGCACTGGGACAGTGGGTGGGAGGTGGTGAATTTGCCTCTCCTTCAAGTTACCCGGGTAGGAGACAAGTTGTGTAGGTTCATCTGACCCAGTTGCCCCTCACCTTCCTGCCAGAAAGCCTGAACCTTCAGGCCCCCACCCATCAGCCTGGGCTGCTCGTCTACCCCGGAGATACTTAACTTCCTCCATGCTTTGTCCTTTCCTGCCAGTGCTTGACACAGGGTGTGCAAGGGAAATGGCTGACTTTCACACGAGTCTGCCTTTGGCATTTGTACACTGACCTTTATGTGGGAACATATCTGGAGGTTCAAGACATATGAGTGTTTTCAAACTAAGGACTATGTCTCCCAGAGCAACCGGTGGAGGAATGCTTTCCAAAGAAATGTCATTTTCTTGAGGAGAGATGGCCACATGTTTCTGGGGCCCCTGGCAAGACCAAAGCAATTTCTAATCTGAGGACTGTGCTGCTAACCTACTCTGTAACATTTGAAAAATATCTTTCTTGGTATTTTCTCCCTGTCCGCATAATGAGGATAACAATACTTCCAGCCTCATAAAAGTGTCATGGATTGCTATACTAAAGACTGCTGTGAGTACAGCACTTGAGGTCCTCTGAAAGTCCTTAAAGCATGATGTGTAATATTTTTTTGGTCATTTTACATATATTTCTTAGCAAACAGTGCTCAGCTAAGCGTTTGAGTAATTTTGCATTCTAGTTACTAATTACTTACTGTTTTAAACTTCAGAAAATCCTTTGAGTTTGAGGATGCGTCAAGTCTGCAATCGCTGTACCCTCCCTCCCCAACTGAAAATGGGACTGAGAGCCAGCATAAATTTGGATCCAAGAGCACTTTAGAAGAAAATGCCTATGAAGACATTGTAGGTAAGAACCTGTTGCAGTATGTGGGCTGACAGTGGGATGTTGAACAGTTGTGGTCAGACCAGGTATGGTTGAACACATGCTCTGTGCAAGAACATTCAGTGCTGTCAGTAAAGACAGATTAAACGGAGGATAAATGGGTTTGATGCATCAGTGGAAACATAACTGTCAGTCTGCATGCAGGAGGTCTTGGTTCCTTTGGACTTCATCAGGTGGTATTGGAAACGGACTGTTCAGCTTTTTGTCATGGTTTTCAAGAACTGAATCTTTCTTTTCATCAAGGCCTTGGCTTGAAGCCTTGAGCGGTGTAAGGATGTAAAGAACAGAACTTGAGATAGTGTTTACAGAACTACCCAATAGCAAGATTAACCTCACAGGCCTTGTGTGGTCAGCCTGGGATTTTCAGGACTCCTGTGTGGACTACCCCAAAGCAGTTGTTTGTAGCACTATTCCTGGTCTTCCCTCAGTCCCAGTTGCTGGTTAAAGAAAAATTAATTTCCTTTAGCTATAGAGCCATCAGGAATGTGTGACAAAAATGCTGTTTTGATTAAGCTTCACAGGAAAAACATGTTTCTTTTGGTCTTACAAGGAAACGTATGGCCTATGCATACATTCTTTTAACATCAAAAAAGTTGTTATAATTACTGAAAATTGGGCAGCCCTTCAGAGCACAGATTTTCCGCACAAGCAATGAATATCTGCATTGTTTTTAACTCTTTCAGTGTTGTATTATTACAACAGATACAAAGCATGCTTCATTTTACTTTGGCCAATGAATCTTTATCTACTGAAAACTGGAGGGCTACCAAGATAGTCAGGGGCCCTAGAGCATATGTCCTCTGAAGAGACACTGATGAGCTGGGCTTGTTTAGTCTGGCCAAAACAGGACCAGAGGCACTCTAGTAATGCTTACAAATGTTTGAATGGCAAACAAAGATGATAGAACAAAACTCTTCTTGGTTATATCATTTGATTCAGCAAGGAACAGTGGCTGCAAATTGCAGCTTGGGCCTCTTCTGTCTCTGGCTTGTAAGCCTCAGTGGAAACAGGAATTTACTCTTTCTATTTTCAGCTGTACTCTCGCTCGATGCCACTCAAAAAAATGCGTTCAGAACACAAAAAAATGTTGCTGTTCAGTGTCTGTTAATAAAAGTGCGAGCTTATGTACATACTAACAAGTTTTTTCTGTGGAGAGTGTCCTTATATGATTATCAGCCTTTGCCATGAACAGTCAGACCACCGTGCAATTCACACTTGAAAATGTATTGTGCATTAATTACAGTTCTTATCTTTGCTCAGGACCTGTCAATGTGCTGCCGGATGTTACGTGGTAATGCTTCTTTTCCTCTCTTTGGTTTGTTAAATATCAAAATAAAATGTGCAGGACTGGTAAGAAGCATTCTTCAAATGAGAAGAAATCTTGGGTTCAGAAAAACAAAATCATAACAGGCTCTTCCAACTCATGGGAACTATACGACAGCTCCCTGCAGATTATAATTCGGGCATTTTGGCAGGGCAGTGGGAATAGAATGCAAAATTTCAGATCTGTGGACAAACACAGAACTTCATTGTTTTGTACTGCTTTTTAACAACCTCTTTCCAAAACACTTCATTCAATACAGGCAGTGCGGGGGGAATACCAAAGCAGTATAATTCTTATAAACTGTCAAGCATGATTAAAGACAAGCCAGAGTAGTTTGATCTCTCGCTTTAAAGAAACTATCGTAGTTTTGTGTATCATAGCTGCATAATTTATACCAGTAGTGCTATACCCCAGTCTCTAAGTAGCACTTTTGTACTCATGCAGACCACGTGTCTGTAAGAGTAAGTTTATTTTATAGATTTACATCTACTTCAAAGCTGTAAAGGACTCTGACACTGCTGCTTTGGGTTTTCTTTGCAAACAGTTTTTCTAAAAGGTGGTGGTGGGTTTTTTGTCTATACCTGGTTGAATCTCCTGCCTCCCTAAAAGCTTGTAGGTAGTTAAAACATTGTCACTGTAGTAATAAAGTCAGTAAAGTCCCCTCCCACCCTACCCCCTGTAGAATTAAAACTTTTAATGCAAGTAAGTTTTAAAACACAAGAAAAAAGGCTGTAAATCTTGAGCAATGCTCTAAGCACTCTACTGTGAGACAGAATCATAAAAAATTCAGGTTGGGAGGGACTCTAGAGTCAGCTGGTCCAACTTCTGCTCAGAGCAGGGCTAGTTTCAAAGTTAGATCAGGTTGCTCAGGGCTACATCCTGTTGAGTTTTCAAAATACCTTAGGAGGGTGGTTCAGCTGCCTCTCTGTGCAGCCTGCTCCACTGCTTAACCTCCACTGTGAAGAATTTTTTCTTGATATCACTGTGAAGGAATTTTTCTTTCTATCCAGTCAGAATTCTCTGTGTTGCTATTTGTGACTGTTGTCCTTTATTCTTTCACCATGCCACCTCCAAGAAGCATCTGGCTCCATCTTTTCCATAACCCCTTCTAGGTAGTGGAAGACAGTGGTTAGGTCCCCCTGCTCTGGACTTCTCTAAGCTAAACAATCCCAGTTCTCTCAGCCTTTTCTTGTTTATGTTGTATGCTTCAGCCCTCAACCATCTTAGTAGCCTTGCTCTAGACTATCTCCAATCTGTTGATATCTCTCTGGTACTGTGATTACTCCAGATGCGGCCTTGCAAGGGCCAAATAGAGGGAAATTACCACTTCCCATGACTTACTGGCCACACTCTTGCTAATGCAGGCCAAGGTGTGGTTGACCTTCCTTGCCACAGGCACACAGTGCTGCCTTATGTTCGGTTTGTTGCCCACTGGGACCCCGAGCCCTTTTTTTGCAGAGTTGCTCCCTAGCCAGTCAGCCCCGGCATGTACTGTTGCAGGGTTATTCTGACCCATGTGTGGGACTGTATTTGTTGTTCCTAAGCTTCCCAAAGTTCCTGTTGAGTCCCTGTTGAGCTTGCTGAGGTCCCCCAGGACAGCAGCCCACTCTTCTATCTGTCGCTGTGTCCCCCAGCCTCATGCCCCTCAGCAGGACATTTCTTCCTCACTGGAAAGCAGAGGAGAGCTGTGGATAAGTTGTGAATTATCTATCAGAGGGTATCTTCTAAAAAGCATATTTAATGTTAGATATCTACAAGATACTATGAGTGCTCTCACTCAGACTAGTACGATGATCAAAATACAGCTTCTAAACACATGAATGCTAGGACTAGAGTCACCGGTTTCGAGGTTACTACATGACCTCATCATCTGACGTGCATGCACACTAAACCTTTGTCTTTCTGCTGGTGCCCTTCCATTGTTTCCTTCTTTAATGGGCTAGGACACTGATGAACTGCTATGGCTAGTTTATGTTATTTTGAGAGCTGACTTTAAAAAAAAAAGCTTTAAGGTACATTAAAACCAAAAAATGGTTGTGCTTTGAAATCCAGTGACATCATGAACCAGACGCTTTGTTTATTTTTGTAATATTTTTGTACACTTTAATAGATGAAATATCTGCATGTTAAGTTCAAGATAGATATTGGATTGGAACATAATGATCCATTCTGTATTAGTCAAGAAGCAGTTGTATAAAGGGGTGCACATTCCCAGTATTAATCAGAGCTGTATTCCATTTGCAAGGAACCATGTGGACCTCATTCATCTTCTGTACTAGCACTCACAGGAATGCGGCAGTCATAGTAAACTTAACGTTGTTTTGCTTCTTGTGGTTTTGAATGAGTCTTTAATCAGACCAAAATTGATGTGGCTTTATGAATCCAGTTGGGGAAACCATGCTCGGCTTTGTGTGAATTCAAGAAACTATCATAGTATTAAGAGATGTCTGAGATGGTTGCTTCTGCTGTGTTTGTGGACAACAGTATTTCCTGTCATTTGTACCATATGGTTTCAGTTTTCCAGTCCGTTCCCCTAAATGCAGTTGAGATATCTGAATGTTGTTATTTACGCTCTGGTGTCTCTGATGCATTTTTCACTTGACATCTAGAAGAAAGCACTTGTTATCATCACCAAAAAAAGCTGAATGCATAAAGTGAAGGCAAGGTTAAGGGCACAATATTAAGTTTAACTTGAGAAAATCTAGTAAAACCACGTAAATTATAGTTTGTGTTTGTAAGAGAAATTGCATCCACAGTTCAGAAATTAAATATAGTGGAAGAAATCTTTGATGAGACAAGCCTTCTTACTGTGTTTGTAACTCCCCAGAGTGCTGGGCACAGTAGAACAGGTAATTTCCTCTAAGAGGACACTACACAGATGTGTAGGAGACACATTGCTCAGCTGGGCTGTGCACGTTGCATCATAGATTGAGAATGTTTAATTTGATGTTGCACAACTCCATCTGCCCTGTCCAAGCAAGAACCATTTGCTTTTATAGCTGCCTGGCCTTCATTTAAAACAATTTTTTTTCCCCAAGAAGAAAGTAAGTGATTAAAATGCTTTTCCTCCCCGAAGATCTGTGACTAACAGGGTTTCTTGCTTCTCTGCTGTTTTTGAAGTCACAGGTGGACTATTCAGCACATAGCCTAGGTGTATGAGTATCAGATTATTCATCTTCTAACAGGTTTAGTATCTTACTGCTGGTGCAATGAAAAGAGCAGTTTGTATAAAAATGGGTTTATTTCAGCCATATATATTTAGTGCAGAGAGATCTTGCCCCAGTAAGTTTCCCGTTCTGTCTGACTGGCTCACATGCAAGACTGGCACCTGCTCACTAAATTGCAGTGGTCCAAAGCACTCTCAGAACTCTGTTAATTAACATGAAAGAAAACAGTAATGAATTACCCTCTTTTAGAGTCCCCGGCTGGGATTAGGCTGTGCTTTTCTTTAGGACAAGGCTGGCTTGACTTTGTGGCCAGACCTTTTTTGAGTGCTCACCGTGCTGGGTTGCAGTGGACAAACCCATGCTCTGTCCAGCTTGGCCACATGCCAGAACTGGCGTGTGCCCAGCAGTTTGGGGTGACATTAGCCCTTCCTCTGTGTCAGCTGACAGGCTTCCTGCTATGCCTTTTCCCAGTTCGTAGGTCTGCCAGGATTGCTCCAGGGCTGAAATCGATCTTTTAGTTTAGTCCTCTCCGTCAAATTCCTGTGAGGAGGAATGTAAGTGTCTGCTACTGCCCTGGGGAAGTTTTGGTGTTTCACTGGCAGCAGAGTCCCTAGGAACACGAAGTCTGGGGACACCAGCATATGCCAGTTATGTATAGCCAGGCCTGGTCTATGCCAGAAGTTAGGTGGCATGCCAAAGGCATGATAGGTTTCAGTGCCAAAACTTGTGTTAGAGCTACTTGGTGGCAGGTCCCAATGCTGTGCAGATCACTAGGCCATGCGTCTCTCCTTTAACCTTGCAGTTGATAGTCAGCAGTATGGGGCTCCTTCATTAAAGCAGGTATTTTTTCAACTGACATTTTAGGATATACTGTGGAAGATGGAGTCCATCAAATACCCTCTGGCTGAGGAAATGCTCTTCTCAAGGAGACTCCAGCAGCTGGAATGTGAACCTGGGCAGATGGGTTAGCTGTTAAAGAGGGACAGATAACCTGGGCAAGAGGAAGGATAGTCAAAAGAATATGGTTCAGGCAACTGGCACAAATTCCTGTGAAAAAATCTTTCCTCCAGGCAATGCCACAGTTATTATGCAAAATTAAAAGTTGAAATGTTTTTATTTTAAAGCTGGGATTCAGCAGTTGAGTTCTGGTTCTAAAAGAGCACAGGTCTTTGGATCTGGGGTTTTGATAGTGTCCGTGGTCGTAGAGGCCAGCTTGAAAGCTTGCTTTGGAACTCAGTTCCATCTTCTCCTTTCTCCCTGTCTTCACATCACAGTTTCTCTGTGGTCCACTGAGGGACTTGAGTCAGACACACATTCTTGATGGGGATATAGACTTCTTCCTAGCTCAGAATTAACTGTTCAGAGGCAGAGCTTGGGTTCAGGCCCATCTCTGGTTGTATTTATGTTTATTGAGAAGTAATTGACAAAACCAGTCAGAATGCTTTTCTGGAGTCTGTGAAGCTCTCAGTCAGCAGAGTCAGATCATTTCAGATTGGCTTTAAATAAAAGGTGATAGTTAAATTGTGTGGGAAATCTGTCCAGAGTGGGAAAAGCAAGAAAAGGAGGCAAACAGCAGAACTGAGACAGCTGAAGGAGAAGCAGTTGCTGGCAGCTACTATGTCTGCTTTGACAGCTAGAGCTGAAGCAGTCTAGAAAGTAAAGCAGTGCCCCAAGAAATATTGCTGTGGGATGTCTAAAACCAGGATGAATTTCTGAATGGGATCTTGCTGGTAGACTCCCGTTGGGAACGTCCTACAATCCATGGTCCCAGGGGCAGCTGGCCTTCCTGGGGAGGGTTTCTTACATAGAATCATAGAATGGCTTGGGCTGGAAGGGACCATCAAAGGTCATCAAGTCCAACCCCCCTGCAGTGAGCCGGGACACCTTCAACTAGATCAGGTTGCTCAGAGCCTCATCCAGCCTGGCCCTGAATGTTCCCAGGGATGGGGCATCCACCACCTCTCTGGGCAACCTGGGCCAGTGTTTCACTACCCTCATTGTAAAAAATTTCTTCCTTATATCTAGTCTAAATCTGCCCTCTTTTAGTTTAAAGC
>JAVKLA010000021.1:16761732-16782676 GCA_034782735.1 Sagittarius serpentarius | reverse complement strand
CGGTAGTTCCCAGGGTCTTCCTTTCTACCCTTTTTAAAAATGGGTACAACATTTCCCTTTTTCCAGTCTCCAGGGCCTTCCCCTGACTGCCATGACTTTTGAAATATCATGGAGAGCGGCCTGGCAACTACATCAGCTAATTCCCTCAGGACTCTGGGATGCATCTCATCAGGTCCCATAATCTCATCAGGTCCCATATGCACCCTTCTGCTCTCTGGACCTGTTCAGTGTCAGGTTTAGGAGATTTTGAGCCCTTTCAATAGCTGGATATGTCTCTTGACAAATACTTTTAGCACCTTAAGAGGAGTTAGACTGATGATAGCAACTTAACCACTATGCTTCTGGAGGTATGTAATTGAACCTTGTTACAATTGACACCCAAGTGAAACACTGTAGTTATACACAGTTGTTTAGCTGTTTTCCTCTGTCAATTTAAGTATCTTCAATTTGGGGAGAATCAGCTTCTTGTTTACTTCTGCGGTACAAAAGGACAACTAGTCCTGGGTTTCCATGGGCTTTCTTCACAGTCAGAGAGCTGAGTGAAAAATAAATCATTATAAAGCCCCAAACCTGTCAGATTGGTACCAGGCCTAGAAAAGTTCCCTTTTCTTTTTTTTCTTTGAGTAAAATCATATCCACATAAATCTTGTATACAGGTTTCAGATAATCACTCAGGAGGCAAAATGTCCTTCTTTTGATGTAGCCATGTCTCCTTGAAATTAGTGAGGGCCAGGTTGTTGTTGGACTCGGGTAAGTACAATCTTTTCCAGAGAGATGAGAAAGGACAAATCTGGATCTCTGAGCTGTTTCCCAATATGTCAGAACTCATAAGAGAGTCTCAAATGATGTCTCAAATCAGCATTATTAAGTGGAGTGTTGGGGCAGCCTAATCCAGGTGGGTGTGGAGGGAATGTCAATGGCTTAACCTTCCCTGTGGAGTCCAGAGCAGTGCGTCACTCCCTTTATCCCTCCTGGTAAGGCACCTCATCTCTCCTAAACTGATAAGTTGTTTTGAATTCTGATGTAAATTGGACATAGTGCATGTCATGTAACAAATGGGATGATTTAGCTCTTTTACCAAATCCTCCATTGTGTGTGCCAAGAGCTGCAGAAATGATGACTGAGGTCCAGTTGGAAGATGTTCCAGCTTGACATTGCTTTCAAATTAGAACACTTGCAAACTTCTTCCAGTAAATGTGGATGAAGGTTAAAAAGCCAGCAAGCTGATCTTTCCAGTAAAATCCCATAATCACATGCCATATTATCACCTGTCATGCTTTCGTATTGCATTATTGTCTGTCATATTATCATCTCACATCAAAAGGGTTGTACAAATCTGGGAGAAACTGGAATTGCTGGGCTGCTGTGAAGATGAAGCAAGCTTGGAGAGACTGCATCTTTGCCACCAGTGCTGTGCTAGTTGCTTCTCTGAAAACATTTTGGGTTTTTAGTCAGACCCTTACCAGGAGGTCTCTGGATAGTTGTTACTCCAAGACAGAGCTAGTATTGTTATAAAATGATGGTGCAGGTGGTGATCAGGGAAACGTATGTTCCTGTCTTCTTCCACACCCCCAGTCTGCCTCTCACAGTCTAAAAAGTATGTCAGTTTTTGGAACGTGTAATACTGGCAATTTTAATAATAGACACTGTAGGATAATGGCAGCCAGAGCACATTAAATCAAACAGTATCCATATGGGCCTGTCGAAGAAAGGCCAAATACTCTAGCTGTCTGATCCTATTGATGATCAGCCTGCTGCTTTGTTGCTACATTGGGATACGTGGATTTCAGTTATTTTTAATAATCATCTCATGCTTTATTTATATCCCTGTTTTTCTCTGTGGAGTCTGTCTCACAGCTATACCATCCGCTACATCTTCTTTTGACAGTCTCTGTCAGCTTTATTGCCTGGTTTTCTAGTCAATGCTGCAGGTTAGTAAAACAGAGAGAAAAATGACCATGAGGCTGCTCTCCCAAATCCTAGTTTAAATTCAGAGACCATATTGAAGTCAGCAGGGTTAAACCCCTGTGGAAGTACAAGCAGTTTAGGCATGCTGATGCTGTACTGTGCTAACAGTTGCTCATCAGATGTTTTCATGCACATGATTTTGGAATGTGTTAAATGGATGATTTTTGGGGGTGAAATTTCTTATTCATTTATCAGCCATGCTAATTCTTCTCTGTCTGGTGCTTCATTATGATTACAACTAAGGTCTTGCAGTCCCTGCAGAGACAGCAGGTTGCTGAAAGTATCTGCAGTGTTTCTTCTGCTTACTGCAAGGCAAAGTAAAACTGGAAAAGTTCAGAAAGCACAGGCTGTTGCCTACAAACTCCATGGACCAGGGCTCAAAAGGCTGATGGCATTTTAGACTTCTCACTCTGCATGCTGCAGATGCTCTACTGCTTTTCTGAGAACATGGTGCTCAGCAGATACACTGGGTGGTAGGATTATAAGCAAGTAATGGTCTGTAACTTAGTACTGTTCAGCAACAGCTTTTCAAAGCTATAATGTGTCTTAACTGTAATTTGATGTTGAAATAGCTCCTCTTTCTACAGATTCCTGGGGTAAATTCCTCAGCTGAGAAGCACAGTTGCAGCTTCTCTGATGTTGAAAGAGCTCATCTATGTACTAAAGATCTAAGTTCAGATACTTTATGAGAGTGTGGAGATTTTGTGGTTTTCATCCATTTGATCTGAACATGCTCGTAAACATCCCAGTGGCTGAGTTTTCCTCCAGCACTAGCAGTGTCAATCTGCGTTTGTGTAATTTTACAAATAAAATGAATGAGTAATGCATATGCAGAATGCACCTGGATTCTCACCACTGAGCAGTTCTTTGGACTGAGGTGCTGGGTAGCTGTAAGTCTGCACAGCGCGTGAATCCTGTGTGGTTCCCTTACGCCAGTGCTTGCACTCAGAGGTTCATTCCCATTGCTTCCTGTTCAACGGCAGTGAAAGCTGAATCCCCCAACCACCCTTCTCTGCTTGCTTCTTCCTTGCCCAGTTGTATTTTATCTTAATCTTCTGCAAGGGCTTGTGCGCGCCAAATGTATGTGAGCTGGATGAATTGGGCTATATCTAACACTGAACAGACGTCATGGTCAGAGGGCAAAAAAGGTAGCTCAAGGATTCGTAGATGCCATCAGAGGGATTATGTGTGGAAAAGAGTTGATGTTGCACCTTGTGTCTGTTGTTACAGAAACACTGCAAAAGTTTGAGGGGATAGATGCCACAAGCATTAGAGGTTCTTACAGGCTGCTTCCTTGGGTATTTCTGCTTGTCTGTTATTCAGTCCTGATTCTGCCTATCTGGGCCTCTTTTCCTGCCCATTTATTGCCACTATTTCCAGCTTCTTGCCTCTGGAGCTATGTGCTGCTTTTTCCCAAGTCTCTCCTAGGATGGCAGCTGAAGCTTTCATCTCCCAGTTAATTATAATGTAAAATACATTAATTGCCCTATATTTTGTACACATGCTCTACTATGCAGGAAATACACATTTTGTTATTTGTGAGGTGTGACTCTGTCTAACTGAGCCATAGAGCTCAGGGGCCTGGGCTTTCTATGTAGCCGGCAGGGAAGGTGGTAGGCTACTAGCTTGGGCACTCAGCATCACCCTCTGCAAACACTAGCTCCTAATTAGGCACCCAAGTTAACACAAATTGATGAGCTCTTTCCCTTACTGTATACCTGCTGTTCAATTCTTCTTGCTTCCTGGCAGTGCAAAAGGCAGGAGTTATAATCAGCACTCAGTGAATCACTTCATTCCTCTGATAATTACTTCTCCCATCTGGAAAGAAATGATGCATTTCCCTGCTTTCTGCCATTTATAAAGAAGTGTCTGCCTGCATTTTTTTTTCCCTTTAGCCTTACTTTTCACTCCTTTCTCAGCATGAGACAAGCTTGCTGAGTCTGCCTCTGCTTCCCATTTGCCATGTGTGAGAGGCTGAGCAGATGAACATTGTGTGCCGCCTCAGGACTCAGTGGGGCTGAGTCGCAGAGCATCACAGAGTGAGGAATTGCAACCACTGGAGGAAACTCATCGATGCTTAAGCTCAAGGCACTGCATTCCTCAGGACTTTTCTAAAGATCACTGGTTATTTTATCTTTTTTTTTTCCTCCCCCGCAATGGACCAATCATTAAATTGCCTGTGAAATCTTCTGGAGATAAATGTCATGTAGATATATGTCCCATGTTAACTCACCAGTTCAGTACGTAGAATAGAAGAGAATGGAAAACTTTTAAAAAAAATGCTTATAAAGGGAACTGATCTGGAAGCAGGGATGGTGATTAGAGTATTTGCCAAAGGCTTGCTATTTTGTGTGACCTTATCCATTCTGGGAGTCTGATTCATCTTGCTTTGAAGTCAGTGACAGTTTGCAGTTGTCTTGTGTGGCAGTTGGATCAGCCTCATTAACACAAGCCTGGCCTCTGTACTGCATAATGTTTCTCCTTTTGGCTTCCAATAGAGATATCCATATGGAAGGAGCAAGGATGCTTCCTTGCTCTTTCATTGTAAATGTGTTTTCCTTTTGCAGCAAATCCAAATGAATGCAAAAGCACTGCAGCTTGCAGATTGTGAACATTCCTTGCCTGGGTCTTGGGACTAGAGAATTGATGGCGTTCAGGAGAAATGCAGAAATCAAAGCTGCGAACCTCAGAGCCAGCCCAGCTATATGGAAGCTTTCCTCAGTTTTGTGCTGTAGCAACAGTAGCCACCACCACCGCAGCCCTTCCCCAGAGCCTTACTCCGGTGCGGGACCTGCATCTGCTGGTGGCCATCAGTTCCCAGGTCTTTCTCCCACGGAAGGGAGCCAAAGTGCAGAGTGATAGGGTTAAATGCTGCTCTAAGGCAGTTCAGAATACCCTCACACATCTTTTTAGCTTGCTGGCCACCTTGGGTTTCTTGTCACTTGTCCTTCCTACTCTTAGTACCCAGAAACCAGTTTGTCTGGGATGCCTAGTGCTCTTTTTGCATATCTGGGGTTTTGGTCTCATCCACCAGAGAGAGCACATATACTAAAAAATGGTGGTCTTCTAAGGTTTGAAAATTACTGAAGGGCTAGACAAATAAATTATCTCTTTTAGTTCACTGGCTGAAACAAATATTGGGTTCAAATGCCAAATCAGCAAAACCAGGTTGTTTCAGATTGATCAGACTATTTCATTATCACAGATTTGGTGGGGAAGTTTATGTTCAAAAAAAAAAAAAAGAATTGGTGAGGCATATTTGGCCTCAAGGCATAATTTCAAAATGAAAAAAAACCCAACCCTGAAATAATTTTATTTTTAAGCAAATGAGAAAAAGAAAAGAAACAAGTTTTCTTGAACAGCAAGCCAGTCATCTGAAGAAACTCTCACAGCTATAGGGAAAGGGTTAAAATCCCTGTGGTGTCTCCACTGACCTCCACATTACACTGAGGAGGAATTTGGCCCCAGCTTTCTTTTGGTAGAGAATCTGAGTCAGAAAAGCAGTCTCTGCTCATGGTTCCTTGCTCCTCCTTCTCCTCTCATCCAAGACTTCTCTGGGCCTGTTTCTATACTTAATATTTTAGGTCAACATTAGCAATGTTGAGTTTAACTGGGTTCAGGCAATTCTGCTTTATATTGTGTCTTGGAAAAAGAATCACCCTAAAACTTTTAAATGCTTTACATTTAAAAAAATGTTTCTTTTCAGCTGATGGGCTTGTTTATTCTCAGGAGTTTGGATACTATGCAGACTAATATAATAATATTTGTTTTCACAAGGAAGCATATGTTTAAGCACTGCCTAATGTAGCCGGGTATTTTGAAATCTGTTAATCCATTCTAAAATGCTTGCTTGACCTATACTTGACTTGGGCTTACAAGAAATTTTGTTATGCTAGTACAGTCCAATTAGCTGTGAGTAAGCATTTTGCAAAGTTCACCATTTTTTGTTGTTACGATTATCATACGTAGAGCTCTAGAGTTTACAAGTAACAGAATTAGTGTGCAAAACCTATTTATTTTCCTTCCTGCAGAAGGAATCAATCAATTCCATAGTCCTCCCAGAACATTTGTAGCTTTAAATTTTTGTAGGAATATTTGTTGCTTAAGATTTATCCTGTTCATTGCATTAATCAAAAGGTCTTTCTTTTAAGTACCCCATGCACCTGAAGGTGTTCTTTCCATGTGGCATGCGGATTGACTATGATGATAGTTCAGCCTCTAGAATCAGATTCCCTCTGGATGAAATAATAAGCTGTGATTGCCAATTCAAACATTCTTCAAGAGCCGCAGTTTTTCAGGCTTCTAATTAAAACAAAGCCAAAACATTCACTCTTGCGCTTATATTTAACTGGAAATTTTAGTATGATGCACTACCAAAGCAAAATTGTATTTTTACTTGTATTGTGAATATACGAGTTTGCTAAGCAAGAGCTGTTATTGCTATAACTGATGAATCAAGCAGTCTCATGCTTCCAGGCTTAACAATGAAGTAGAAAGCACAAACTACTTTGGTTTTTTTTTTGTGCGATGAGGAAATGTAATATTCTGTCTGGAACAAAAAAATGGTAGCCAAATGAACTGGGTATTAATCCAGGCCTTGCTCTCATTGAAAACTCCTATGCCTTAACTGTCATCTCTGTAAAAGTGGTGAATATTTTCTGTAACAGTGTGAGTAATAAACCATGCTGTATCTTTCTGTCCTTAATTCTTAATTGATACAGTATGTAGAAAAATCTGAATTTCTTATATTTAATAGCTTGTATTGCAATATATATTGTACTAGAACCATGAGGTTTAGAGTGATGTTTAGATATAAAACCAAAAGCATGTTGGTTCAAAAGCTTTGAACTTCCTGCATGTTTCAAGTTTCTGCAAATTCAAGTCTTGAATTTGAGTAGATCACTTTTTTGGCAATGATTTTCTGTGTAAGACGGTTGGAAAACTGGAAGGACCCTGTGTTCAAAAAACCTGAAGTTCTAAACCAGTTGCCGATTATGAACTGTCTGCAGAAATGGATACAAAATGTTCATTTTACTAATGGCACTCATTCATCGTCATGCTTCTTAGTTCAGTGAGAAGTTTAGTGAGTTCAGGAGTTTTTGGAAGATGGTGGGTTATTCCACTGGTCCTTAGGCTGCCGAAGGGTATTGGATCTCACTTAAAACTGGGCTATAAATTTTGGTTCTGGTTTTCACATGCTAAAAACTCAAAGATTGCGGTCTGCTTTTTGATGTATTTTTATTTTAGTCACATTTAGCGATTAACCGTTCAAGCCTCTATATATTACTGGCAGGATGAGTTTCCTTCTGGGAGATATTAATTTTACATAAATTGAAATGAATAGCTGCTTAATTAGAAGGCATGATGTGTTTTAAAGAACACTCTGAGGATGCAGTATGGTCGGGGCAGAAATTCTTCCCTCATCTTTTACATGTTCCAGTCTTCTCTCTTGGCATTGCTGAGCTGAAATGTTTATTCTTTCTTTGCCTTCTCTCAGGGAAAGAGAAAAGTGAAGGTAGCATCAAATAAGAGTTGTCTTATTGTGTGTAAAGGTGGTATGTTGAGAACAGTTATTTATTGCTATTCATTTCACCCTGTGAGTGGCTGCTATAGATCCATAAACTCTACTGATACACTTTAAAGTAGTTATGTGCCTTAGCTTTCATATATCAATAAATTTTCCACAGCTGCGGATGCTCAGAAGCACGTCTTGTGAAATCTTTGCATTTTATTAAAAAAAAAAAGCAGTAAAAAACCCCAAAGAAAATTGTCGACCTTGTAGCCAAGTTCTCCTCCAAATCCTTCCAGCTGCAGCTAGAGGGATGAGTCATGCTAAAAGCCGAGGAGCTTTTCTAAAAGCTTTTCACTTGGTTCACATGATTTTTATTTTTTTTTAACTTTACATTCCTGTCTGTTTTTCTTTTCTTAAAAAAAAAACCAAAAACCCAAAAACGTGAAGGCGAGTCACCCAAGGAAAACCCGTACGAGGATGTGGAGCTGAAAGGCCGTCACGCGGGCCGAAAATCCCATCAGCTCTCGGAGAATTCCCTAGATTCTTTGCACAGGATGTGGACGCCGCAGGACAGGAAATACACATCACCTCCTCAGGTAACGGCGTGACGGCACTGGTCTTTCTGTGCTTGAAGCTTATTTATAACTTTTGCAAGAAAATCAATTGTGGCACAGGAAGAAAAGCAGCTGTACCGAAAGAGAAAGGGTATCTGGAAAAAGAGTACTATCAAATGCATAAGTCGTTGCTGAGAATGCTCTTGGCAGCTGTAACTCAGCTTCTCAGCACTGCGCTGCAGAAGCTGATGGCTCTTTGTGCTGGCTGTGGCCTCATGAGTTTAAGCAGGATCCTTCCATCGGTTGTTTGTGAGCTGAATCTGGCCCTAAATTATTTGTATGGCTGCACCTCTTTGTGAACTGCCTCTGCGTTTGCTGCTGGGCTTTTAGTAGGGACAGGAGGGAAAAAGTCCACTGCTTGATCTTGCTCATGTATTGTTACATGAGGCCTATTGTGACTTTACTAACATGAAGTACGTAGTGTGGCATGTTTTACTGTAAAATGGAGAAGGCCAAGTATGCTCCCCCAATAAATAAATGAATAATAAAATAATAAGAAAAACCTGAGTGTCTGCATTTAACAAGGCTGTATAAGTTGTGTTTACGGCATAAAGTAAAAGCCCAGTGAAAGACCAGAAACTCTGCAGGCTTTCCATTTTGTGGTAAATTTTCCAAAGCAATCTGGCTTTTGTGAATGCTATGAAATGCCAGGTTGCTTTGTTGTTTATGGGATCGTTGTGTTCATAAGGAAAAATATACATTTCATCACATACTTAATTTTGAGATTCAAGATGCCGTTTAGAGGAGCTTTGTTTTGCACTGAATCAACAGAAAATTTGCAGTTGAACAAAATGTCACAGCAATTAAAATTTTTCTCTTGTGAAGAGGCCTAGAACAAAACTGAATATATTGTCTTTCACTTATTTTGTGTGTGTGTAAGCATCACAGTCCACGAGACAAAAGAAGAATCACCAGGATTCTTAGTTTGCGCCTAACACATCATTTGTAAAACAGGAGTCTTTTCAGCAAAGCTACTGAAAAGGGAGCAAGTAGAAAGTAGTAATCAGGAGTTGTGTAGCATCTAGACACTCCAACAATGTGTACCATTAGGGTAGGAACCATATAGGTCCATAGTAAGATACTGTCTGTTGATTTTTGTTTTACACAGGGTGACCAAACAATATGCAGATTAAAATACTTCTGTGAAGTTGCTCAGTAAATAAGTACTCTCTGGTATCTTTGCAACAGGGCTATCTTTATTCTGGTAGCTTCTTTTTGAATTGCTGCCAGCAATCTTCTGCCAGGAGTCAATCCTGCCATAATTGCACTGTCCTTGTGCTGATATATAAAGTGAAGAGACACTAAGAGCAGGTCAGCTATGGGCCTGGGTAGTTCTCCAATGACCAGAAATAGAAAAGTCTCAATTTCCTGAAGAACGGCAGCTTTGGCAATGATTTATCACCCATTTTTTCCAGCATAGCAACATAGCTGGATTAGCAACCTGACTTTTCAGTCATGGATGATGATAAACAAGATGGAAGAGATCAGAAGGTCAGCAGGCTTTCAAAAATCATCTCCAAAGATAATTCCTTTCATTAAAGTATAGACTGCTGCAGATTTTCCTGGCATGCTAACCTGTGGTAAGCAGAGACCTCAGAACACTGGCTTGTGGTCATTTTGAATCCCATTGTGTCTTCTCCTTTCCCATTCGTGACTTTCAGTTTTTGAAGTCATCAGATATAAAAAGAATGTTTTATTGATGACATTGTATTTGTGATGCAAAACCCACACATACAGAGACACCTATGCTTAATCCCAGATAGTATGGCACTGTAATAGGTAAGCCCTCCAAGTAGAATGAATGGGACATTTATTACTGCAGGTTTACAGCTCATAATAGTGCTAATAGAATATTAACAAATGCCAGCTACAACTGTTTGATGTAATAGCACTTTTTTCTAGACGTGCTGGTTAGGCTTCTTACAGTGTTTGTTTTTGGGAGGAGAGGGCAGGGTCCCGGCCTTGCCAGCCTGCCAATTAACCTTCCTGAGAGCTGGGCAGAGCTGCTCGAAGGACTGCTCCAGAAGAGCCCTGTTTTTTTAAAGACAGCTGTTACTTGGTGCTTAATCCTGTTGGTGAGATTTCCCCTTCCCCTGCAGTAGTAACAGTTTCATGTTTTAAAGGGAGTTCTTTGTGAATGCAGGACAAAGCTGTAACTGCGTCTCTGCACACTGGCAGATCTTAAAACATCTTAACACCACAGAAACACAGCAAGCTTGATTTTCTACTTTCTTTCTCTAGGATAAAATAGCAACTTCAATGTAATTGCTCTTGATTTTCCCTATTGCAACTGAAAGAGATGGATCAGGCCCATCGGGTCAGTGTTCTGATGTCAACCAAGCCTTTAAGTTGGGTTTGAAGGCTCATAAAATTGATGTGATCTGGGTGTATGGAAATGCACCAAAGCCAAAAGTACTATAGTTTTCTTTGAACTTTAAAGTCTTAGCTATTGCCCCTGTCTCTTCGTTTTGACCTTAAACCCTCTCTTTGCACATATCCTGCAGAGCAGTGGCTCACCTGGCATGATGTCCTTGTGTAGCCACCGCTCACTCACAAAGAGCTGCTTCTGCACTAGGTGTTGCTGAGGAGGGGAAGAGCTTAAGCTGTTCTTGTTCCTGCAGCTACCTTCGAAGCCCAGCAGCCAGTCTCTGCGCATCGGGAACTGGTCAGAAAGGAAGAGCCACCGCTTACCACGGCTGCCCAAGCGGCACAGCCACGATGACATGCTGCTGCTGGCTCAGCTTGGGATTCCCTCCTCCCCTTCCAGCCTCAATGAGGACAGCCTGAGTACCACAAGTGAGCTGCTGTCTACACGGAGGGCCAGGAGGATCCCAAAGGTACTGTCAGGGTGATCAGGCTTATGCTGAGGATAGGTCACCTGTCTGCAAGAGCTTGCAAATTTCTATCCAGCCTTTAGCCATCACTGAAAGCTCTTTTTGTATCCTAAAGGAAAACAGATCAAACCAGAAACAGTTACTCTCAGGAGCCAAGATGTACTCCTTTTTTATGTACAGCTGTACTGTGAATATCCCTTCCCTAGAAGTGGGTAACTCTGCCCTGGTCCAAGAGTAGCAAACATCTGATTGCCATCTTTGCACAGAGTTGATTTTAAGCCAGCTCTGTTTTCCACACTTTTCTTTAAGCTCTGTGGGCCAAAGTATTGTTCTGTACCTAACTTTATGATTTTGAATGGCTGATGGTCAAGCAGTTATTATTTTTAACATGCAGCAACATCTGAAGTGTTGGTTTGGTTTTTTTTTCCCCATCATTTGATTACTGGTCTCTGGAAAATAACTGTTATAGACCTAGTATGTTTCTCTTCATTTACTCACAACATACCCCATCCTGATAACCCTGTTGTCTTGATGGATTTGAAGTAAAAATTAACTTTCCATTTTTCAAGGAGTTTTCCAATTCAAAATGGGACGTGAAAAAAACCCAAGCCACTGAACAACAACGAAAAAACCCAGTAAACCTTTTCTAGTACAACAGCAACAGAGGAGGCGAGAACTGCCGATATATTTATTTTTGGCTTGTGAACAAAGTTGATTTTTACTGTGTTTTCAGCACTTTCCTGTTCTTATTAGAGAGCATATTTTAAAGTACATGGCTGTAAATACTGTGAGTAGAGGGAGATTTTTATGTTCCTGTCAATTAGTTTGAAATTCTGTGTAAGCAGGAAACAAATAAAAAGGAGGAGATTAATCCTATGTTCTTAATTTTTACTTTCTTGGAATACACTATTTTACTGCACAAATGAGCATATACCTGTGAGGCAAGTTACAGAGTAACTTACAGAGTAGCTTACTACTTGATTTTGAGTAAAACTTGGAAAGTTTGGCTGTTAGTTTTGTACCCAACATTTTTTTTATTTATTTAAGGGACAGACATTCTTCTTATAAGAAATTATGTTTTCAGCATATGAATGTTCATAGCTTTATCATAAATCTTGTGGTAATTTCTATTTTTGACCACTCTAGCTCCTAGAATCACATATTACTGGAGAATCTCAGGTTTTTATTTATTGAGAAAATGTTAGTTATTAGAGGGCAAAGCTCGAACCTGAGAAATTCCTGTTCTGAACCACCCCCAGTGATGCTTTGTGAAGCAATATCCAAATGCTTTTAAACATCTGGGCTTTCCTCACCACAGTGCAGGTATTTTACCCCTGGTGAAGCAGCTGAAGCAGACAAAAGTGCCAAGCAGCACAGCGAGGGGAGTGAAAAATCCCAGCAAGACCCCTCACTCCTGGTTCCTGATGCCTTGTTTAGTGCTTATGTGCAGGAATTTCTGGGCTGGCGCATGCGCTGGAGCCGGGCAGGATTTCATCCTGCTGTCTCTGCCATGGTGCTCACGTGCAGCTTCCCAGTGGGCAGAGCCAGGCACACGACCGCAAGCAGAGAAGTTCCAGCTGGGCCTTGTGGGTGGGTTGCACATGGCTCAGTCAGCACGTAGAGGCAAAATCCCTAATACTGCTTCAAGTGGGAGAACAAGCGACGATTTTAACACGTCAAACTGTCTGTTGGGCCAGACCCTCTTCCTCTGCTGAAGAGGTTGCATGAGTCTGTGCTCTGTTACTGACTTTCTACTGTGTCTATGGTGAATTAGTTTCTCTCACTGAGTTTATTTCTTTCTGCAAGTTGAGGTAAAACAGCTTTTGCAAATTGTATTACCGTTCTATGAGTAAAGCTGCTATGGAATGAAATATACTATTCCTGACTCATAAAAACATTATGAAGATTAATTGCTCCATATTTATGACTCTCCAGAAGTTACAATATTCTGTTTAATTACACATTCTTAGTAATCCTAACCTCTTGTTGAAGGCACTAAACACAAGTTATCTCATTAATATTTTCAGATTTTTTTTGATGGACAGTTATTATCTGCATTAGCCCTACTGAGGGAGGTCATAAAGATGATTACCAGGAGTTAAAATTCTGGCTAGAGCTGGTTAAAGCCAGCTAAAGCCAGCACTAGTAGCTAACTTCAAAATACATTTGTAGATAAGGGTAAGATTGGAGAAAGCAGATATAGCACCTCTGAAGAAAGGTAAGTACAGCAATAATCGGAAGGGTGAGGGAGGAGAACTCCATACGGGCCAGATCCTCAGCTAATACGATATAGCTTCAAAGCATCTGGTTCACTCAGTACCTGAAAAGGCTTTAAAAAGTTAGGGCCATCTCCTTCTGTGCTTATTTGAACACTAAAATCTCAGTTCAGAGACATGCTAACACACGTGTTACTTTTATATTCAAAATAAGAACATGATCTTAAGGCCCATGAGAGTTTGGCAAAGTTGGATATGACTAATGGATCACTGTTACTTAGACAATGCAAGTGAAGAGAGAAACAATAGCATAGAGACAGAGGAATGAGGTGGTAGAGGATAACAGCTGCCTTCGAATCCTCAGGTTCATTGTGCTTTTATTGCAAGTGTCTATGAGATTTTTGAAAATGCGATTTAGGTTTCTGAGTTATTTAATTGTTTTTAAAAATATAGCCATAGGTGAAGGAGTGAGATTCAAAATAAGTGATTCAAACAAATGGGGCTCAAAATAAGAGAGATAAGAAATGTACTTTGAAATAGTAAAGGCTTTGAGGGGTTCAGCTGGGCTATCATCCATGGTCAAATTCTTTGTTTGGATAGATTAATTAAAAGTCCCCCAGCAGAAAAGTGTTTGGTCTTACCGATTACTCATTTTCTTATTTCACAGCTTGTCCAAAGAATCAATTCCATCTACAGTGCAAAAAGAGGAAAAAAAAGACTGAAGAAACTTTCTATGTCTAATATTGAGACAGCATCCCTACGAGGTATGACACAAGCGTCACAATTCAGTGGATCCATTTGAATCTTACAGGATTAACAGATTCCCTTCTTTCCTCCACATCTACCCTAGGCTCTACTTTGTTTAGAGCTTTCTTCAATGATAACTTTCTGTCTGCAAGAGGAAAAAATGGGGATGAGCTAAAAATAAATGAGATTCTCAACATTGTCTATCCTATTAGTCCCCATGATCAGCTAGACTTATCCAGCTTCTTCTTTAGTTCACTTTTTGAGTAATTTGCATCTGTAAGTTTTGTCCAAAATTCACAGTTTTGACCTTGTAATTCACTCATGCTTTTTCCTGGCATGTGAATGTAACTCACACTGCACTTCAGGCTGCTTCTGTAAAAGCAGCGGCCAAAAAGAAATTCAGGCCATGTCTGTAGTAGGAGTACAGTAGAGCTTTAATGTGAGTACATCTCAGAAATACGTCTTGTCATAAGGTTACTTTTGCATGTTACTCTCACTCAGTTTGGTGAGTTCTAGTAATGGAACATGTTGCCCAGACAGACAGAGCTCATAAGGCTTACTTTGGCTTTTCAAGTGCTGAATAACTTTTCTTCAAAAAAATTAAAATCTGAAAAAGAAGTGGAAGGTTAAAATCCATTTTACAAATGGCACATTCACCTCTGTAGCCTAGCATAGTTGGGGGTTTAGTGCAACCAGTTGCTGTAATGGAGAATGAATTTTGCACGTTCATCAAAACGAAGCTCTTACTCTCAAGCAAAATTGAAACTTAATCCAAGGAAAACACAATCTAAGGAGTCATTCAAACTGTTTATTTGAAGATATTTTAAAACTGAGGAGAGAGCATGCGTGGATCACAATGCTCAGTGTGAGATATGATTTTTCCCAATTTCACCACAGTATACCAAGTTTATGTTTGCTTTGGTTTTGCATTAACTGATCCCTCTGTTTCCTCTGCAGATGAGAACAGTGAGAGTGAGAGTGACTCAGATGACAGGTTTAAAGGTAAGGGACCAGCCTTCAATAACTTCTAGTCAGCCGCTATCACAGACCTTATCAACATACATTCTGCTGCTACTGCACGTTGTTCCAGTCCATTGCCTACATTTTCCTTCCTGAACTATGCTAACTCCATTACTCCAGAGCTCACAAAGTTTCCAACACAGGAGCATGAATGTGGAAAGCAAGGACAAAATGAGCTGTGAGGATCTAACAAGGATTTGGCAACTGTGACATATAATGAAGAACAGGACCTTTGATAGATTTGCATTGTCAGCCACTTCACAGATGCTGATGTTTTCCAGACTGACTACTGGGTGCAAACTTAGAGGGATGAGATTGGATAAATATGCTCTCTTCTTATTCATACACTGCTTTAAGTGTTTACTGCTAGCTGCTGTTGGAGGCAAGATTCTGGGTCTGATCCAGCATAATGGTTCTTATACTCTTTTATAGGTCTGCAGTCTCCAAATTGTAGAAATTCCTTTATCACTGCACAGCACCTGCACAAACTCTGCTTGAGCCAGACCAGTAAATTAGTCCCTCATTTTCAAGAGTCCTGATACACAGAGAGAACTATAAAAGAGTTGAAGGCAGCAACAACGGATTTTATTACTAAAAGCCTATCATTTTGTTAGTAAGTGAGGGGGAAAAAACTCAAGAGTGCAGAGCTGTGGTTATAAGATAAGGGGTGTTAGTGTCTGTCTACTGCAGATGTCACCTGCTTACTGTTCATGCAGGAAAACTTGCTAGAAAAGATTGTCTTAGGGAAAAAAATTTGTTCCAAATAGGTGGTGGTAAGACCACCCAAAACAGGCTGTATGCAACATTGTACAGTGATGTGTGGAAAAAGACTCATTGCTCCTTTGTAGACAGGTACCAACCCCAAAGCACTCTCAGTTCTGTTTCTCTTTGTGTTGAAAAATATAGGGGTTGCTTTTGCTCATAGCCCGTGAAAGAAGACAGACATGGCCTGGTCTCTCGCTTATTATTGGGAGGATATTCTGATTTCACTGTGGAACGGAGGATCTTCAATTCTGATGGCTCCCTAACTGACTGCTCCTGTATGACCTTATATTTACATTGGTGCTCTCAGGACATCCTGAGCCAAAGATCCAGTTGTCAGGTGTAGCATGACAGGATTGACTGGGTCCCCATCTGTTGGGGTGGCCTTTTTGGTTTCACCTCTTGCAAATATGAAGCACTGGCCGGCAGTGTGGGGCTATCTCAACACAGGACAAGGCAAGTTATTTCTTGGGATGTAGCTTCCCTAGTTGTGCGGTCACACCAAGACCCAAGTGCTTTATCAAAATAATTTTTAATTTTTGTGTTGTTGAACCAGTTGTATGATGGCTGGTCATCAAGGGGTTTCCCTTTATTTCTGTCAATCAATTAGTGCTCTGATCAAGTGCTTATAACGTCTTATTTCCCTGCCACAAGGGACAGTCTGCCTTTTGCAAACTGTGGGCAGTGTCAGTGACTATAGCCTTAAGGGATTGACATGTGCTGCTAATAATTCATTTGCCATTGCACAGAGATCCTGGTGTGAAGAAGTGGGGAAAAGCATGCAGGAAGCTGATTTTACTTAGCTGTTTTCACTTACTGGTCTACTAGAACTGATAATGATGTTTCTGACTAGTTCGCCACAGACTTCTAGGGACAAGTCACTGGATCAAGGTATCTTTGAATCAGGACTGGACATGACCATGAAGCTAAGACATAGGGACAGGTCACAGAACTGTTTTTTGCCAGTGTAAACCAGATCCAAGTCAGGCCTGAGATGTGTCACCCTGGAGGCCCTAGAGCATCTGCACACCCACGTAAAGGCTTATAATCTAGTCTTATGTGCAAAGAAAAAGCAGACATTTGGCAGGGTAACAGTTATGAACTGCAAATTATTTCAGTGACTTAGTGTTGCATCACTTAAGTACTTGGAGAGAGTTTTGATTTATGGGCGTAATTAGTGAGGGAGACTACAGGATGGTTTGCTTTTGAAAGGAGAACATGCTTGGAATAATACGCTGGCAAATTGAAAGTCCTTTGTGAATGGCTGTGGCTTACACATACACATGATTGTCCCAGGTAATGGTCTCTCTTTTTGTTTTGTTTTGTTTTTTAAATGTTAGCTCATACCCAGCGTCTGGTACACATCCAGTCAATGCTGAAGAGGGCTCCAAGTTACCGAACCCTGGAACTGGAGCTGATTGAATGGCAGGAACGGGAGTTATTTGAGTATTTTGTGGTAGTGTCACTGAAAAAGAAGCCCTCTAAAAACACTTATCTCCCAGAAGTGACTTATCAGTTTCCCAAGGTAAAAGAAAAATTCTTATCTACAGTTCATTCTAAGATCAATAAAGTGAATAAGTGGGAAAATTAATAGAAATCTATTTTTTAAATGGAGTTAATCATTCAGCTTTTATAATTGTTTCAAAGTGATCTGTTACAAAGCAAAGGGCGTAGAGAAGGTGACTGAAAGCTTTCCCTGTTTACGAATTTGTCTTTTCCAGTGCTGGAGAGTTTGGCCTGATGGTAGGTGCTTTAAAGACTGTGTTTAAATTCAGTTTCTAAATATTTCACTTTTAACTCATTTTGGCTATATTAGGATTTGTTCCAAAACTCACTGAAGGCAATGGAAAGACTTTTGCTGATATATGGCATTTCTCTTGTGCTCTTGCAGCAGAAAGGAATTTGAGTTAGGACTGTGTTTTAAGTGGCCATTGTGCAACAAGGGAGTTTTGGGCAATTAAAAAAAAAAACCAGCAGTGATTATTTCTATTGTACTAGCATCTGTAAGGCTGTCCTGGGGTCATGCCTCACTCTGCAAAGCACAAATAAAGAACAAGCTGATGGGCCCTTGCTCTTCAGAGCTCATTAATAAGCCCCCTTCCTGAGAGATGCTGTGAAGCTGGCACTAACAGTAACTGACTGACCCTCATTTTTCTCCACAGCTAGAAAGACCAACCAAGCAAATGCGTGAAGCGGAGGAGCGTCTCAAGGCTATCCCTCAGTTCTGCTTTCCTGATGCCAAGGACTGGCTCCCTGTCTCTGAATACAACAGGTAAACCCTCCAATGCTCCTCTGCTGCACAGTGCTGATGGAGTGCATCTGGAGCAGGCACAGGCTTGCCGATGCCCAATTAAGGAAGTAGCAGTTTGAGTCTTGGCCACTTCAGGCTCAAGCAGCTGTATTTAATTTTTTTTTTTTTAAGCTCTGTATCAATTTTCTTCCCTATTCTGCCTGCCTCACAGGCATGTGTGGCTGAGGGGAAGAGGTTTGAAGGCTCCTCTCAGTGCTAAACCCAAAAGCATAAATGGAAGTATTTAAAATAAATCTTAAAAAGGACAGGGCCCTGCCCATCACCTGCCCTAGTCGTTTACCCCAGAGTCTAATATCGCAGGACACCTCTTCATTTGGCTCAAAGCAGTGTTGTTCTGAGAACTTTTTTGGAGCCAAGCTCTATGCCAGCAGTGGAACCATATCTTCCTTCCCTTGGAGATGAATGACTACAGGAGAAGGGCAAGGGAAGGGAGAGCCCAGCTTACATTTTCTCTTTCATTCAAAAGAAACCTCAAAAAATGAATCTTTTTTTTTTTTTCACCCCTACATCCATGTGTCAGAACCTGTTAATTTGAAGGTGTAGAAGTAGTAGAATAGGCAGAAGAGATACAATCATAGAATGGTTTTGGTTGGAAGGGACCTTTAAAGGTCATCTAGTCCAACCCCCCTGCAGTGAGCAGGGACCCCTTCAACTAGATCAGGCTGCTCAGAGCCCCATCCAGCCGGGCCTTGAATGTTTCCAGGGATGGGGCACCTGCAGCCTCTCTGGGCAACCTGTTCCAGTGTTTCACCATCCACATCATAAAAGATTTCTTCCTTATACCTAATCTAAATCTACCCTCTTTCTGTTTAAAACCATTACCCCCGTCCTATCGCTACAGGCGCTACTGAAAAGTCTGTCCCCGTCTCTCTTATAAGCCCTCTTTAAGTATTGAAAGGCCACAATAAGGTCTCCCCAGAGCCTTCTCTTCTCCAGGCTGAACAACCCCAGCTCTCTCAGCCTCTCCTCATAGGTGTTCCAGCCCTCTGATCATTTTCGTGGTCCTCCTCTGGGCCTGCTCTCACAGGTCCATGTCTTTCTTTTGCTGAGGGCTCCAGAGCTGGACGCAGTACTGCAGGTGGGGTCTCCCCATATTCCCCTGGGATATGAGATGGCTTTTTAAGATGCATGGTCTGAGATGTGTGTAAATAAAGTAAGACCTGTTCAGAGTGTGTCTAGAGGGACTTTCAATGATGACAAGGAACTAGCATTCACCTGCAGGAATTACTGTAGCCAGGAATATGTATAGAACTTTTTATTGGGTTACATATGGCACATGCAACATAACCATGTTATATTCTGTGTTGCTTGGCTGTATCATTCAGTATGTGGAAGCACCTGAATAGTAGCTTACTGAAAATACTGAAAGAGAAATGGACAACTGTGTGGGCAACACTGGTATGAGAAGTGCACAGCCCTGCCTACACAGCATTTTACCTCTTCTGCTGCTGCTCTCCTAGACAGACCTTTCATAAGCCCATGTTTGTGAAACAAGATATCCCTCCCATATACAGCTATAATTATATAAACCCTGGCATTCCAGCACAAAGAAAAAGTGTTTTGTGTAATGCTATTTAAAACGTGCAAAGCAGTCAGGAATGTTTCTCAGTCCAGGCACAAATTCACAGACCCATCCCTTTACCTGTGCTGTAATTATAGCCTTAAACTGTTGTGTATGTCTCTGTCACAAATAGTACTCACTCTAGACAGGGATATAAAATGAGCTGGATTTTGGAAATCTGTGTTGTTTCTGGATTAGAAAATAATTTCTCTACTCTTAGAGAATATCTAAGGTTCTCCCTTTAAGAACTAAGCACAGTCCAAACACAGGATCTAACTAAAAGGTAAGGGAGGTACAGCATTTGAATACTGCCTTCAAAATCTGATTCATGTGTTCCTTCTGCAACACAAAGGGACTGCTATGTCACTGAAATTCAGTACCTGTCTCTTCTTATAATAAAATAGCTGGGTTGTCCACAACCGTGCAGCTATTTTTGCTCCACTGCTGATGGAATTTGTCCACAGAATATATCCAGATGATGGGCAGAGGGAGTGAAGACCTTCCAGTGGGTAGAATCTCTCACTGGATAAGGCAGTATCCCTTTCTAAATGATCTACCTCATAGCTATGCTGTAGTTCTGATAGTAAGATCTGGGCAATTTATTTTCTTCTAGTGAGACCTTCTCTTTCATGCTGACTGGGGAAGATGGGAGCCGGCGGTTTGGTTATTGCAGGAGGCTGTTGGTAAGTACATCATCTTCACCTCAAAATGCAGAATTCTTTTAAACAATATCTCAAAACTATAGTCTGAACTTTGAGGGTGTCTTTCACAGTTTTAAAAGAAAACTGAGTTACTCACTCTGAAATTGGGAAATGTAAGGAGCTCAAGTAAAATAGGAATTTGTCTCGATCAAATAGATCCACAGTCTTGTAGGAAAGTCATGAGAATGTGGAAAGTTTCTTGTGTGACCATTTACTTTTAAAACTCTTTATATTACATGCTTTCAAGCAGAATCAGAAATACTACAACACTGCAAACAAAGGCAAATGTGGTATTTCTAAACATTTGTGAGTAGTGTTTATCTCTTGGACAGCTGCTTACATCGCCAAAGTATTCTGCCAGCACTGCCTAATCAGTCTGCAGCAGGACCCTGATGTAGGTAAATAAGCCACCCTGTCAAGTAGGAGGGCAACAACAGTAGAGAGCATGCCACCATCACCATTTGCTCAGGACCATGCAATAAGCTGATGCCAGTGCCAGAAACTCTAGGTTCTCAGGCTCCTTTTCAGTCCTCATGACCAGGGGTGGTCAACTGGTGGTACAGGGACCCAACTCAGTTTTTTCTCATCACCTGGAAGATCACTGGTCACCTGATAAATTGAGAGCATGGCAGTGTGTCTGTGTGTGTCGGGGGGGGGGGGGGCGGGGTGGAGGGCGGAAGCGGCACAAAGGGGTGTGA
>JAVKLA010000021.1:16723136-16751982 GCA_034782735.1 Sagittarius serpentarius | reverse complement strand
TCCCTGCCCACCGCAGGGGGGTTGGACTAGATGACCTTTGATGGTCCCTTCCAGCCCAAGCCATTCTATGATTCTATGCTTCTATGATATGTCTGCCTTCCCCTTTTCCAATTTCAATACAGTGTTCATAGAAATGTTGTTTTAATTTGCCAGAGATTTTCACTTCAGGTATGGGAAATCTCACAAAACTTGCACAGATTTTTCTTGTTCATTTGTATAGGAATAAAGTTGAAAAGAACATGTAAATCATTGAAGTTAATAAATATCATAGCATTTATATTGTCCATATGATCTAATAATCATACAGAATGTTATCTTCAAAGCAGGTTTCAAGCTTTTCTAGATAAAACTTTGTTTAACACAAATCTTGTGTGAAGAAAAACAATTGGGTTGCAATAGTTAATTGCAATTCTGCTTCTGACGTCTTTCATAAAGCTCTGAAGTCAAGGGTTTATAACAGCGTCTCTTAGACATAATATGTATCTAAACATAGATATCTGAGAGCGAAACGGAATGCATTCTTCTGGGAGGATAACACAGCTCACCGAACTCGTGGTATGGAGAGATGTCCTGAGGCTCTTTCTTTGCTTTTATGTTTTTGTCTAATTTTGATAGTGTACTAATTTTCAAAGGAAAATTTTGGAAGAGGGGAAAAAAGCAAAAAAGAAAAAAAAAAGAAAATTTAAGTATCCTCCTTACAACCAAGTATCACTGCAGCTGAAATATAAAGTCAGACAAGGAAGGTCATTGCACCAAAACTGCAAATAATCTGCTTTCTCAGTTTCATCTGTAACTTGGAAAAAAAGTGTATGATCATCCAGCCAAAGTGAACCCAAGGTTGACGGGTGAGTGTAATCTCACTGGCTTCAGCAGGGGCTGTTCCCAGGCATTGTGGCAGGCAGGCTATGGCCACATGGGCCTCAAATTCTTGGTCCATGCAGGAAGGCTCCCACTCAATTGCATATTGGGCCCTGAATGGGGCTGTAACACACCTGTGCTCTTTTTCAACTACCGGGCTCATGGAGGGGCTAGGCCGCAAAAAGACCCTGTCCGCGCTGGAATCTGGCCACAGCGGTACTGTGCTACAGAGGGCTGGGCACCTCTGGAGGGTACCGGCACCGGGGTGGGAGCAGGGTCTTTGGCAGCACGCAGGGCTGACTCCAGCCCTGGGCTGGATTTAGCACAGCTCTTTAGCACACACTCCAAGCACCGCATTTGGAAAGGGCTGGATGAAACAGCTGTTAAACGAAGGAGGAAGAGTTTGAGCCTTAGTATCCCTGTTGGTTTTGAAGACAGGTGTGGTGCGGATGGAAACAGAAGTTCTTCAAAAGTGAGACAGTCTCTTTTTCCAGCCTAGTAAGAGGAACCTGGGCTGTCCTAATTGATAAATCCAGTGAAAGACAGGAAAATGATCATGGCGGTGCACTTTGCTGAAATAGTCAAAACAAGGAAGAGTTGCCTTTACAGAAAAATGTGTGTGATGAAAGACCACAAGATGTTAAACCTTGGATATTATTTATCAGGAAAGCAAAAGGAGTCCTCTGTTTTACAATGTTTATCATCCTGTTTCTGATAGCCTGCATTATTTTCATCTTACTCAAAGCCTTTTATGCTCACTGTTCTAATACCTGCTGCTAAGACAGACTTGAGAACCACAGGTATCTACTGCCAGGCGGTTCAATTGGTCTTGGTTTCAACAGATGTTTTTGACCATTTTATCTCCTGAGATCTCTGTTCAACTTCTATTCAGTTTAAATGCTCCTTTTCATTTGTGTTGTGAAGATTGTTGGGACAGGGATATGTCACACACATGGCCCCCAACTCCAGCAACATAAAGCGTCAAATAGTGACTGCAGAAAAGGAGATATGTGTTGGGCATGTTACAACTGCGTGCTGGCAGTGTGCAGGAGCATAGCCTTGGTTCATTACTGCTTCCCATTTGGGCTGCTGGTTTTGTTTGGTGAGGGTAATTGTGCTGCAAATTACATTAGGAGTGAAATTCGTATCTTCATTTATGGTTATCTGCCACTTCCATGGACTGGAATGCAAGCTATGTACATAGGCTCAGCATTGCTTTAGTTAGGTCTTTACTATGTTGCGAGAAGGAAGGCGAAACCATGCATCAGTGGATGCCTCTGTTGGCATTTGGTGTGACTAGCTATCATTTTAAGTCACCAGCTTGTGCTTAAGTATCTTTTAATGTTCTCTTTCAGTGAAAACCATTTCCAAGAGAAACAAGGGAAAATGCCTGGCTCAGACCCACTAACTCTTGTATGGCCTTTTGCTCTTCAGTGGTGGTTAAAAGATCACCGTTTCAGGTCAAACCACTAACTGCTTTGAAGCTTGCTTTCTCATCTTCTTTAGGTTTATCATCTATATGGTCTGTCTAATGTGGGAAAACTTAGCTGTGATCTAATTTATGTTGGCCCATGTGACCAGAGAGAGAAGAAAATAATAGTCCTCTCTATCTGTAAGAAGTTCCATCTGCTTATTTCAAAACTAGATTGCCTGCTCTGCGTCATGTCAAACAGCAAATGACCTTAATGCAGGCACCCAGTGTAAACAGCTGGGCATGCTTCATGAGGCTGCTCGTGGCTGGCTCCAGCTCAGCACAGACTGCGACGTGACTGCTGCCGCCACAGCCAGGACTCTTCCAGGAGCTCTTTCCTGGTGGACCTCTGCTGGTATCATCATGTGGCCAGGTTGCTTTTCTTGCTGGTCTGGCTTTTTCCTGCCCTCTCAGTTGAAATGGAAGAGACGCCCAGGGCAGAAGAAAGTGTTTCTCTTTAATACAAGCTTCAAGGTGTACCACTGAGACATGATGCTGACCTGGCCTGTGATCATGGGCTTTGTCTTGATGTTTCTCTCCTTCAGCTCACCCTGTTGTTCTGGCAAAATCCCAACAATATAGATCCCTTTTGCCATGCTGAGTCTTCCTTCTTCTTTCCAAATTTGTTATTTCTTCCTTGTCTCTGTGTTAACTGCATGCATAAACAAGCTCCATTTTGTAACTGGAAAACGTATCCTTTTTAGAGTATGATCGAATCCTGTGGCTTTAACAGTAGTGAAGAAATGCATGGCAGAGGAGAATTAAACTTGTATCTGCCATGTGTTTAGGCACATGTGGGTCAAAAGATGCTTCAAAAGTGTATGTGGTGCTGATATGTTCTGTCTCTTTGTCTCTTATGTCTTACTAATGGATCAGATCCTGGATGAGGTTGAAAGGAGAAGGGGAATATCTGCTGCCTTGGTTTATCCATTTATGAGGAGTCTGATGGAATCTCCTTTTCCCGCACCTGGAAAGACAATCAAAGTCAAAACCTTTCTGCCTGGAGCTGGAAATGAGGTAAAAAGCAACTGCAAACATTAAAAGGCAAAGCCTCCCCCCTCACCACTCCAATATCAAACAGGAAAAGAAAAACAGAAGATGACATATGGATACTGCAAGGCATGTGAGGTGGCACACCTTCAAAATGAGCAGTGCAGGAGCTGCACCAGTGCTGATATGCTAACGGTAGTTCCAATCGATGATTATAAACCAATTTATTGTCATGCATTTGTTAATTTACATTTATTAATAAGATGAATTTAAAAAAGAATCACAAACAACACAAATGTCCTAGTATGCCTGGTCTTGTGTAGTTAACAAACTACAGTGTTGGTGGGCTTTATCACAATGATAACAAGCAAATGTAAGTTTCCCATGCTGACTGTACTTGAACAGTTCAGCAGCTGGTTGTTATTGCAAACCTCATTACTGCTGGTCCTGGCCTTGGTAGGAGGAGTGACCAGCAGCTTTTACATGGCTCTTTTTGGCAATAAATACCCTTTAACTGGCCCTCAAAGAAATAGTCTATGTTTGGAAAAGCATGTCATATAAAAGTTTTTGTGCGTGTGTGCACACACATATAATAGATTTCATTTCCTTTTATTACTGACTCAAGTAGCTGGAAGCCTAGCATTATACAACATATGCCTTCCTGGAAAATAGCAATATTGATGCCTTGCTTAAAAAGTTTTTTTGTAACTTCAAGCTTGCTAGCCATTCGCTGTGTCAATTTCTGCTCTCTGTATGTCCTTATATAAGTATACAGTAGCTCCACTCAGATGGGCAAGCACATAGAGGAAATACTTTACTGCAGATAGGAACAGAATTTGACCCAGTTAGTGAAAGCAGGAAAAAAATTCCTCTCTAGGGTTCTTTACACTCCTTAGGGTTAGTTTTACAGTGCTATTACTATTTTTACATTAAAACATATTTTCTCCAAGTGTAATGCCACTGGCTTCAATGGAGTGGGCCTGTAATGTCACTTGGTATGAAATGTAAAGGGTTCCTTGTATAAGAGACTTGCAAGGCGTGTTTAAGTCACAAGCGTTTTCTTCTGGAGAAGCAAAGGAAAACTGAAAGGCTGATTGGCGTAACAGTGGTAAGATCTGTTAATTTTTTTTTCATGTGACTATATCTGGGAACCGTGGATCTGCAACTTCTCTATCCTCTGCTCAAGCTTCTGAGCTCTCCCAGAGAAAAACATTGAGACAATTCCAAACAAACAAACAACTCTTCTGGCTGAGCTTTGCTCTCTGTTATGCTAGTATAAACTCGTTATTTAAATGGAATGCACTGGCTTAATTAGGAACAGAATCTTGTCCTTCCATTGTGGCTCCTCTGGCCTAAACAAATGATGATTAATTGGGAAGTAGACAGTATATTTTTTTGTGATGAGTAGACTGAAGCAGAAGGCTTTGCCAGGCAACAGAAAACATCCATGGCATTTGTAAAAGCTGCTGTAACTTGCATTGCATCCTACCCCGCAGCAAGATTTTAGCGTTGGAAGTTTTGCAGTAAAACCAGCTCCTTGGGGTTTGGCACATAACCATGATCAGAGCTTGCAATCCCAATGCTAAGGAATGGAAGTGGGCACCTTTACTGAATATGAGAAAGAGGTAGGCAGGCAGCATTCCCCGAGGAGGTATTCATGGTACACCATCTCTCCGTAATTTGATTCTTACTGCTGTTTGGGGCAACAGCTGAGTGATGGGTATCTAATGCTCTAGCAGCATAATGTTTCTGTATTTCAGGCTTAAAAAAAATCAAATCTGTACACAAATACTGTTCTAACAGTGACATTCTTTTTATAGTCCTGTGTTACTGATCACAAACAATATTACAGCTAAACTGGTATGAACTGGTTTTGTTTCCAGTATCCTGTGGTCTTGATCATATCCTTAAACCAGTGTGTTTGTGAGGAATTTTGTAAGGGCTACTCCAGTTTAAACCCAATACAGTATGCTCGTGGAATGTGGTGTCATGTGCAAGAAAACATAAAACTGGTCTAAAGGAATAAAGTGATGGTGATTTTTGGACATATGGAAAGAAGGAGATGTATGTATGTTCCTGTTAATATGTCTTCAGAGATTTCAACACATCTCAAGTTGGCCAACTTTTCCCCTTTGCCTTCTGTTTCCTCAAATTCCTCAGTAGTTCATCATTTGCTGTCTTGCACTTCATATTTTTCTCCCTCTGTTACTCTCTTCTTCATGTTATTTTTCCCTCTTCTTTTTTCTGTCCTCTGCCTTCAAGTTCCACATCTGAGCATGTCAATTGCAGAGTAGAAGGAAGATATAATAAAGGAATCAAGCAAAAGACATTTGAGAAAAAGAAGGAGAGGGCCTGAGGTCATGGATGAAGTATGAAAATTAGACTTTAAAGGGATGTCACAAGTTACCATCTAAGACCTTGTCCTGACTCCCCAGTTAAGTATATATATATGTACATATATTTATGACAAAAAAGGTTTTAAACATTATCTAGTGAATTATGCATCAAAGAAGAGTGAAAATGAAGTAAATTGGGTTTAAATTATGCCCGGCCTTGAAGTTCATTCCCTGGCTCCTACCTAGATGTGAATTTGAATTGCTAGCCAAGTCTATAACCAATTTACCTTGTGTTTATGGCTGGTTTAACCCTGTAAGCTTCCGGCTCCAGTGTTTCCAGTTTGTTACTTGCTTCATACTATTGGCTCAGCCAAGCTTTACATCTCTGACAGGTGTTCAGAAGGCAGAATTATGCTTCTGTCGGAAATGACGGCAGATTTAATGCACACGACTGTTCTGGGAAGAAGAATGACTTGATAGTGAATTGTGTAATACGCCATTTCTCTGGGATGCTGTGCCTCCAGCCTCAGTTTGCAAAAGAGGGTGGCGGTCATTCTCTGTGTCCCCTCAACAGGAAAGCATGGAGCAGAGCTGGAGGGCCCGGGCTGGGCAGCCCTGGTGCTGTCAGCCCTGACAGGGGATGCTGACTGATGTTTGTTGTATGTGTTCAGGTCATTGAGCTGCGGCGGCCCATGGACTCGCGCCTGGAACACGTGGACTTTGAATGTCTTTTCAAATGCCTCAGTGTTCGTCAGATCATCAGGATCTTTGCTTCTCTCCTGTTGGAGCGGCGTGTGATTTTTGTAGCAGATAAGCTCAGGTAAGTGGCAAAGGGATCTGAACCGCATGTTCAGGACAGTGCTACATCTGGATGCAAAAAGCTTTATGAAATGTCCAGAATGGTTGCAGATGTAAGGATCCTCTCACTGTAGGATTTAAATGATTTTTACATCAATGGAAGTTATTTGCATCAGGTGGGGCACACACTCGCTAGCCGTCACTAGCTACAAGCCACTTGTTCCGTCTTACTTTCCCATCTGTAAAATGGCGATACCAATACTCACCTGCTTCACAATCAGCAAACGTTTGCACAGCGTTTTGAAGCAATATAGTCCTAGCAATATTTCATTTCAGGTTTTGGAACAGAGTACTCATAAACAGTAGCAGAGATTGTCACTGAGGTGCTTCACCTCATGGCTATGCAGTGCAGCCAGGCAGGGAAGCGGGATGCTGAGAGTTCACCTGGCTTGCTCCATGCAGTACAGAGAGTTTATAATGGGGCTAGGTTTCAAATCCTGCACTACCAAACCATCCAGTGGGAGTGTTAAGAATGCTATTACAGTCTATTCCAACTAGTTATGATATTTTTCCTGCTGCTCACATAACCTGAAAACTTTTCCTTTCCGAAGCTCCATCCTTGCTACATCCTTTCAACATAGCTTACTTCCCTGCCCTTTGATTGCAGTCTCCCCTCCTTGGCTCCTCTAATGCATGAACTCACCCCAAGGTATAAGGAGTGAGAACGACAGGTCACAACTCCACATGGCCTGTACCAAGGAAATGGGAGCTCTGTGTAGGCTGCACCCCGCTCCGCAGCAAAGAATCATCCCTTTTTTAGATGCTTGTGTAATCCATATAGAAAAGCATGGACATTGTAAAGAAGATGTTCTTTGCTGTGGCATGATAAATAATAAAAGACAGCAAATAAAAATAAAGACTGTAATTTATTAGACTTAGGAACATCCAGCATCTTTTAAAAGGACACAAAAGACTGGGTGGTTAAAAACACAGATGGATCTACCCAAACAAACTCTGTTAAACATTTTATCAGCACCGACCTTCTCTGAATGACTGCCAGAAATAATAGCTGCACTTAGTGGCCGCCAGTGTATATAATAGCAAAAATACTTTGCATAGTAAAAGCTTTACAACCTTTAGGGGAGAATTTCTTAAAGCTGCAGACCCTTCTCAGGTTATAAAGTTAATTCCTTAGCAGTCTTTTTTGTTGTCTAGAACAACAGGAACGTTTTATTTCATCCCTTCCCTTGTCAGTAACCCTTAGTTTGAAAGAGCATTTGGGATGACTTAATTTCACATAAACTCCTGGTGAGAACTGTGTAGCTAGTCCAGGGTTTTTGCAGTACTTTAGATATGTGAGTGACACCACAAATATTGGGACAGGTGGCTTTTGAAAATACTGTTGGCGTGTTCCTTCTGACTCTTTCTACAGCATCCTGAATTACATCGTTCTGTTTGTTTCTATTTTACCGTTCATTTAGCAAAATTAGTGGCACCCACAAGTCTGACTGTAACTCAGAATGACACAGGTCTTCAAATGGCACAATGATTTGAGTGGAAAATCACAGAAATGGTACAGAGAAAATGAGGGCTGGGCTGTGCTGTGCTTCCACTAACTGTTGCTCTGCTTTGGAGTTCCCAGTTACTCCTTTGTAATGTTGTCCTGGTTTGGCAAAGCACCCTGAGCCTCGATTCGTGGACCATGGGCACAGTACTGCAGGGATGGCTTGCTGCAGGAGACATCCTGAGCCATGAGGGCTGGGACAAAAAGCAGCCATTCCCTGGAGCATTTCTCTGGGACAGCTGGCCTTGCCAACGTCATAGAACGCTTCTGGGCACTGTTCAGAGAAAAGAAGCAACAATTAAACCTACTTTGACAGGCTTAAGGCAGCTTGGCTTGGAAAACAGTCATGTTGCCGATGCTGAGGGCTCATGGTAACCCAGGACTTCATCAGGCAGCCAGGGTTTTATACGCATTGCAAGCCTGACTGGAAGCTAACAGCTCAGGCTTGCCCGTGCAATTACCTTTCTCCTGATAGCTGCCTAGTCCTACAGGCCTCAGAGTAGAGGATAACAGAGTCCTGCTTACAGGCAAAGTGCTGCTGCTCTCCCTTTTGGCACACACAAATAGAGCACCAGGACCAACAGGAACCATAAATGATAAAGATCCCTTTCAGTAAAGACATTGTGCTCTCCTGCAAAAACTGTTCTCCAGCGAACTGCTGTTTCTGTTGTAAGAGCGAGCCATCGGATTAGGGGCCATTAGCACGTACTTTGAGAAGGGAGAGGATTCAGTTGGATCCAAGAGGCTTACGATGTTTTGTGGTTTCTCCTGTAAGAAGGGACAGAACCTTTCTTACCAAACCTTTCATATACTGACAAACCTTTCATATACTTTCCTATATCTACAAGTACCCTTTATTATATACACATACTTTGTTTTGTTCAAAAAGAATATGACAAAATCTGATGAGGTAGATAAGGCCCTGGATTAAGGCTTGTGAATCCTGAGATCTCCTTCTGAACCCTCTGCCCTGCTGTATGACACAGGCTGGAAACATAGCTCCTCTTTCTTATCTTTTGTCTGGTCTGTCTGGCATCCTAAATGCTCCGGGACAGAGACTGCTTCTTGCTCTGCGTGTGCATGCAGCTCTACTTCGTACAGTGTGGCCCCTCTCAGCATGGGGATCTAGGAGGTACTGTAAAATAGAAACTAATAATGAGTCCTTCGACAAAGGCCTGGAGAAAGTGACAGTGGATTTAAATTCAATACCTACTGAGGTTTTCATGGTTTAAATGGGGATGAAGTCTAAAATGAAACACTCTGGCTTTGAGCTAATAACTGTCTGTCTTGGAACCTTTGCCTTGTCTGACATGAATTTTGTTTATGGGCATCACGGCTGAAACTGAAGGAGTTTACCAGTAATGTGGAAAAAAAAAAAAGTGAAATATCTTACAGGTCCAGTCTGTGGGCCCAAAGAACGAGAGCAGGAAATTAAAAAGATTTTACAAGGGTTTGATTTCTGCATGTACCAAAAAAATAGCTTAGAAATAAATGACGTTGAGGTTTAGGCTTCAAACAATGAGATGCAATGGACTATTGTGGCTGCCTGTTTAACAGGTCTCCAAGCAATAAATGATTTCACACATTATACAAGGTTGGGAAAGTCATGCCTAGTGAAGTGAGATTCATTCAAAAAATGGTTATTTATGGTTCTTACAGTGTCCAGAATGTGAAAATTTATAGTTCTTGATCTTTGCACGGAAGTGGTTGTCATTTTTCAACACAGAAAGTGATGCTACCAGCAATGAGGAAACAATAGTAGTTTGGAATGACAGGTCTCTGAGGTTGCCTTGGTTAGATATGTGAAATTGGGTTTGGGTTTTTTTTCCCCAATAAGTTGCTTATATATTTTTTTCTGCTTGAAATTGGGTGAATAAATCCCTGCGGCTATTTACTGACCTTCAAAAATGAATCTGAATCTGACAGCAACCTTTCAGTATTTTGCTTTCAATGAACAGTCAAGAAGACAACAGAGAAACAGAGATAACAATAGAGAAACTTGGAAGAATAATAACAACTCATGAAGAGGTAACTTAAAGCTCTAATTCCTTAAACATCTGCTGAGAGCACAACTGAGATGGTATGTCCCATCCCAGTTCCAATCCTTGTCCCAGCTGGGAGCCCCTATTTATGTTCCCGGCATTCCGCCTTTTCACACCAACTTTGAAACAATCCCATGACTGCCAGCTGCAAAGGGAGAGCTGCTCTAGTGTAGTCCTCTGGGGTTTGAAAGGCGAGGCAGCAGAGGCAAAATCAGTGGGTTCTGGAGCTCGGGGAACATTGGTGTTGCTGCAGGCACAAAGGTAGCAACAGAAAATAAATAGAAAGTAAACACTGGAAGAAAAAATATTTCTCTGCTTGTTGTATTTTTATGCTGGGGAAACAAATTTGTGGACATGTTTGCTGAGGAGGTGATGTATCCATGCGTGTGAGAACAGTCTCTTTGCCTTTTCCCCTGAATGTTTGGATGGGGGGGGGGCGGGGTAAGGAAGGCCTTGGGCATCTCAGTGTCCCTTTGTTATAACCCCATTTTTTATAAATAAAAACCACTCTTGCTATAATCCACTATACTGTGAAGGACTCTGAGCATATTTTGCTTACATTTCATGTGTGGGTCCAGTCCAATGCCAGCCAGAGTCAGTGCGAGTGTTTGGACAAGGCTTGTCTTTTGCTGTGGATCTAAATCCTAGAATATTTTCAGTGGCCTTTCTGAAGCTTTAGGGGTTGTGAAAGGCTTCTGTAGAGTCCCTGCTCTTGTAAAAGACAAAAAAACTTTTCATTGTTGTGAATTTTGTTTTTATATGAGATATTTCAGCTACTTGTTAGTGAAGCAGGAGCATGGGGCTCAAGGAAAAAATCTCTGTTGACAGCAAAGGGTTTTATGCCCTGAAACTGTACAGGTGAACTTGGAAATACACTCCAAGGCAAAGGTGGGCCAAGCATTTCTCTAAGTGGCAGTGCCAGCTCAGGAAGCCCCCTCTCCTGCTCCCCTTGTTTGCTCCTGCCTTGTGGCATGCTCTCCATCACCCAGGAGGCTGTGCTGGCCTAGCTGCAGTAGGAATTACTCACTTTGAAGAGTTTCTCCAAACCAGATGAGCCCCTTGGCCAGGTCACAGCAGGAGCTCTTGTGCTGGGAGAGGGGCAGAGCAGGGTGCTGGGGCTGGTGGTGGGCAGGAGCATTGGGATGGGCACACTACAGGATGGTGTTGCCACTGAAAGGTGTCTGTCATGCACCGTCCTTAGGTGTGAGCCGTCTTGAATTTACAGTATCTCATGAGACATTGTAAATTTGTGAATAAACCCACAAGTTCTTACCTGTGTGCAAGGGAGATCAGAGGGAATGAGGCTGAGGCAATGTTGGATGACAGAAAACTTCAGTGCAGCTAAAGCTCCCGTACATCAGTGTCTTCCTCCTTTAGGGATGGCCACAGATGACCCTGTCTTCCCAAGGAGAGTTTTTTGCCTCGGTGTGTCTCGACCTCTCTGCCACCACACGTTCCCTGGCCCAACACAGACCAGCAGTCTGTCACCTGGTGTGCTGCAGCCCCCTGAAACCTCCTCTGCAGCGCTCGCCCCATGAAGTCAAGATGTGCTTTTGCACGCAGAAGCTAGGCATCTATAAGGTGGGAAGACTTTATTCTGTTAAGGATAAAAACCTTCTCTCCTGTTAAGGGCAAAAACCTCCCTACCCCTCCCCAAAGTATTTTGGACTGCCAGGAGGAATCTGTCTTCCAGCACAACTGTAAAAAGTCCAGGCAGATCCCAGACCTGACCAAAGGTTATGAGCTCCAGACAGAAGCACTGACTAATACAGGACAGAAGCATAAATATGTAAATACTGGGGGAAGTCATCCCGCAAGCATGTCCTTCTTAACTCTGTGGAGCAAAAGGGGAGCAGGGTGTACTTGTATTCAAGGGCAAGGGCTTTCGGAACAAACAATGGCATTTCCCTAATCTCACAGACAGAGACAGCTTAGGGCTGTCTGTGTTAGCCCGGGATGTTTGGGGAGCGTTGACACTTGTCTTCATATTTGAGTCCGTTGTTTTGGGAGTCATGAGGCCAGGTTGGCAAGCAGCACAGTTAGCAGTTGAGAGGCAGCCTGGTCCCCATCTCTCAGTGCCTACCTAGAAAAAACAGTATTAGGGATCCTTTAATCTAGCAGACAAAATGACAGCATGATCTTATAGCTCAAGTTAAAATACACAAATTTAAATAGGAGATAAGTGGCAATGTTTTAGTAGTAAGAGTAAACTATTGTTCTTCAGCCCTGTAGCAAGGTCAAGTGGAAAAACAAGAGTAGCTAAACTTTTGGGCAGATTACTAAAGTGAAAGCTCATTCCCTATTTCCTTATTATTTTTTATTGACAAAAGTAGGATATAATTCTTACAAAGTAATCACAGCAGTGATAAGCCTGACCAGGCCGACCTGCTGCCTGGGAATGTTCCTTTCCAGTAGTCTGTCATATCATAACACTTATAAAATCTGCCAGCCTGCAGGTTAAAAGGTAAAAATGCATGTGTTAGGACAAAGAGCGAAAGTGTGCTCAGTAAACAAACAGTGAGCTTTGGCCAGCAATGAAGTTTTCCTTTACTTTCCCCTGTCACAAAAACCTTCACAAAAAAAAGGTGAGAGAAATTTGACAACAAACACATGCCAGAAAACAGCTTGTGAGGGAGAATTTACTGTTGCCAGCCCCGAACTGGTCTGTACCATTACTGAGCACAGGCTACAGGAGACACAACTATGTCTTCTTTTGGTCACATCTGGCACAGCCCTATATTGAGCTAGAATTCCAGTTCTTTGTCTCAGGGAAAGCTTTATTTTAGTTATCAGCTGTGCATTGAAGAAGGAGATGTTTAGAGATGCAAGCTACTGTACCTGTGGAATGTGTAATAGCTCCCAGATCTTATGTCTAAACCCAGGAGAACTATGGATGGCTGACACTTCTTCTAGTATTTTTTTAATCCAAAGATCTTGATGTACTTTCTTAATACTGTCAGGATTATTGCGCTTGTCTAGTCTGACATGCTGAACGTAAGCTAGACAATTTCTTCCGCTAGTTTCTGCAGTGGAAGGAATGACCCCTTCTATAATTATCCAATATGTAATCATGCCTAGTAGACAGAATTTATTCTACAGCAAAGCCATCTATTTCTTATGTAAGTAACCAGAGTTTCCATTTCCTCCAGTGAGAGCCAGATCAACCCTCATCGAGGAGTGATTTAGAACCTGCAGACCATCCTTGCTTTACCTAAGGGACAACAGCTTGCGGCTCCCTTCATCTTTTATAAAAGAAGCATCCTCTAGTCTGAGTCTCTGTTACCTACCCTGCAGTCTCTCCTTTTGTGAGACTTTGTTTTTTCTCAGTCTACTAAGTAGAAACACATATACTTAAAAACCCCTTAAACCTTCTGTAACATATCTGATTATTTGGCCGGATGTAGCTGCAATTTCTTGATATTCTGCTTCTTTCTTTCCTACCAAATATAGCTAGTAATTTTCTTTTAGTAGGATGTTTGTATGCAGCCCAGTCCTGTAGAATGCCGAGTGCCTTGTCTTACAGTCTAAATGCTAGAATTGACAGTGTTCAATGTGATGTGAAATTGGTGGCTTAAGGTAACTAGCAGAGCTGTCTCTCAAGATTTTTGAGAGAAATTGGGCACTTTATTCCCCCCTCACAAGAGATACTTACATTTTGTACCACTTGGATTACATTTCTCTGGCACTCAGATTGTGTGATGACTGATGCCAACAGAGGAGCTGTACGTGGACAGTAGGAAAATGTCTGTCAGGCAGAAGAGAGAGCCCAAGAAACAAAATGACCTTTCTAAGTCTCTGGCTTGTTTAAGATTCTGCAATCCCAGAGAAAAGCAATCTAATAATGACATCTTTAATATGCAGTAAACTTGGATGGTATTTTTAATATGCCATATCACAAGAAGCATGGAGCTTGTATGATTTTCCTTTCCCTCCTTTCCTCCTGCTCTCCTTTCCAGTGGTATTTATTCATGTCACTTCAGGCTTTGACCAACACTCTACAGTGGGAAAACATCATCATTTTTCCACTTCTGATCTGGGCACCAAAATACTTTCTCCTTTCCCCTTCCCCATGAAAGGGAACAGGATAAGGAGACGACCATATTCTTTGGTAATTCTCGTCTGGATTGCTTATTGGCACAATAACCATATGGCAGTAAATTGCAACATTTTCCCAACTCGGCTTCTAGCTCCCTGCAAGGGGATTTAGACAGATTCCCTCTTTTCAGCTTCTGAATGAGAAGGATTAGGGGGTTGGGTTTGTTCTTCTCCTCCTCTGTTACTACCTAGAAAAATTCTCCATCCTACTTTACAGCTGTCATGTTGTTAATAGTGCAATGATTGCCTGTGAATCTGAAACCACCAGTATGAACATTAACAAGGACCAGTGGGAGCAAAAGTCCCAGTGGGGAAAGTAGTTAATGCTCCTCTGGAGCACCTGGACCAGAACTGCTTTTATTAAGGATTTTTGCTAAGAAACTGCCCTGCAGGAAGGGACTGGATAACTCTGTGGGCACTAAGGATAACTTTCTACTGTGAAATGTTGGGTTTTTTCCTTGTAACCACCTGACAAAGCTTGGGCAAGTGGCTGAAGTGTCAAAGCAATGACTTTTTGCTAAAAATCCCATTTGCTTGAGCTTTGTGGAAAGTATGGTTGAATGCCAGTTTCCTGAAAAGCCAGATCCTCGTTCTGAAGGGCACTTTGCATGTCTGTTTCCCCAGGGGCTTTCATGTGCCTCTCTCATGCACAAGTATTAGGGGAGCAAAAAATAATGTCTTTGTTAAAACCACATTCCCCTTTAATCAACTTTTCTCTGCTTTCTTTTAAATTAAGTACTTCAAAGCTATGCTCTGAGGGAGAGATCTCCTGACAGTGCATTCTCTGGTTTGCAGCTCTCAGCTCCATGTGATTCAACCTTGATCTGTGCCATGAGCCACGGTTGTCCTTTGTAGGTTATCTGTGGGACCTCAGACCGTGCCACTCAGGTTTTTCAGGAAGGTGGGAGCTGGATTCTGAAAACGTAGCTCTTAATGAAGTAAAATAATTTACTAATTTGTGTAAAGTTATGATAACTTTTGGAAATTTTGCATAAAATATGTCTTCCAATGTTCGGATGAAAAACAAAAAGAAAGCCTCCTGTATAGTCAAACCCTGCGCTTACTTCTTCTTTGATAATATCCCCTAATGAGTCGTGTAATTATAAAACATTGAAAATCTGAATTGCTTTGACTGACTGACGAATCCAGAGGCTTTAAAATAGGAATCCCTGAGAGCACATCATATTTCAGTCCATCTCTGCTTAGCTAGGAGACATCATCCCAGCAGGGCAGACAGCTACCGTGTGCCGCCTGTTCCTGACGTCACCTCCTGGCTGCGCTACGGCATTGTAACATAGCTGCTCATTCTTTAAGTTGTTGACTGTAACCACTGTGTTTATCATAAAAAAATCTTCTACCTGAAATCACCAGTAGCACAGAAGAATTGGCACCTGAGCTCTCTGTAACTCATCTTCAGTAGTCACTGGAGTGTGTCCCAAAACTGTGTCACTGGTGCCCCACTGATAAGGAATTGCAGCACTGCTTTTGCCAAACAGGTGAGGCCATATTGTGATTCCTTTGTGAGAATTTTACAAGCTTGGCTCTTCTCAGGCTGCACTGTAGAAAGCACCAGATAAAACCTGAACTGTGACTCATTTCTTGCAAAACAAGGTTTGGTTTTGGCTTGATTTCATGGGGGGGAAATAACACCATTTGAGGGGTGTGAGGGTTAAGTAGCTACACTCTTTAAGTTGTAAGCATAGTTAAAAAGATTTTGCAAAGGACGATAACTGATAATTGGGCTGATGTGATGTGGAAAATATGCATTTCCTCCTCAGTCTGTGCCCCCCTCTCCCTGCCAGTGTTATCGCTGAGGCCTTGTTTGCACTCCGTCAGATATTGCAAAGGTCGCTTGCAGCAAACGTGTCAGGATTCAAATTACAGGAGCCACTGTGACTTGACTCTGCCTTTCACCCCTGGCAAAAGCACAGTTAGGTTCTCACTTTTGCACATCAGGCTGCTGCTTGCCGTGTGAGGGAAGCCTGGGGGAAGCCTGGCTCAGGAGGTGAGGAAGCAGTGGATGGACCTGGGAGGCTGACAGGCACGGTGCAATAGCAGTGCTCCTGGTTTGCTACATCAGTCACCCACCCTGGGAAACGTTCATCTCTTGAATAATATTTTTCCCTTATCAAGCTCCTGTGCACAGTGAGGGACTTTGACCAGCTTCTGGACTAAGAGTGAGTCGTTAGCTCACTGCTAAGACTGGGTAATATATGTTAGAGTCCATAACAGGCAGGGGAGATCTGTCATTTGTGCTTTAGAAAGCTCTTTACTCAGTTGCAGAGACCAACTCTAGCAGTATTTGTTGTAGTGTGTGTAATCATTATGTAATGTTCAGAACTGGCTGCTGCATTTGCATTGGCCCGAAGGGACTTGGTTCATCATGATCTTCACGTGAATTCTATGTGTTCCCCTCCATCATGATCACATTTACACTAGGGAATTCCCTATTTTATTTAGACACTAGGAGCGGAGCTTTCTATTGGCAGGTCTCCCCTGACATCAAGAGAAAAAGTAACCTAAAATATGCACATACAGATTTATCCATATTTCCTGAAAAGAAAGATGTTGGGTATTGATCAGAGATACACCATTAGCTGCATAGTTTAGGCCAGCTACTAAAGACCTCATGTCATGACTCTTAGTTTACCTCTTACTTATGTGTTTACTTTAAAAAATAAATCACAATGCAAAATATTACTCTGGCTTTTACAGCCTAAACTCACTCAATTTTCCATGTAATATGCACCCACTACTTTGATTTTAAACATCTCATTTATTATTCTAGAGAAAGGTCAGATTAAGTAACAGGAAATTCAGAAAGTTCAGAACCCTCTTTTGAGTCATGTGTGCAACGACTCCATCCTAAACTTCCTGCAGCTACCCAGATTTTCACAGATTTAACTAAAGGCCAGGTGAGGAGAGGTGCCTTGGCAGCAGCACACAAGTCCTCTTCCCTGTGTACCCCTATATGGAGGTGGGCCCTTTACAGAAGGATTCTGCCACAGAGTATTCTCAATATAGGAGGCTGAAACATAATTATTTAATTAAAAACTAAATTACATTATTAAAACTTAATAAATAAATAATATATTAAAATTAAATTAAAATTATTTAATAGCTTCAAAAATTACAGTGTCTCCTTCCAAACCACCTTATAAAGGCTTGAAGGATTCTCTGTAATTTGCTTTACCCCGAAGGGCTTCTAGAAAAGTAAAAAGTTATTCAAATTTCAGAAGTTGAAACATGCCTTGCTGATGAGAGAGGCTGACTTTACAGCCATTCAGACAGCACTCTTTCACAGCAGTCAGGGTACTCACAGTTCGAAAGGGGATATCATGTCTTGTATGTGTACTTGCAGGCTGATCTGATTAAAATAGAAGTGGAAAAAGAAAAGGTCTTTGAGGCTTCATTTCAGCAAAGTATTTCAGCACAATGAAAGGAAATTAAGGCTGAAACTTGTGCTGACATACTTTGCTGAATCAAAGCCTAAACCAGTATTTTGCCTGTCCCCTAGTGCTTTGTGGTGATTGGTGAAGCCAGGCATGAGCTGCCTGTAATTCCTGCTGCTCTGTAATTATTAGAAATAATTTTCTGTCAGTGTCCAGATAAATTACTTTATTAGAATTAATTTGGGTCAAACAGCAATAAGCTGAGCACAAATTCTGGTGTTTGTTTTGATCATAATCTTCTGTCTCTCGCATACAGGTAAATAGAACCATTGTGGAGGAAACTTGTCTTTTCAGTTTGAAAATGATTCCTGATAGAAACTGTGCTTTTGTGTCTGTCCGCCTAACAGCAGGCTGTGCACAGCGGGGCAAGGGGGAAGCCATACAGAAGTGGCTGAAGTGTATGAGCACTGGTTATATTTGATTTGCATCTGTACCATGAGCAGGCTTCGAGCCTCTGTCACACACCTTCAGCTATGCCGGTGTCTGACCTTCCCTCCTGCAGCGGCAGCCCCTCTCAGCATCTCTGGTACTGTTCGGATGGGTAATTGGCATCAGACAGCCTCAGTCCTTCCATCTGCCTATAGCAACAGGGAGCAACAAGTTTCACAGGGACCTAATAATTTGGCCGCATGTGCATGACAGAGATTTATCCATGTTCATATTAAATTTTTTTCCCTAGTCCTTACGTTGTTAGCCCAGCCAGTCGCTGTCTTGTCCCTTAGTTTTGCATCCCAGCCTCTTTACCCTCAGTTCATGTTCCCTTTTCACCTGCTTGCCAGGCTTATTTTGTCTTCCTCCCCTCCCAGTTCTGCCTCACAAGTCTTGGTTTTACCCCTTTGTATTTAATTCAGCCTCCTCCCTTCACTTCCTTTGCTTCTCATCCCTTCCCTAGGATTCCCTGCAGGATGAAGGTGATCTTCCTCTCCCAGATGAGCCTCCCATTTCTCTGTGTAGCCCAGGGCTACAATGGAAAGGAAGGTGCTGCTTAGTGCGAACAATTTCTTCCTGCCAAAAAGCTGCAAAAACATGTCCGTCCTTTGGTTTGAGTCGAAAGAGAGGAATTGAAGATTATTTTTTGCTTTTAAATGTCCTAGAGTAGTAACAGAGAAACAAATTAGCAATAATTTTGCATAGGAAGAAACACTGTCATGTCTGACACTTTTACACTGTCTAGAAAACTGGAGATGTCCTGCACCAAAGACTTCCTTGAATTCTCATTTTATTCCTCCCTGCCCCATTTGGTGAGTAGTTGGTGGTATCTGGGTTAATGAAACACATGTCCTTGCAGCATAGCAGCCCCAGGAGCGAAGCACAAGCCATTGATGTGGTGGGCTCTGGGGGCACACAGCCTCAGAAGAAGAGTGCCTGGAAGTGAAGGCAGGTACCAGAGCTGAGCACCCACACTGTGGAGCAGGGAGAAAGCAGTAACATCTCCCCGTTGTCAGACAGCTCTTCCAACAGGCATCATCAAGGGCTTGCTTTAAAAGCCGACCTCCTGCAGGAATGCTGTAGGAGCTGATTAGGACGAGACAGCTGGAATACAGAGACTATCACTTACAACACTGATACGTTTTCATTTGTATCTTGTCCCTGATGCTATTACTTAGTCTTATCCACCTGAATAAAAGTGCTGCTATTATTTATTCTTATGCACCCAGAGAAACCTTTGTTTTTTCAGAGTTTAGGTGTGTATTGTATGTGGCACAGCACAGTTCTGCTCTGAATTACTGCCTGCGCAGTAACAGCAATGCTATATGCACTCCATCTGCCACCCAAACTGTAGCAGTCTGCTACTATTTTTACTTCCATTTTCTCTTTACTTGATGCTTTTCAAGCTTTCTGCTTTGCCCTTCCCCTCCGCCTCTGCAGCCCATGTGCGTTGGGGGGCAGATGGGCAGAATCCTTGGCCCTGTACCCTTTTCCCAGACACTTCTGGAGTCCTCTGCAAACCTCTCAGACCGTTTTATCTTGCAGAGTTGTTGCAGACTTCTCTTTCTCAAGAGACTGGAGTTAATCCAGGATCTGGGGAGGCATTGAAGGGTGTAGGAGGGAAGAGTCAGGCATCTGTTTTTGCTATGCAGTTCATCAATGGCGCAAGGGTAGGAGCTACCACAGGAAAGCACAGTCGTGGCCTGTGATGAGGCACGTGGGTATGTAATAACCACCTGAGACAACGTATTACACCTGGGAAGGACGGAGCCTCCAGACTCCAACCTCGAGTGGGAGGAAGCTCTCCCGAGCAGACAAAAGGATGTGGGTCAAGGAGGTAACTCAGTCACAGAGCAGTTGTGGGCTGGAGCATGTATGCGTTAACACAGCAGATGAAAGAGTTCAGCACATGCGGACAGAGTAACATAAGTAAATGAGCAGAGAGAAACGAGAAACATGAAAGGTTGTGGAAAAGTAAACATCGGCAGTGGAAACACTTCTTTGTGAATTTACATTTTTGGCTACAATTCTCCATCTGAGGAAGCAGAGGGACCAGATTCTGACAATCAGTCCCAGTCTTGTGCATGGTCCAGAGCACTGGCATAGCACAGAGCTGGCACTAGCCCTGGGGTGATAGAGCGGCTGTGTGGCTTGGCCCCGCATGTAAGGGGTGGTCCTCCCTCCTCTCCTGGCTGAGTCAGCTTGTCTGTCCCCTGGGAGAGGACGAGGAAGGGGAAGGGATATTCTCACCTTCCCCTCCTTCAGTGCAAATGCCGAAATGACTGTGGAGGTGCACGGGAGTAGCAAGGTAGGATCAGGGAGCCCTGCCAGTGAGTGGCTGTCTGTGCTAGAGGCTTAGTCCTGGACTTAGGAGATGCTTGGTGTGTGATGTTCCCTTGGGTCTGTGAGAAATTGTAGGTGGTAGAGGGGGAAGTGAGAAGGAATCTAACTTTTGGCTATTGTTATGGAGAAAAGGCAGTTATTAAGTGTGTCTGTGAAATATTTCCAATGTGAGTGGTATGTGTAACTGAATATGACTTAAAACATTTCATGAGAGTTGGTGACTTGCAGTACGCAACAAGCCATGGTCCTCTGAAACAGATACGTCCAGCGCTAGCATCTGCATCGGCTGTGCTCTCCCTGCAGCCAGGGCAGTGTCCATTCACTGTTCAACAGTGGACAACATATGTTCCTCCAGATATGGTAATTGTGCTGTGATTAGATATTAATATAGCCTAGACTTGGGGTTTTTTGTTGGTTGACCAACGCAGAAATTGATAGCAGACATCCTCCTGTCTAAAGGACAGAAATGTTCTTGTTAAGTCATGTTAATTTGCTTTTGACATGGGCCTAAGCCATGTTCACAAGCAGTCTCCACAATTCAGCTGAGTCACAGTAACATCTGACATTCCTGTGCCTCGACTCTTAGACTGAGCCTTGTGTCTCCACAGCCAAGTACACAACAAGGAAAAGTTTCTATGTGCTATCATGACAAAATGATTCGGAAAACAAAATAGCCAAGAGGAATATAAATCAGCTTTGAGAGGGAAAGCAGCATTATCATCTTTTGTCTGTAACATGATAAAAGATCTCTTATTCAAGAGAAATTTGTAATTAAGAATGTTTCAATAAGACTATATAATCTCATATTAATGCTTTTATGGGAAGAAGATCAAACACTGAAGGTTTTTTTAATCTAGTAAATAAAAGGCATAGGAAGAACCAAAACCTGGGCAAATTCCAAGTATTTTTTACCAAAATTATAACCATGGAAAAAAAACTGGAAGGAGAAGTGATGGACTTACTGCCTGTGTTTCGAAATCAATTGAAACTGGGTGTTTTTCTAGAAACTGTTCACTAATTTTTCTTTAGCAGAGTGCAAATTATTGGGATGAGTACAGGTCAATGGGATAAGTTCAGTGGCATAGGCTGTTTAGTATGGCTAGATAATAGCCTTACCTAACTGTATGTAAGAAAATTCCCTTATCCCATGAAACTTGCAAACACAGTCACCTTTTCACAGTCAATTACTGTTAGTAGACTTATTCTGCGTGTACAGTTACACGTGCCTGTGGGACAGCCTGTAGCTGCCAGAGCAGAGAGATGTGCTGGGTTTAAGCAGAAGGCTGCCTCTTCCCCTCAGCAGCCCCGCAGAGACAAAGCATCACAGGCCACATCTCCGGAGGGGGATGAGAGCTTGGCGTTCCTGGGGCAGCCGCAGTACCTGGGTGTTGGAGGGAAGGAGGGAGGCACAGCCAGTGCGGTGCTGGGACCCTGGGCACAGCTGGCCCCATGCCGTACAGGGGTGGCCAGAGCCCTAGGACCATCATAGCGTGTCTCCCATTTGTGCACGACTCTGGCAGCGCTTCCCTTCTGAAGTACGTAATGGTTTATGCTCCTCGTTAGTGTGTGACTCATGCAATGGTTTGGTTTCTTGTGCCCATGTATAAAATTACCTGCATATGGGTAATATAAGAAGTGTTTTCCAGTAGAATGACAGCTAGAACATTACGCAGCGTTCCTGTAAAACTGCACAGACCAAATGAATAAGCCCACTCTCAAAACCAGCTCTCTGGATTACCAAAACTGCCCTAGACTATTAAAAGTAAAAATATTTTGAAAATCTAATTTCTTTGACTGTTCTGTTGCTTTACTTTGTGTGCTTCGCACACCTAAAGAAAATAAATCATCTGACCTTACTTCTTATTTCTCATAAACAAGAACAGTGGGACAATGTGTGGGTTGCACATCTTGAAAGGAAAAACTGGCGAGGACTTAGTTTCCCAGGGTAGGGCTTGCTTTTGTAATTTACCAAATATGCCTCTCATGAATTATACCCTTTTAAAAGGATTTAAACTGGGGGTTCCCTTACATCCATCATTTCTGAATTTTACCTTATGGAATGTAAAAACCTCACACTGAAGCAAAAGATGTGTATCCTTTCTGAAAATGAATCTTTCCAGCTACAGAAGAGACATAAGCACTTTGTACAAGCAGGAGTTTGGTAACAGCATGTGGGACTCCTGCTGCCCTTTGCGTGAGCAGTGTCCAGGAGGAAGGGCAGCAGGCAATTCTGGGGACTGAAAGTTTGGAGCGAGTGTTTCATGGGGGTCAGCCTGAGATGTCTCACAGGGAAAGATTTTCTGAGGCTGAATTTTGAAAAACTGTGTGCAGAGCCTTAAAATGCACAGGCCAAGGTGCTGATGAGGGCAACAGTGTGACCCGCAGGGCGCTGGCAGAGCGGAGCAGGGTGCTGCCACATAAAGTCCCCCACCATGGCCGCTTGCCACGTTCAGCTACTGGCTTGCCCCAGCCAGCTCCCAGGAAAGCTCTGGAAGAGAAACCAGTGTCCTGGGCCGGAGCCCGAGGCCTCCCCTAGCGTGGGAATAGCACGCACGAGAGGATGCAGGGGCTGATTTACGTCACAGTACTGCGTGTAAAACAACAAGTTACAAAAGGGCATTCTATAGAAAGGAAAAATTACTAACCGAATATCAGAAGAATGTTTGTCTTCCTGCTTTTAGCTTAACATGGCTCTTTTTTTAGTTGCTCAGCTAAGATAACTGAATTTGTAGTAGCTGAAAATGTCACAGAGTCATTAAAGTGAGCTTGAGAAAGTGCTGGCAGTCTGTACCACGCTCCACAGCTCTTCTGAAACACACCACTACACTTGCTATGGTAGACACTTGAGACCAAAATATGAGGCAATGGCAGGACTGTTGCCTGCTATAAAAAAAAAAATAATTAGAGAAACGCATAATTGTACAAGAAACCTATGTCAGGCAACATATGTTATAAAAATGTGCTGTGATTGGTAGATCTTACAGGGAATGTCAAGTAAAACCAACCCAGTGGACTATTTGCAGTAAAAGACAAGCATTTGCTCTTCCCCAACCTTTTTTCTCTCTGTCCTCTAATTCTCACTTTTCTCATTCAGCAAACTTTAAAGGTTAATCGCTGACAGGAACAAACAGGTGAAACCTTTCTCCTGGCCTTGGAATAATCCACAATTAAAAATGCCTGCGAGGGTTATTCTGGTGGAGGTCTGATGCCACCTAAAGTCTCCAGCAAGGTTTGCAGTAGAAGAAATCAGCATTTCCCCCCAGCATTCTCAAGCAGTAACAGCTCTGAAGTTATTAGTTATTTATAGTTCTTTGTGGCTACGTTAAGCACAGCAGAAGTTTGCACTGTGAGAAAATCAGCTCAGTCATGCTAGGCTGGGTAAAAATCCAAATTTCTGTCATCCTCAGCCTGCGAGAAGCAGACGTTGTAACTCAGTCCAAAATCAAAGCTCTGAAATGGAGAGCCTGTCTTTATTCCCCTGATGCTAAAGCTAGCTTGGTAATGATGTTCCTTTATTTTTAACATTTGGAAACCATGTGACTGTAAAAGGGTATCAGATTCAGTAGATGGAAGGAAAATGTATGCAAGACACTTTCCACAAATGGTATCAAGCCTTAATGTTTAGGGGATACCAACATGTATTTTAGAGTACTCTACTGAGCAGGGCTAATACCTTTATCACTAGAGTTGGTCAATGAGCCCGTTAAAATGTGTTATAATAAAAATATGCTGTTGTCACAAAAATATACAAACTTTGAAAAATGTATTGCTTTTACTAGATTTCCTGTGCAGTAAGTATTGATTGTTGGGGTTTTTTACATATGATTTAGTAGAGTTTTTCTTTAGGAATTTTTTTATTTTATTTTATTTTTCATTCTCCTATTCCCTTGTTTGTGCATTAGTGCTCGACATAAGAACATCAGTATTATGTGTTTTTACTACTGACATGGTTGTAACAGCTAAGAGCTGAAGTTGGTTTTGGATTCTAAGCATCATTCAAAGCGGCTGCTCTTGAGTGCTGTTGGGAACATTAAACCTCGTCTTCTAGATCAAAGTGTCTCCTGACTGCTATAATGAAACAAATAGATTCTAGTTTTTTACCTTTAGTTTCAAGTCACCTAGAGGTGAGCACGGGAGGAACGACCACACTGCACAGTACAGAAGTGGAAGGGGACCTAGGCCATCTGAAGTCAGAAGTGATAGAAGGGTGGCTCCTTGGGCACTTGCATTTTAATGTGCTCAGTTTATCAGCAGGTGATAGGTGTTCTGGACAAAGAAGAACTTTGGCTAACGTGGTTGTTCTCTCTCTCCAGCACCCTCTCGAGCTGCTCGCACGCTGTGGTGGCCCTGCTGTACCCCTTCTCCTGGCAGCACACCTTCATTCCTGTTCTGCCCTCATCCATGATTGACATTGTGTGCTGCCCTACTCCCTTCCTGGTGGGACTGCTCTCCAGCTCTCTGCCCAAACTGAAGGAGCTGCCTGTAGAGGAGGTAGGAGCTGGCAGCAGAATTCTTTGCCTGGAGTAAAGCTGGCCTCACCCTGGAAAGGGCCTGCCATCCGCACATAAATCCTCACATTAAATTTTTAATCTGCCTCTTTGTTTCTTCTCTGCCTAGTTCTCATGGGCAGCTGCCTCTTGGTAAAACTGCAGTAGTAGGTTTAGTCTTATCTTTATTCCACCCCTCTTCCCATACCTGGCACCTTGACAAAGAGAAGGGAATGTTAATCTGGTCAACAAGTAAGTACAGTGTAAATATGCTGACTTGTTCTGATTTTATTGTACCTGGAACAAGAAGAGGAAGACATGAAGTGCCATGTGCTATGACGCCTATTAATGCTAATGGAAGTTGTGTGTGAAGCCATAGCCAGCATGGAAAATAAAAACTTTAAGGCTTTTTTTTTAACTTCTAAGACTTCATTAATACTGTACTGGAAATCAAAGGAGAGTTGCACTTCATCAGCCTTTCCAGTAAAATACCAAAATACTCAAGGGCACACTCTTCTCTCTTACTCCGATTAGTTTCCTGTCATTTTTCTACAAAATTTCTTTTCTTGTGCTCGCTTTCAAGGCTCTCTGTGCCTGTGGCCCATGTAAACCTCCACTCTCTTCTCCTCCCACTTCCCTAACATTGCTCTCCCACATCTTCCCAGCTCCATCTCTCAGCTTTGCTGCTTCATTATCATCAATATTTCATACCCTTGCCCTTCAGAAGCCCTGCTGCCTCAAATGACACCATTTTCTTTAAATCCCTCTGAAATACCTTCCATCTGCACATTACCAAAAATGATTTGCAATAACTTGCTTAGGTTTAAGAAAAAAAGACCTGCCTAACCCTTTTAGCTTTTTTTACATATTAACCTAGTATGAGATCTGTTGTATCTAACTATGTTAAATTAGACTTTAAGTTCTAAGGAAAAACTTTGTCTTCTTGTTTCATAAAGCACACAACCTGTTGTTTCACAGTAGGAATTTGATTCATGTTGAGGCTTGGGACCATTCAGATGACCTTTTCCTATTAAAAGGCAGGCACAAATGAATGTTTTCTGTTTCTTCAGATATATTTCACTATAGTGTTTTCTTTTCTTTAGGCTTTGATGGTTAACCTGGGATCTGATCGATTCATCAGACAGGTAAAGTACAGGTCGAAATGTTGCCATGCAGTCTAGCAGGCTGTTTACTCCTGTAGTATGATTAGGTTTCTTTGATTAGAGATATTTGGCAGGAATTGTGCAGTGGGAAAGAGATTAGAAAAAAAAAAAGTGCTCATTTTCTGTTTCACCTGCAAATAAGTACTACTCCTCAGGTATGCAAAGGGGATTGAGGCTGTGACAGTCAGAAGAAATTAAGAACTGTATTCACAGTGCAAAGAAAACATCCAAAGATAATAACATCATGTTAGCAAGACAACTTACACTGTTGGACGTGAAAAGGACAAAAATTGCAAAGAAAAGTTTCTGAGTGAGAGGGGAAAGGTGAAGACAAGTTTAATGTGGTAGGAAAAGCAGGAGCCTTGTAAACAGGGAGATGAAGGATCACCATCTCCTGACAGTAACGTGGCACTAAATGATTTCAAAAATAACTATCTGCAGGTTAGATAAGTAAACTTTCTTGTACACTTCCCTGGAAGATATGGCTGGTGAATGGTGATTGCAGAGCTAAGATTCTTGTGTCTACTCGCTTTTGCTGAACAAGCATTAAATAAGATTAAGAGAGCAACAGGGGGAAAACCCATGAAACAAGAGATATAAGTAAAAACAACTGTCAAGAACCAATGAAGCTGCCTAGAACCAACTAAAGCAGCTGTGTGTACACCTAGCTAGGCTTTGCACGGTGTGTATTTGGTTAAAAACAACTATTTGGACTCCTTGTCATGTAAAGAGCTGATTCCAAAGTTTCTGTATGTTTACCTTGCTCTTTGGATTATCATTCCTGACTTTAATCTCATTAAGAGTGACAAGAAATTTTGTTTAGAAATATATGATAGTTGCACATAGATTTTCATTATTTTGTTTATGCAGGCATGACAGTAGCAGATACAAAATGCGTTTCTTCTGAATTTTAAACCTTGCAAAAGTATTTGCTGTAGTTGCTGCATAGATTGATGTGATCTAAAGATTATTTTTTTTCCTCTGTCAGATGGATGATGAAGACACACTATTACCTAGAAAATTGCAAGCTGCTCTGGAGCAGGCTCTAGAGAGAAAGAATGAACTGATAAATCAGGATTCAGATAGTGATTCAGATGATGGTAAGTTCATTTGGAAACAGGGACTTGTACAAACAAGCATGTAGGTAGTATTGTGACTTTCTGTCCAGCGGAAGGAAAGATGGGACTCTAGTACTCAAACACCTTTTGCGACATCAAAGATAGTCTCTGAACACACAGGGAGTGGGATTGATAGCATCAACCCACAGTAATACATTGCCAGCGATCTATTTTAATTTCTTTGTAAACACGCACTCCCATGAGTACCTCTAAACCTTTACTCAAACAGAGGCTTGCAGTTAACTTGGCCCTAATTCAGTCCAGACATCTATACATGCTTAGGGGTGTGTCTGAGTTCGGAGTTGCTCTTGGCGCTCGGTATATTCAGGGGAGGGAAGCAGGTACCTCCAGAAAATAGTTTCAGTGCAAGAGGAGCTGAGTTGCCTCTGAAGGTTCGTATTTCTCTCTGGCAATTATAAAAACAGCCCAGGGTAAATTTTAAATGCCTGTGGTTAAAAGGTATGAAACAGGCCCCTGTTCAGTTTTTGAAATTTATTTCTACTCATCTGTGTTACATTTGTAAAACAATTTTAACATCTCAGAAATGATGAAAACCCAAATTCTACAACATACCCTTTTTGATCAGTTCCTGGTAAAATCTTATTATCCCCAGAGCAAACATCTTAATTCTGAGTCGCTCAGAAGCTCCTCAAGAAAACTTACTCAAGAGTTAAAATACGAGGTGTAGTTTTGATGATGCACCCACAAAATTTTTAATTTTCTGAGCAGTTTCCTAAGGATTTGTATGTCTCATTGACTCTTGGTTATGACACACCAATCATGTGGACTGGCACTCTTGATTACAAAGCTGTAACCCTATCTGATGCATATCCAGGTCTGCAAGGAGACGGTACAACTCCTCTCAGTTGTTAGGATGGCATCAGTAAACTGCTAGATGACAGTACCTGGCCCCGTGTGGATGACAATGCTGACAGCTCTGGTAGCAGCTGATTTTGGTGTCTTATTGCTGCCTTATTTTGCAGAATGTAACACCCTGAATGGATTAGTGTCTGAGGTTTTTATCCGATTCTTTGTGGAGACAGTTGGCCATTATTCCCTGTTCCTAACCCAGAACGAAAAAGGAGAGCGTGCCTTCCAAAGGGAGGCTTTCCGCAAATCTGTGGCCTCCAAGAGTATCCGCCGCTTCTTGGAAGTTTTCATGGAATCCCAAATGTTTGCTGGCTTCATCCAGGACAGGGAGCTGAGAAAATGCAGGGCAAAAGGTAAGGGCGGTTGGTTTTCTTTCCTGCAGTGCGGGTTACTTGTGTTTTGCACAGGCCCCGTGCTTAGCGTCTCTATCTGCCGTCAGGGCTGAGCAAATTCTGTCTGGCTGACGCATCTCCGGAAACACGGTGTCCGCATCTTGTGGGCCTAGATGGTGGTAGCTGTGGGGGCGGTAACAGAAAGGCGTCAACCAGAAGAATAGGCACCTCTGAGCGCCTTAAGCCGCTCGAGGGCAAACAGGGAACGACCCTGCCTTGGCCGCAGCCCGTCCCTGATGGGAAACCCCCTAGCGCCTGCCCGCCAGCGCGGGCAGGGCCAAAACGTGAGCGCACCGGCGAGGGGCAGCCCGGCTCACCGGCAGGCGCCTTCCCCGCCGGGCGGCGGGAGGCAGCGCGCCTGCGCCCGCGCGGCCGCCTGGGGGCTGGAGTGCGGGGGGCGGGGGCGGCCGCGGCGGGCGTGGGCGGGGGCAGAGCGGG
>JAVKLA010000021.1:16643427-16718946 GCA_034782735.1 Sagittarius serpentarius | reverse complement strand
CTGCGAGCCCATCAAAGGGCTGCCGGGCCGCCGCCGTTTCTGGCGGCACCTGCTCCGGCGCAGCGGCGGGGGGCAACCGGGGCCGCCGGGCCCCGGGGCCGAGGCCGGGCCGGCTTCCCGGCGCACTCGGGAGAAAACAAGCGAAGGGGTCCTCCCCCAGCACCACAGACCCCTTCCCCGACCCCTGTCCTCAGCGCTTAGAAAGAAAAAATCCACGGCTCCACCGCCGGCAGCAGCCACCCGCTCCTCCTGCCGGCTTCCCTGCCAGCTCCCAGGTGAAGGCCCTGTCCGCGCAGGGGGCAGGCGGCCGGCGCGGAGCGTGGAAGGAGCAAGAGGCCGAGCAGTTTCCTTGCCGCACGCCTCTGGGCCCGCTTTATCCCCTGGAGAGAGCCGAGGGGAGGGCGGCGGGCTCGCTCGGACCCCGCCGCCGGCCGGGCCGGGCCGGGCCGGGCCGGGGGGGCCCCGAGGCTGCCGCCGCCGCCACCCCCTCGCTACCGCGGCGGGACGTGGCTGGGGAGTAGCGGGGGGTGTGGGGGAAGCGCCTCTCGGGGCCCGGGACCTTGCTCAGGGCGCGGCGGGGGAGAGCGGTGCGGTGAGGCGGGGCCGACCGGGCCTTCCCTCGGACGGCCCGGGCCGCCATGGCGCCTGGCGGCGCGGCCGCCGCGGGGACTGCGGGGTCCCTGGGAGGGGGCGGGTGGTGGCCGTCCTGCCTCTTGCTGCCCGTTTTACTCACAGCTGCTCTCCCGCGTTCCCGCAGCCCTCCAGATTAAGGAAGACCCGGAAGCTGAGAGGACACGTTAGCCACGGCCACGGCCGCGTGGGTGAGTGGCGAGGCGGCCGCGGGTGGGCCGAGGCCCCTCAGTGAGTGTGTGCCCGTCGGTGCCTCCCCAGTGCTGCGGGGATGCTGCCGATCTTCACGGGTCGCAGAAGAGCGTGACTGTGGGCAGCGGGTCCCGCGCGCGCTGTGGGTAGCGGTGAGCAGTACGGAGAGCGATGCTCGCGCTGTGGGGGCAGATGCCACAGTGATGGGCTGATCAGAAGTCTTGCACGATGCGTTAAACCTCTCTGGATTTGTAACTTCAGTAGTGCTCAAGCAATAGGTGCTGGTTGTGCATGTGAGATCTTAAGCTTATGGGGCAGTGCTGTGTCCCTTCTAACTCTTTGGCCATTCCTTCCTTGTCTTGTCGCCCCATTCATGCTAGCACCCGTGTCTTCTTGGACTCCTGTAAGCTAACCAGAGGCATGCTATGGTTATTTTTTTTTTTTTTTTTTGCTCCTGTAGGGTTAGTTTTTAGTTGGCTCATCTCGCTGAACTGAGATGAATGCAGAAGAGGGGACAGAGTAAGAATAATTTGCTTGACACTGAACGTACCTCTAAGCTCAAGTGTTATGTGTAATATTCTTAGCGTAACGAACTTAAATTTTCCTTTTTAGGCAAACACAGGAAACATCCTGGAGGGCGTGGTAATGCTGGTGGTATGCACCATCACAGGATTAACTTTGATAAATAGTAAGCTGACATTTTAAATATGCACTAGTAAAATGTATGTTCCTGAAATAGAAACAGCTAACTTTTATATGTAAATAAACAAAATTCCCTGCAATCCTATGTGGTTTTGCCTCTAACATGAAATGTGGCTTTATAGCTACAGTCAGCTCATGTCCCCACGTACCTCAAAACCAAAGGCCTTTTCGCTTAAACCAGGCATCTTTTAAGAGTTCAGTGCAGCATTCAGTGAACTTGACCAAACTTGCCTGTTACAGCGTGGTCCCCGCTTAATGATGCCTGCACAGAATGTTACGTAAATTCAAAAATGTTATGCTAAATCCAAACTGCATCCTATTTAGCTGCATACTGTAAAGGTAAGGGATGTTGTCTTTACTTATTGCCGAGACTAGAGTCACATCTGGACACTGCCTATTGTCCTGGTGTGCTGGAGTACTCGGACAGTAACCACTAATCTATATTCACTGGCTGTGACCATTCTTGACCCAGTCAGTCACCAGGTTAGTGACAGGAGCGCTGAAACTCCTCAGGCAGTGCAGCCCTCCCTGGATTCACGGAGTTGGGGTTGCCTTGGAAGTACAGGGCTGGACCAGATTTCACCAATGAGGGGGATTGAGTTGCGAGTTCAAAGGAGAACAAACACTTAAAGAGAAAATAATGTTCCCTTGGTTTGGATGCTAATGATTATTACACCTAAATACTACACGTGTTAATATGCATAAAAGTATAATTTGACATTTCAATGACTTTGATCAAGAAAGATGCTTCTTTCAGTGATAATTTGTAGTCTTAACCTGTTCGAGATGAATTAAAAATGTGATCTAATGAGGAATGTGTTTCTTTCAGTCACCCTGGTTACTTTGGAAAAGTAGGCATGAGACACTATCACTTGAAGAGAAACCAAAAGTTCTGCCCTACTGTCAATTTGGATAAACTATGGACGCTTGTCAGTGAACAGACAAGGCTCAATTACGCAAAAAACGAGGCTGGACTGGCCCCAGTCATTGATGTTGTGCGCTCGGTAAGTTTCCACTCTTATTCAAACCTGCAATTCCTGGTCACTTAGTGTGTAACTTAGCTTTGTGTATCCAAATAGGAAAGTGGTAAACTGCAGATAAGCCATAGCGCTTGAATATTTGTGAACTTCTCAGGAAAACTATCTTGGCATATAAGTAGTTACACAGGTACTGATGCTGTTATGTTTTTTCCTGTAAGAACTTTTTCTCATACTTGGGTGTGATTGTGGACAGGGACTTCCCTTAATTTGGAAGGTAGTGAAAGATTACTTGTTTAAAATTACTGAAAGCACGTATAAAAACGTGGCAGAACTAGTCTCATTTATATAAAGTCACTCCTCTGATACTGAGACTAGAGTCACATCTTAACATGCATGGTTGTCTTGGTGTGCTGTAGTTCTCGGACATAAACGTCTGATCCCTATTCACTGGCTGCGATGTCTCGTATCTCAGCCAGCCACCGATTCAGTGACACTGACTGGTCTGCCAAATGGGTGTGTTGTGTGTCCCAAATTAAGATACCTGTGTTGGCTTGTTACGCCACTTCTTCTAACAAGCGGTGACTTCAACAGTTGTAGTATTAATGAACCTTGTGCAGTGATTGTCCTTTTAATGTAAAGGACAGGAATGAAATGAGAGGATTCCAGTGGTAGAGAACAGCTGTTGCTGCGAAAGCTTGCGAAAGCTTCAGTTGTACATTTAAGACGTGCAGAAGAGTCCTCTGCTCTGTTCAGAAGTACCAGGATGTCCTACAGGTAAAGAGCACCGACCAGAAGTCATTGGGTAGTAGATGGTCTTGGAAGTGCAGCCAACTGCTCTCTCCTTTGGAAAAGTGGGGAAAGGTTGGTGACCTCTTTACCAGATGTCACAGTATTTTCTGTATGGAGTATGGGGAAAAAACAGCTTCTAAATTACAGGAAAAGTTCAGTTTATGGTTTCCACTTTTTCTCTGAACAAATGCATCTCCACTAGGTCATGCAGGGTGTTTTTTTCATTCTTACCATTTTTATATTGGAGACTGACACTGAACGAGGTCATGGTGAGCATGGTTTTGGTTTTAACTGGTACATGCCAAAAGACAGGTCTGAATGTAGGAGCCTGCAAGCTGATTACAAAACACTTAATGTTTTTTTTTAATCTTTCTAGGGCTACTACAAAGTCCTGGGCAAGGGGAAGCTGCCCAAGCAGCCTGTAATTGTGAAAGCAAAGTTCTTCAGTAGGAGAGCAGAGGAGAAGATCAAAGAAGTTGGTGGTGCCTGTGTGCTTGTGGCATAAAAGCCTTTGTTTTATTCAAATTTTTTGAATAAAGACAATGTGTAAAATGTGCTAATTTACAGAAGTTTCTGCTTTTTTCTGATTTGTGTGGACAGTGTTCACACTTAAATCTTGTCTGCTTAGTTATTTCTGGCAGTTTTCGATTAGTGGTTTGACTGCTTCTCACTGTCTTTTGAAATTACCTGGCTACAGTTTTCAGCATTTGGCATGTACAAATACCTCATTGTTTTGTCTTTATGGGGTAGCAGAAATAGATAGGTTCTTCCTGTATTTGTGCAGCTCTTTCAGTGGGTGATCCTCTTTACAGCTGTCTGTGAAAAAGTGACTTCATGTTCTATTGATGGGGATTTTTATGCATCTAGGTGAAATGACATCTAGGTGAAATCTGTGGGGATACTGTCTTGGCCTTTGGGAATGAAACAGCGAGAGTGTGGACAAAGAAATGCAATGGAATGATGCAAAGCGGGTAGTAGTATACCAAAAATTGCTGTGTGAAAGAGACTTAGTATGGGAAATGGCTCTCAATAAGCTTTGTGATCAATAGGCTTTTTTGGGGATAGTGAAACAATTCTAGTCCCATTTCCACTAATGTGGGGTATAGGAGGGAAGGAAGGGGAAATCCCTGGGAAGAGTGTGGGACAGTAGGGAAGAGCTGAAATAGGTGGGAAGAAACAATTCAAGGTTCCTACCTCGTTATTGCCAGACTTGCGTCATTAGCACATCAAGCAGGTTTCCGCAGACATGGAAGTTCTGCCTAGTAGGCAGCTTTCTTGCAAGTACTGCCAGCTCTTGAGCAGAATCGTGCTGCGCCTCGTTGCAGCTAACAGCAACTGTGCCTCCCAACAGAAAAAGTGATCAATGTTTCTCTTCTCTGTCAGCATTATGCATAGAAATAAGATGTATTTTTAATGTAGTTCAACAATGTGGTTGAATTCTTTGCTTTTTCGTGGCATTGTTAATGAAAGGTCTTCCTATATTATGACTTGCATTTGCCCCTCCAGTGCTTCAACTGCTGCTAAATGGATGACAGCTGTCTAGCTTCTGATCACAGCATACAAAGCACAGACCATTCTAATCCATGTGCTTTTTAGAAACTACGGATGTAGTACTCTTGAGTACCGAGATGTTTGCACCCTGTATTCATCAGAACATGAGGCTTGTAGTCATCTATAGTGTAAGTTGCCTCTTCATTGATAGTATAACACTATGTTTTTGCAATCTCTTGGCTAGACCACAGCTTGTGAACACATTGGATTTATCACAGAATGGTTTGGGTTGGAAAGGACCTTAAAGATCATTTAGCTCCAACCCCCCTGCCCTGGGCAGGGACACCTTCCACTCGACCAGGTTGCTCGAAGCCCCATCCAGCCTGGTCTTGGACACGCCAGAGATGGGGCATCCACAACCTCTCTGGGCAACCTGTTCCAGTGCCTTGCCACCCGCACAGTAAAGAATTTCTTCCTAATACTTAATCTAAATCTACCCTCTTTCAGTTAAAACCATTACTCCTTGTCCTATTTGTCCGTTTCTTTGAGATTAGGCTCACTTCTTCCACCACAGGACGAAATTGTTTCTGCATGTACGAATTCTGAATTTCACTAATTCATAGCAAATGTAGCAGCAGCATGGTGTCCTTTTGGTAACTGCAGCAGACTAGCCGGACAGATTGCATTAGGCTAAAAGCTTTTAAAGCTTCTTGTCAGTGTTAGTGGACTGACAGATGGCAATTCCAAGTTGGTGTGCTTTTAAGGGTTAGTAACGGCAGTAATGTACTGAAAGTGTTGCTTCATGACTGAACTAATAGGGTAACTGTTCATTAACTTTTGCAATCGATACCTTCCTCAAGTAGGGTACACAATTCCTGAAGTTACCATGTGTGGGACAGAAATAGTGCCAGCTAGCTACAGCCTTCCTTGCAGCTAATGCAAAGCCATGGCACAGCTCTAGAACTGCACTGTGTGAATTCCTGATGTATTTGGCTTAAAATGACTACATAAAATATTGCTTGTTTAGTTGTAACATCAAAACAGGACTTCAGTTGCCAATGCAAGGCTTGACACTGCAAGCCAAAGCAACATCTTTATCTGATGGTAAAAATCAAACAATTACTTAAAGCTAGCGAGCTAGCTCTTGTTTTAAGTGTCAGCCCCAAAGCGTATAGACACTGTTGCCTATTTTTTTTACTCTCACTGCTAGAAGTCTTCAATTATTGCTAATAGTTGCAAATTACCTTCTAGTACCTGTGATAAGATTTGTGATATGATCCTAGTTAATGCACTCCTAACCTAGTGTTCGGCGATAGTGAAATTTAGAGGGCTTTTAGGGTAAAGCTGACATGCTTTGTTTTGACAAAATAGTTCATCTTTGCCAGTGGTACTGCTAGTTGTGAAGAACTGTAACTTAAATGAACAGCTTGTAAAATACTGAGGTAAGAGTATGTGAACTTTATCTCATTGGCTGCTGGGACCACCGTTTCCTAATATGTGATGCTGTTTATCCGCTGCCAAAGCTCAATCGTTTCAGTCCTCAAAGGTAAGTTCCGTGGTACTGCAAAATACGGAATGTTGTTACTCCCTCGTGTCAGTAACCTGATCGTTGACCCGGTCATAAAGGCAGTGAAAGGCTCTGTTCATGCTGGAGTGCCCTGTGCACACTTGACAACAAGCAAGTGACGCTAGCTCACTAACATGCCTAGTAGACACCACTCTCAATTCTTCGGTGTTTAATGTCTTAGTATGTTATGTCTTAGGTAATTCTTGTGTATTTTGTAGTCTTACTTCTGAGTACAAAAAGTCCTCTGTGAGAAGTGTGCAGGTCCCACCAACTCTTGACCTCTGCTCCACTGAAGGCCTGCCGGGGTATTTTGTGTGGGGTTTGGGGTTTTTTGCAGCGCTGAGCCTCGTCTGTAACGTGCTTAACTGAGGCTGGGCCAGGACTTCTTCCTCGGCCCCTGAAATGACCGTCTGGAGGAATACGTCGAACTTTGGTTTCGCGATTGAGCTGTTTATCGAGTTAACGTTTCCACACCGCCATTTTCCCAGCCGCCTCCCAGCGGCAGGGCCGGGGTCGCCCCTGCCGCGCCATCCACCCGTCGGGCACCGCTGGCGCGGCGCGGCCCAGTCAGGCCGCCGCCGCCGCTCCCCGCCATGGCAACAGCGTCCCGCGCCCAGCGCGTGGAGAGAGGCCGCTTCCGCTAACGTGGCGCGCCTCGCGCCGAGCCCGGCCAGTGGGTCCCGCCCCACCCCAGCTGTCACTCACGGCCGGGCGCGGCGGCCGTTGGGCGCGCGGGGGCGCTCGTTGCTGAGGCGGGAGCTGCGGCGGCCGTTGGGCGGGCGCGCGTCCCCCCCCCCCCCACCCCCCCCCCCCCCGCCCTGCAGTCGGGCCGCCTCGGCGCGGCGGGGCCGGAGCGGGTGCCGCAGTCTCGGTTCTTCACGCCGGCGGAGGGGTGTGTGTGTGTGTGTGTGTGTGTGTCGAGGGGCTCGGGCAGGCTCTGCTGCCCGCGGGCCATCCCGCCGTTTCTTGGGGTAAAATACTGGCGGGGGGAATTTCCGAGGTGTAAGAGGGCTGAGTGATCCCACACAAACTGCATTCGCCGGCTTAACAAGAAGCTCCTGTGAGGGGGGACAGGAAACCCCCAGGACGGCTGTCCACGATGTCCGAATAAAGGGTTTTCCTGTATAAAAACGGGAGAAATGAGGAAGCTAAAGGAAGACCAACTAACCTCTTACATGTAAACCCTCTTCCTTTTTATTTGTTTGGGGTTTTTGTTTGGGTTTTTTTTAGCTGGTAAGCATTATGCCTTGGTAGGTGAGGATATTTTTATTTTTGTTTGATGTTTTCCAAATTCTTGGCAACTTACATTACTGCTAAGGAAGCAATTATAGACAAAACTGGTAAAGTTGGTGTTATAACATTTTAAAATGATGTAAGGAGCCTCGTGTAGCAACAGCCACATTTAATGGAGTGAAGAAGATGCAAAAAAAAAATCTGATTAAATCTGAGAAAAAGGAGCTCAGGAAATTGAAAGACTTGCATAGAGAGTTTATCCCTAAAACACAGACATGGCAAAGTTATGGGAGTGTATCATTACAAACTTCTCTTGTATGAAATGTATTAATGCTTTACTGGAAGGTCCAGTCCCGTGATACCTGGATGCTTCTCTTCGATTTGTGTCGGGGTGGCCGTTGTCTTCCCAAGGCCACGACTGACCTCTGGGTCCTGAGGCAGCCCCCCCAGCACAATGTCTTTCTTTTGCCCTCATCTGGGCTGACACACCAAAAACCCAGCACTTCTATTCCTGTTCCAGGTGGGACTCAGCCTGCCAGTTGCCTCCCCAGCTCTCCCCATCTTCATCCATTTCTGTCCTGCATCCTGCCTCATTCCCCTCACCACACATCTCCAAATGCAATTCAGTTTATTTTCTTTGTAATCACTGCTGCTGGACTTGGTGTTTCCCATCAGTGTAGCCAAGTCACTGGTAATGTAGCTGCATGACTTCTGATTTGCATACCTGTCTCAGCACGAAATCACTTTTTATCACCCTCGTCCTTCGCTCTCCTACCAAAAAACTTGTATGTAGTTTCATACGTTATGCAAAAAGCATAAATTAAAATGTATGGTAACCCGCACAGGTTTGGCCTTTGTGGTGATACAGCACTTCCCAGTATGAGGCTTTGTTTGCACTGGTTCTTTCTGCAGAGATGCTTTGGTCCTGGGCTGTGGTTTCTCTGCCTAAACAATGTGGTAGTCTAAGACCTCAACTTCCTACTGCAGAAATTACATGTTTTTGTAGGTGCTGCTTTGTCTTCTTAGCAACAGTAGCTGCAAGAAACAATAGAGATGGGTCGAGCTGAGAAGCTGTGCTGCTCTAATGACATTTGCCTCTGAAATGGTTGATGAAGATGCACTGTAAAAAGTCATATAATAAGCACTGATACAATGTTTATTAGTTAAGCCACAGGTACAGTTACCATAGCTCATTTCTAAAGGGACTTCTAGTTTTGAAATTACAATTAGAAGTTTTAGTGGTAGGTTTGAATTTGTCTAAGTGAATTCGGTAAAGTTGGTGAATAGCTACGTATTTTCATTTGTTCCTAGAATGGGTCTTGGGTATGAAACATGATGCAGACTTTAACATATGGTCCGTTTCTTCTAAAATATTTTAAATAGCTATGACTTCAGGATGCAACACTTAAAACATTCCTAGTTGTGAATTTCTGAGACATTCATAATTTTTTTGCATAGTAGGAAAAAAAAAAAAGACCCGCTTACTAACCATTTCCACTGGAATCTGCCCCGAGACATAATCCCTCGGGAGAATACAAAGCCCTAAGATTAGAGCTGCTGCTCTGCTGTGCTGGGGAATTCTGAAGATTGTAGCTGCAGGTTATGTACTGCTGGTAGCAAGGCCAGTATGCCAAGGCAATGGGCAGCTACATGGGGCCTTGGCCCCAGGAGGTTCAGTCAGCTGGAAGGGTGATTCCAGGGGAGACAAGACTGTATTTGCTTTTTCTCCTCTGATGCAGCTTGCAAAAGTTTCCCTTTGCAGGCTGTATCTGATCAACATCCCTCAAAATCTCAGAATCGAGGATGGAACATGAACTGCAAAACTCTCATTTACCTTGGGGAGCTTAGTTTGGCAGGAGGAACACTGTCCTGCTTGTGGGAAGCTCTGGTTTGGTCTGTAATTTGATCTGTGGTCATCTTGACAGTTGAAATTTGATTACTGCAAACTGCATTTTATTAAATTTCTATAAAGAACTTTGGCAGAAGATGCTGTACATTTATCAAGGCAGCTTTCTAACATGCATTGCTGAAATGATGGACATATGATCAGTTACGGTTATTGTTTGCTTTACCTGAAAACTACAAAATATTGAGGTGAAATTGTACAAGCAGTTAGAGAATATCATCATTTTTATTGCACAGTTTCAGTGCTTCTAGCAGGAAATGTAGAGCGTGTGACAATTCAGCCTGGTAACAGCTTTGTAAGTAGATCAATAGAACAGATTACTTCAGTTTTTACAGAAGTTGCAAGTACTATAGAGAGATAGCGGGATCATGGTTTGTAAACCTTAAACCACACTTTCCTGCACAACAATCTGCAAAGATACTCTTTTTTGTAAAGCAGGTACGTGATTTTCAGCTGCAAGGAACTTCCTCTTTCTTCACGAGGACTAAATAAATGTTGTTTCTGTGAATGTGCATCCCGCTCTTGCCTTCTAGTTTGCGCTTGAGTGATCAAGTGTTTTGTTAAGTGAAGGGGCTGTCATGAGCCATTTTGTGACTCTTCGTGTTTTCGATGGCAAACTTCAGCCGGCAGAAATGGAGACCCTGGATCTGTTGAGGAATTGTTTGGTGTGCAAATGGGACCTGCGGAAGAGAGACCCCAGAATGCTACCTTGCCTTCATTCCTTCTGTAAGGACTGTCTTCCGGATTTGATTCAAGGATATAGCTGTATTCCCACTGAATATGAAGTTCTATATGAAGGTAATATTTAAGAATCTCTGGCTTGTACTCTTTGTATTACAGTATTATAAAAATAGGTGGATTGAGAAGTACTTTTTGTAGACTTTTCCTTTCCAGCACTACTTTAAAAGAATAAACTAGGAGACTCAAGATTTGTATGAGCAGAGGGTGGACTGGGAGCAAGCCTCCTTCATTATATTTTTTCATCCAACAGCAATGTTTTGAAGAGAAATGACACAGGCGACATTTAACATTTTCCAGAATGGGCTAGGTTTCAGTTACCAAGTGGGACAATATGAATATTTTATTCACTTAGCTTAATAACTGAATAAGTGCTACAAGGTAGTTTCTAGGCTACATCTTTATCCAATCTTTTGGACATGTTGGACCTTTCTGTGGTACTGGTTGTGGTGACAGTTTTATTCTTCCTTCTCTGCCCCTTCAATGTGCCCCCCTGCCCAACACCAACACAAAACCATCCAGTTCTTTGTTCCTATCAGAGGTCATAATAATTGTTATTAGAATATGTGTATTGTGGTGCACTGAAGCTCTTCCTTTTATCTCATTGTAAATGTGGTTTCTCTCTATCTGAACCCTTTTGACTGTAGGAGGTACTGTAACTCACCCTAACAAGCTGAGTAAACTAGTGAGGATGAGAAGCATTTGTGACTGTGGCTTTTGAAATCCTGAAGTTATTTGTCCAGTTTTTGGTAGTGATGTTAATAGAAAATACATAACTTTTTTGGAATAAGACAGGACTTCAATGACAGAATACAGTCATTTTAACTGAATGAGTCTTAACTGCCACAGGGAAGCATTCCAGACTCATTACTCATTTATAAGAAGAGCAAAGGCATGTCGATTACTTGTATTTTCACAGGCTTTGAACTTTAGATGAGTAAGAGGCATCATTTATTATCTCTTCCATAGCAGATTTTAGAAACATGTAGGAAGGGAAGATACCTTCCCTGAGGTGATGGTAATCTGAATTGATGAGATAACATAAACTAGACAGGTTCAGGTTTGAGAACAAATGGAAACAGTGTTAGGAGATCAGTGCTGAAAGGCTAGAATACACAAAAGATAAAGGAAAAGGGAATAACTTAATGGCAAAGGGGAAAGGCTATTCATGCGTAGGGTACAGACAGAAAAAGATATACAGGTAGGAGACGAAGACAAAGAGAGCAAAGCAGTCATTTCAAGCAAATGTCTCCTTAACATTTTTAATGCCCAGAGTGGGCTTAAAGTCTGATGGACCTACTTTATAATAAAATGCTGTTGAAATCAACCATTCCATTACTTTTTATGTATCCTCATTTGACATCTAAGCCATTCCTCTCTCCTTGTTTCTGTTTGCCACGTGGAAAAGTGAATTTATACTTCTTGGTGATCTTGGATGAAGTGCAGCTAGAAGTCCTCATGAGCTGTTAAAATACTGGATGTTTCTTCCAGCTCCTGAGTGGACTGGGAATTATTTGTCTATAGCAAATTGGAACAAATACTAATTTATTTCTGTATTCTTGAAGTTTCTCTGTTTACTTCCTCATTGTTTTGTAGATAGGGAACTTCTATGGGAAAGAGCAAGATTAGAGAAAAGAAGTAATGAATAGTGATGACCCAGTGAATTAAGTGAGGCACCAGGTGCAGAGACTTAGTTAATATATGAGCAAGGAGAGCAGCAAAACCAAAACATCTGTGTCCCTTATTTAAGTCAGTGACTGAAACTGCAACCACCATAGGTCAGCCAGGATAAATTTGTGAAATCTGATGGCATGATGCTAATTGTTGCTTGTCTTATCTGCACTGATGCTGAGTTATGGGCAGTACAATACCAACTCCATTTTCAGTGTTATCTTTAAGTATGGCCATATATAAGTGCCAATGATAAGCTGTAAATGCAGGTGCTAAACCATTTTAGCTGAATAAACATGAAATATTGCCTATAAGAGAAATATGTTCCTTACTTACTATGAATTCTTTAAGCAAAATATAAGAATGGAAAAAGTTAATACATTTCCAAGTGAAGTCAATCTGATGTTTGGTACAAAAGCATACTTGAATTCGTGGGGTTTGGTATGCTTTACTATAAATAGTACTATACTAATATAAAGTTTGTTGTTGTTGTATTAAGGTTGCTGAGAAGATGGAGGTAAGTGGTCCTGATATTTGATGGAGGTTGATGTTGGAAACTCACTTTTATACCTGCATGTGTTTAAGATGACTCATGAATGAAAGCTCTGAGATAGCCAGAGCTCTTATGGAAAATTTATTCAGAATTTATTTAAAGCTGTGAGAACAGAGAGTTTGGAAGTAATTTGAGTGGAAAAAGAAAATTATCTTTGCAAGTTCGGCTCCTACATATGCTCCTTATATGAAGGGAACTTTAAGATTCTCATTCTTTCTTTTCTTTTTCTGCAGGCCAGCATCACTTTCCTTTTTTTAATCCCCTCTCTTCACATAACAGAGAATCCCCATTCTTCTCCTCTGCAGATCTGCATGTTGTGTGCTTCCAGTGTGTTTAGTGCTTGGAAAGGAATAATTTTAAAGAGAGGGACTGGGTAAGAAAAAGAGAGAGAAAATTCCCGTATCTCCTGAGACAGCAATTTCTCAGATGAGGACTTTCCCAGGCTCCTGCCTGTGTGAATTGCCACTCGCAGTACAATGTGAAAACATACAAAATTGGTTCTTGCCTGCTGCCTTGGCTTCTTGTATCTGGCTCTTTCTCACTGAGTTCTGAATACATTCAAAACCAGATTCATCCAGGTTCCTGTGCTTATCCCTCCTTTCTGAACTGGAGGTGGGTGCCAAAATAAATTACCCTTTATCTGTAAATCTTCCTCTCCATAAGATGTTCAATGATTTAAATTGTTTTAGTGCTTTAAATATCACCAACATATTAATTTCAAATGTAGCTAAATGAGGACCAGTGGAGGTGCAGTGTTGTGAGAAGCTCATGTTTTTGCAAGACTGTCTCAGCTCAAGAGTTGGATTGGGATTTTTTTTTCCTTAAAAAAAAATAGCAGGTAATCACTGCTCAGTCACGGTTTAGACCCCTGAGAACAAGGCAGATCAGGAAAGATGTACTGGAACACCTTGACCTTGCAGTTTTCTGCTAACCGATATCAAGCCCTGGTATTATTTACATTTTGTGACTGAATTGGGTAATTTGTCTAACCTGTAAGTTACACTATGTTTGTAAAATGCCCAGCCTTGTAAATTGCTTTGGGAAGTGGTAGATTTAATTGTACCATGTTTTTGTATTGAAGTTGTGTATTGAGCTATTTTTTCAGAAATTCTATTTTAAAAATGTACTTTGCCTTTTTGTGCTTTTCTAGGTTGCATAACAAAAATCATGGAAAATGACTGCATAAGTCAAAACCTATTCACACTTGAGTTGTGTTAGCTTCCCACATGGAAGAGAGGATCTGAGATCCCCACTTAAATGCCAGGAAATGTAACAAGGTTATGTATTAGAGAAATGCAAACTGATTGGATAAAACTAAGAGAAAAGAGACTCTTAAAGAGAACAAATATGACTTCTACTGTTGACAGATGTCCACTTGTCCAGCATTTTATTACTTCCAGATGAAAATATACAGTTTTCTTTAGCTTGTAAGGTAGGTGCTATATATAACCATGGATCCCTAATTGTGAATGCTTGTTAGCGACCACATCCAAAACTCAGCGAAACGTCACGCTTGCATTTAATGTGTTCAGAGATATCTTCAAGGGGTTTTATTTCAAGAAAAAGGTTGAGATCTAGGACTCCTTTGGCTCTAGGCTTTGGCATAAGAAGTATGGTGTACTGCCTTAAGGAGATTCCAGGTGTCAACACACAGTCCCTTATCTTGTACTAAGCCTGTATGTAAAAAAACAAAACCAAAAAACCCACCACATCTACAGAGTTCTTTAAACCATATTTAGGCTGACAAGGAGTAGAGTTTGGCTGCCTTGCTCTTACAGCTGTTGTATCTCCAGGACCCAAATAACCTTGTTTTGATGCAATCATGTAAGGGAAGTGATGCAATGCATCACATCTATTAATTCTGAAGGAGAATACCCATTTGCTTTAATTAGATCCACTTAATGCCAAATACATGTTTTATTTCTAAAAAGAGAAGTAGAAAGGTAATTCTAAAGAGGGAAACTGTTCATAACATATATATTTTGTCATCTTAAAATGGATTTAAAGTTAGTCAGACCTTCTGACTCTGCTGTTCAGCTGCCAGATCCAAAAGGCAAGTGAAACAATGAGGGGTTTAGTTATATAAATATGGAGCTGTAGAGTGGGAGGCTGTCTTCAGAACTGTTTCCTATAACCTATAATTGGGTCTCCAAGGAAGTGTAAATTATGCCTGCAGCTTGAGCTGTAGCTAATGCTTTCTGTGAATAATTATTCTGATGGTTGTTGGAGGAAAAAGAGCAGAGGAATAGGTGCAACATGTGGACAGCAAGTACAAATGTGTGTATGATAGCTCCACTGTTTGTTTCTTTATGCTAATCAATTCTTATTATAATAATAGGTTAATTATCTGCATTGATTTATTTCTGAGACAACCAGCTTGAGGGTTCTTTCTATTTAAACCTGACCGGACTGGAAGACCTTGAAACAAAACTGTGAGCTGTGGCTTTTGATGTTCAAAAGGTCTTTGTATTCGGTTTTCATACGTAGTGGAGAGGTTACAGTTTGGACTTTCAGAGATGCTGCTGCAAATTATCCACAGCTCTGTCACTTACAAATTAGACTGCTGCAGTATAGGTGGAGTAAAAACTTGAGAGCACTCAGAAATCTTAGTTCTTTCTTTATTGGTGCTTCTACAAAGGTACACTCTAGGATGGTCACAACCTTGATGTCTGCTTACTGTTCCCTGGGTCCGATGCAGTGCGGCAACTTTCATGAACAGAAATGGAAGTGTTGTGGGATGTGAGAGATCTGACCTGTGGGGAACTAGGGCTTGACCAGTATACGGCAGAACCTTGTTGTTTTCCTGAAAGCTGATTTTGGATATCCCAGGTGTGGAGTTGGAGTGCCCAGACTGGGTATCTGTGTCTGACTACTGTGTCCACTGCCTTTGAATTTCCATTTTCCCCAGCCCACCCTGTCTAGTTACTATTGCTGATGGGAGTGTGAGAGTGGAAATAAACGCATGGCTTATGAAAAAGGGCTGCAAACCAATTCAGCACAGTAAATATCTGCTGCTGAGGCTTTTCAGGGCTCAGAGATGTGTGTATATTAACGTAACACACGTGCACACACAGAGATCTGTCTGTACGCGTGTCGCTTTCTAGTGCTGGTGGCTTTTGTGGTGGTGTTCAGGTGCATTAGCCTACAGTGGATGGTAGTTAAAGGAGCAGTGGAGCCCTGGAAGGATGTAGGTGTAGGACTATTCCTCCACATCCCTCACATGATGAAACTTTGTGGGAGTCTGTTCAATCCAATGTGTTCTTCAGTGATGGCTCAGTACTAGCTGATAAACACACTTAGAATAGCTTATATGTGATTTATCCTGCATATAATTCTGAAATAGGGTTTTATTCTGCATGTCACAATGAACGAGGCTTAAATCCAGCATTAGGATCCTTGCTAGCATTTCTAAATTTGTGGTCATCTCTTTAGCAGTGAAATGTGATGTCATAAATAATGATTTGAAATGATAAACAGCAGGAGGTAATGAACTTCTAAAAAATAATTTATGTAAATGTTCCTACCTTCTTCCTACCAATATAATTTCCATACAAAAATAGAGCATGTGAACAGCTCTCTTAGCTTTTTACTGCTTCCAGAGGTTTTGATAACAATAATGGACTTCATTTGGGCATCAGGATTGCACCATCACTGAATTTGGCTCCTGATCTCTTAATATGTAAACTGTTGTTTGAATCCTGTAATTCCATGTTGAATTGCTATTTAGATCCAGAAATTGCATCATTCTCATATGTACAAACAGTGAGTCTCTAGGGCTTCTGACTACTCTCCCCTTCACCCACAGCGCTGTAATAATGATATATTTAAATGAGCTCTCTGCAAAGTACAGATTCTTGAAACAAATTAACAGTGTTGTTTAGAGGCAGTGGTGAGGTAGGAAGGCAAGAAAAATATTTAGGGAATGGTCTGCAAAATGTACTGTGGAAGTGAATGTCATTGCAAGATCTGCTGCTACCTGGATGTGGCAAAGCTCTTCTCTTTCCTTCTGCACACTTACTCCACGTTATTCTGAGGACTGAGAGAAGATCCAGGCAAGAAAGGAAGTAGGATGCTGCTATTCATTCTCACTATGGGATTTTTATTCCACCACTTCAGGAAAAGTACAACCAAGGCAAGTTAACAGAGGGCCTAAATGTTTCTGAGAGGCAAGGGCAAGAAAGAAGGCAAAAGGGAAAAAAAATGCACCTGGTAGTGGCCCAGTACATCCTTCTGCCCTGCTCATTTGTCAGCATTTCTGCCTGAAGAAGCGGGAGCAACCCCAGACAGCCCATGAAAGGTGTGACAACTTCAATCTGCGGTAGGGCAAAGCCTGATTCTGGGGACCACGCTGTGTGTGTCGTTCTGCTTAACAGCCACCCATTCCCCGCCACAAGTGACTTTGTGTGTAGCTCTCTAAGTGACTGTTTATCCAGGGGGCAGGCAAGGGGTTTCTAGGAGATGGTACTTTAATGGTAATTTGCACTCGGAGCATGAGCACAGCATAGTGCTCTCGCTTTGTATCGTTGAAGTAGTTGCTGCTTGTGGCCATTTGTAAATAAGTATGTAATGTTTGCTTAATTTCAGAGTAATTGCTTCACAAGCCATTCTGTAGTGTATTTATTACGCCAAGCTATCATTAGATTCTTTTGGGAATTTATACTGAAAAAGGTTGGGCATTCCCAGGGAGCACAGGTTTTTATTAAATGGAAAAGGAATCAAACAAGAAGGCCGAATAGCTGAACAAATATGATCTCTGAAGCTACAACATTCAGGGAATCCCTCTTTTAGCAACATGCAAATCAGTCTCCTGTGCTTTTAATAAGGTCTTAAATATAGAATTCAGTATTAGGATAGGCAAGAAGGCGCTTACTGGTTAGTCCTCCTACGAGTAGGAAAATACTTCCAATACAGTATTGCCATGGTGTCCCCATTATTTTTGCTGTTAACTGTTACGCTCTTTGGTCTGATTTTTTTATCAAGCTGAGGACTACATGGCTTATGTTCATCTCAAGGGAGTTTTAGATTTGAAATCATTATAATTCACAGTTACTTGGATATTTAAGATGCACTTTGACATTTATACAATCAAAGCTGTACTTGATGGTCTGTGGTAGTGAGTCTAATACAAAGTTCTGACCTGTGTGTGTGCGTGACTCACTCCATGTGCATCTCTGGAACACTGATTTCAGTAGTATAAATTGGATTTAAAACCTAGGAAAAAAATTGTGCCATGGCATCCGGGGCATCACTTTTAGATATCCCCTAATGTTAATCAGCAGTAATGTCATCTACCTCCAAAGTCATGGCTGTTCCGTGTTTCTTAATACCACTGCATTTTTCAATATATATAAGGAGGCTTTTGTGCAGAACTGAAATCCATGCATGATATATGTTTTCTTAGGGTGAAAATTGTTGAAGTTTTCTTTCAACATATTTAAAAACATTAAAAAGATGATCTTGCCCATTGTCAAATTAATGCATTCTTTATACAATGTATTTTATACTTCACTGATTTGTAACAAATTAGCAGAATTTAAAGTTCACATGAACATGCCTGAGGCCATGAGCATGCCATTAAATATCATTCAACTGGCATAATTTGATTTAACATTCTGCACTAACTGAATACTGTTGGAATGTAATAAAATAGTAACTTCAATATTAACTTTTTTACCTTATGTGGTGTGTAGACAGAAGTTGTCCTTGCTATGGCAAAATCCTGAACACTGCTTTTGTTTCCCAGTAAGCAGCTGTTCCCAGAAATGTTTTGTGTAAGACTATGCGCTCACCCTTATGGAATGTAGATGAAGGAATAACTGTGAGAGTCATGGATTTCTTACTTCAGAAAGTAACCTGTTTATAATTTCCCCTTTGGTCAATTTGAGGCATATTACGTAGTATCAGTATGGAGGTTTTCTCTCTGTATTAGCCAGATCAAGAACTGGTGCTGCTTGGGCAGTGCTGTTACGGGAGTCAGAAACTGGTTCAAAGTCTGAAAGGGCTAGAGGCGATTCCCTGTAAAGTCAGTAGATGGTTTCCTATCGACTGCACCGAGAATTAGAGCACATCCTGTGAGACTTATTTGAGAAGCTGCTTGCAAAGTAGGTATAGCTTATCAATTAAAATGTATCTGTCTTTTTATTTCCGCTTCTGTTGTGACTGTGTTGCTTTGTAAGGTGCTCACAGGGAAACTTGAAAACTGTTTTACCTTCTAGAAATCAGCACAACAATTCACTGGTGCTTGTAGTATGCACCATTTACAAGGAGTAGGAGGGCACTGTCTGTATAACACACCTTGTCTTAGGTACGGCACTGCTCCTACTGTTTTTACATTTCTCTAGAGAACCGAGCTGTTAAAGAATATCTAAGAGACACACACAACCATAATTTGGGAAAGCATGGTGAAGTTTCCCTGTGACTAATATAAAAGTATTCTGTTGTCCTAGGGTATAACGTAAGAAAGTGATTAGATACGAATATTGTAGGTAAATAAGATACCTTTTCAACTGCGCTCCTTATATTAAGGATGCAAAGCAGAGGAAGAGTTTAAAAGACTTCTCCAGCTTCCTGCCATCATGGGCATCTTTATCAGATGAATTTTTAGCCTCTTTGTAACTCCTGTCACCAGAACAAACTTAAACAAGACTCAAGTTACATGCCCAGAAGATGAGCAAAGTGTTGGCAATTGCTTGCATTGCCCTTTCCCCGGGGGTGACTTGTAGCTGAGTAGCACAGGCACCTGTGGATACTGCCTGTTCCTTCTCACGTCTACATGAACACTCCACGTTGTGTGAAATGCACAGTTAAACAAGTATGAGGTAGACCATAGTCTGCCACTTGGGCCCCCAAGTCACAGTTCTGTTGTAAATGTATCCTTGGAAAATAGTAAACAATATACTTTTGCTTTTATAACAAGATTTGGACTAAAAAATACCTAAACCTCATGGAAGCGATGCTTAGTAAGATGTTCTTTTCAAAGGAGATGTAACAGAACTCAAAGTTTCTTTAAAACATTTATGAATGAAAATGCACCTCTTAAGACATCTGACTGCATAGTGCTTTTGTCAGAAGTGGTAATGTAGGAACTGATTGGGGTTTGTGTGTCTTTGTCAATGTAAAGTGCTGCTGTTAAAATAACAGTAGCCGAGTTCTGAAAATGGGAGACATTCAGGGTTAGAATTGTGCGCCTGGCCAGGGACAGCAGGAGCCATGTCCCAAGAGCAGGTAATACTAAGCACCTGGAAAACACGAGAGTCTCTGATAACTGTCTAATGCAAAGAGTAAGAGACATCTTAAGATTTAATTAATATACAGGCCACTCTCCTTATTAAAAAATAATTTTAGTTAAGGAAAAGAGCACATTGAACATCGTCAGTCCAGTAGAAAGTTGTCATTGATCTTGCTTTTAAAATCTTGCTTTAAGTGAGTTTGCATCATTTAGTCATGGAAAATACTGCTGTTAGTTATCATAAACAGATCACTTGGCAAGGTGAGCATAGCACTGAAATTCTGTTCTCAACAGAATGGAAAAACTTAGATAAAAAAAGAGTTGATAAGATAAGGTAAAAATAGACTGACACACCACCGCCATCTCTAAAGGACTGGATTTAAAGTTTACAGAAATGTGGTCAGAAACATGCATACTGCTTTTAAAAAAAAAAAAAAAAAAAAAAGTACTAGACCTTCTAGAAAAATGTAAGTCTGAGCCCAAGAAGTGGAGGAATGAAAAAGCAGAGGTGCAAAAATGCAGGTATACAGTTATGGACACCTTCTTGAACTGTTAGTTCTCAGCCCAGGCAAACTCTTAAGATTCATCCCAGTTGCTCTCAGTAGCTAATGAAGGTGGAACCAGTTTTTGCTGCTCACACCGCTCGCTTTGCTTTGCTTTAGGGATGATCACGTTTTTTCCACCTGTGGATTTGTTGTAATAGACGGTTTTCAATTCTGACTTCTATTTATGAAACTTTTTTTTATCCTTTACCTTTATCCTGACTTGTTACTTCTGCTAGCACTGTGTTAATCCCCTTTCACTTCACCTGGATAGCATGCTGCACTGTAAAACTAGTATTAGGCAATGTGTATTTTATGCTCTGATATACCTCTGGTAATGTAAAGGTGGTCTAGAAGAACTGTAGCAAGTATCAGAAAGCCCAAGTAGATCTGTAACAAGGGAATACAGTTTAAAAGGCAGCTCAGTTTTTATCAGAGCTGTAAGCCGTAATGAATTCATGGGAATTTGGACACGCAGATATCATTGATAAATACTGAAATAGGTCAAGTGAACTGTAGTGTATTTCTAGGGTTTTAGTGCTTTGTTTTTCTTTCCTATGTATTGAACTAGATCTAGCCACAAGTAACTTAAGGCTTGAAGAATGCCTTAGTTTCCAGGAACTGTGTGTCCATGTGATGTCAAAAAGCCAACAATACTGAAGTGTGGTTTATATAATTTCCTTGTTCACATGGCTGGTGTGCATTGTTTTATTTGTGGTGGTTTTGTTGTTTTGTTGTTTTGTTTTTTTAAATTCAGGTATCCTTTCCTGCCCTGTGTGCAAACAGACCTGCTTTGCAAGGGATGTAGTTGAAAATTTCTTTCTTAAGGACTTTGCCACTGGTAATTCAGCTATGGCAAAGGTAAGTGAAAACTACTAAGCTGGGTGCCTTGTGAGTTGTTGAAACACTACCAGATTAACAGTGTTTGAAAAGAGAGCAAACTTCATATTGAAAAACAGACTCTCTTACAGTTTGCTTGTGCAGAACTGTAATCACTTCACTCCTAGAGATGGATGTACGCCTTCATAGTACTTTTTTAACTTTATTTGAAGAATGAGTTTGACTCTATATACTTAAAAGAGTTGATTAAAAATCATTGATACTTTGTGGTGTAGGACTGGATCTGTGACAATCAGTACATCTGGGAAGATACTGAATGTCTTGGATTCCTTATTGTCCCTTTTCTGCTCTCAACACAAAGTAAACAGAAGCAGACTATTGGCTGAATGGTTACAGCAAGATTACCCATTAGATCCTGTGGGCAATTATCATTTTCTGATTGTCTGTTTTAATGATAAAAAAGGTCACATCATATTTCAGTTTCCCATTGGGGAATGGATGCAAAGAGTAATTGGAAGGCATAGGATTACTACCTTGGCCTTGTATTGATACTGTAAATAGATGGATTTCACTTCTGTTAAATATCCAGTTAACAGGCAGCACTATGCTCACAGTTTTTTAGTTTAGTTTTTTTTGGGTCGTGAGGAGGGACAGAGAAAGGTGTGTATTCCTGCCTCCTCTGTTACTAAGCAGTATTCTATTACTTACATGAATAAGATTGATTTCAGAATGTGGTAGTATTACCTGTAGCTGGGAGTTAAAACAGGTGAAAACTTCTTAAAACTAGTCTGTAATCTGCTGACTGCTTTATCCAAAGTGCGATCCAAAGCAAGGGAAGAGTAACAAAGAAGCAGCCATACTGGACTTCACCTTCTGAACCAGCTCCTGGACCTCAGTCTGTCTCTTTTGCACTTTTGATTCCTAAGTAAACTGGATAGCTACTTTGGATATTCAGTTTCAGGGCCTTTGGGTAGAGGGGAACGCTTTTTCCATAATTTAGGACAGAAGATATATCTTTCCACTCCTCTTAACTCCTGTAGGGGCAGCAACAGTTTGTAGGTCAGTTCTGTCCCATGCAGAAGGCTTGAGACTGCTTTAAATCGTGCAAGTGACTTGCCCAGTGACATCATTGCAAAAAAGTATAAAGGGGATGTACTTCTTCCGTGTCAGTCATTTCTGTGTTTCATTTTCTCCATTCTTAAAAAGAAAAGAATGTGTAACCTAATCCATGCAGTGTTCTGGGGAAATCAAAAACTTAGTGCAAGGAAACTGTGTTGACACCTTCAGGTGTAAGGTTCTTGAAGAATGCAACATAACTAACTTTATCTAAACCAGGACGAGGTCTATTCACATGCACTCTTCAAAGAGAAGAAAATTCGTAAGATATTGCTGAATGTTTAAAATGCACTTATTATACTGGGATTTCTTAATTACCATGACTCACATCATTTACGTTGCAATGAGAATTTCTGTAGAAAGGAAATCAAATGAGAATACCTAATGTCTTGAAAAGCACTAGATTATTTTTTCAAACCTTCTTTAAAATAAGGTTTTTCTTTTCTGTAATCCCTTAAGAGTCCTAAGAGCAGTTCAGTAAAGCAGATTTCTCACTGGAGCGTAGGAGTACCCTAGAGGGACTCATGCACTTTCCTTATAGTTTTTGGCTTACTTCCTTTTTATTAACAGTCAAGTCATGTATCAGTGAAGCTTGCTTACTGTCTTTTAACCACCAGCACCCCCCATCCCCATCCCCCAAACTAAAGCCATAGTTTCACTGTCAGTGATATCAAAAGGAGAAGCACCAGCTCATCCAACTGAGACACAGCTGAACTGCCATCGTTTTCTTAATTTACCTAATACGTTCAAATGGGAATCTGTCAAGGCTTGTAACAAAGTGTTTGGAAGCAAGATGTTTCTCAGTGTGTGAGATAGTGAAGCATAAATGATAGAATATGCTATATACCAGCAGCAGGAGTTTCAAAAATATGCAATTCAGAATCTCTTGCCCAAAAGCCCATTTCCACATCATAAATAATGTAACTCTGGGAACACTCTGTGCTCTGCAACTTAAAAGTAATGTTAACACAGTATGGTATCAATATATGTTCTAGTCAGACTGACAGCTCAACAATTACAGGTAAACTTGTGATTAAGTGGTTTCGGTTATTGCAGAGAAGGCAGAACATCCCTCAGCTTTTGTCGTGTTCCCTAATCTGGCCTTTCATAGGTACATTTTAAATTCGGTACTTCTTTTTATATAACAAGCTTTGCTTCCCAGAAAAAATACCCTTGCATTTTGGTTATAGAAGTTCTATTGGGCTTTTTGGTTTAAATTATTACATATACCTTTTGGAAAACATTGTTGATAAGCAAATGGCTAAAATAGCAGAATGGCTTACACAAATACTTCCCTGCCTAGACAATCAAGCACATTTAAAACTTTGCTTTGTTGTCTTATTGTCAAGAATTGCCCAATCTCTTTGAAAAAGATGGGGAATACTTAGAAACTCTGAACAATGAGTTGAAAAGAGACCTGTTGTGAAATTCCAACCCCACTGAAGGGAATGGTAAAATTAATTTCAGCAGAACAAAAATTTTTCTTCTTCTGGTGAAGTGAATCAGAACTTGACTCACTTGCTTCTCAGAATTTGGGTGGATATAGATGTTCCACTTAATGTTAAAGCCATGATTTAAAACTAAGACAACTAGCAAAGAACAGTGATTGTTCTTTCTTCAGGCTTTCTTTTCCCCAAGATGCTGCAAGGAGAAACTCTTCTATTAAATTCACCACGGCTTGCATTAGGACTTATGTGCTGAGTGCATTGTGCTATATCCTTCTCTTCATGTTTCCCATCAGAATAGTTGGGAAGCAACTGTAACTGAACTGAATTGAAGATAAGCTCATGCCCAACAGAAAGGCCACCGTAGGAAGTAATTTTGCCATCTATTATTAGTTGCTTGAGTAACCCTGAGTAGTAGCAATATTCAGGAATTGTGTATAATTACAGTAGATATATTGTAAACTTGTAGGAAATGTTTGAGTTTGACAAACTGGTGGCAAAGCTTTTATGCTTTGATGATGGTAAAATTACAATGCTATGTTCACTCTGTCCATTAGTCCTTACTTGTGGCTACAGTAAGTCAAAAATGTTAATATTAGGAGTTTTCAAACAAGGTATTTTATGCCTAGTGCAAATCCTTTTTAAAAGAAGTATCATTGTAACTATCTTGAAATAACTCTTGAGTTCATTCTGGATACCAAAGATCAAATTAGCTGCTTCATTTACGTGCTGCTTTATTCATTTCCCCTTTAGTGACACTTCCAGACAGCACGGCCTATACAACAAAGGGCATTTCCAAAATTGGTGAATCAATAGAGATGATAGTTAATTAAGGTTTCCAGTTCTTCTCACATTCCTGTGTCTTATGTTTCCAGTTCACCACATGTGATATCAGTGTATAAATTGAGCTCATTTCTGGTCTGCTCTTTAGAGAATAGGAACTAAGTTTTTCATTAATAATATGTGGGTGTCCCCATATTGTTTTCTAAATTGCCCTGCTGTTGGCAGGTTTTATGTATTTTTCTGACAGTTACACCGTATCAAAGTGGTTCATACAATGATAAAGCAAATAGACTAAGCTCTAATTTTAAATAAAACAATGTAGATTTAGAGTAGCTCTGCTGAAGTAGCTCTGATTTATGTTCATCTACAGGCAAGCAGAAGTGGATTCTAGCCTATGGATTTTTCAGTTTGTTAATAAATGATTAGTAATGGACAGAAATTAATGAATGACACTGAAATGATATGGTAAAATGCTTCTGCATACTGTTGTGAATAGAAAGGAAATGGTAGGTAGACTAAAAAACTTTTTGATGGGCTATGTTTGACTAACATTTCACATATTTACTTGGCAACCTAGACTATCTTTTCTGAGGTAGAAAATATCTATATCTATCTATCTAAATATATATGTATAAAAAAGGTGTACACTCTTTTGATATGTTAAAGCCATCAGTAAGTACTACAATGCTAACAGAAAGGGATTATGAAGCACACCACTCATTTTCAAAAGTTGCTTTTAACCTAACCCTGCTCAACTGAAATCACACAAGTCCTATTTCATACTTTCATGGCTTTTTCAGTTCACAAGAAACAAGTCATTATGATTATTTCTTCTGACTTAACGTGTAACATGGACCCTAGAGTTTTGCTGAATAATTCTTGCATCATGTCATAATTATGCTTGATTGTGCTAAAGCACAGAAGGACAACCAATCTGATTTAAGAGCTTCAAATTTTGATTTTATTCTGTTCCCTTTTACAACAATAACCAGACTCTTAAAATAATTTGAATTGCGTTAGTCTGAGGAAGAAAAATATTAAGCTTATCAATCTGAATCACAGGCTATTAAAGTTAACAGTTTGTATGGCTATTTTGTTATCCTTGTATGTAATCGCACTTTTTGTTCTTAGAGCTGCTCCACCTGTAAAGAGAAGAGACCTGCTCACAGTCTCTGTACAAGCTGCAATAAGTGGTTGTGCAGCTCGTGTACAGAGGAACACAGACACGGCAAGGAAACTGGAGACCGCTTCCTGTCTGTATCCCTGAAGGGCTGCACAGGTACTGAAGACTCACTTTGGAATTTTGTTTCTTCTCGTATCAGTTATTCAGTTGAAAAAGGAGCGGTTGCAGGTTCTGTGCCACAGGCACCATGGTTTGTGTGTGTGACTCAGAAGGATATGTATGTGTCAATGTGAGATTATGTGATTTTTCTATAACTTTAGGGCCATTGCCACAATCAGCATTCCACAGTATTTGAAAAATTTTGGATATTTGTGTTTCACAGAGACTTACCTTTTCCACGTGCCTTTTCAGTCCGCAGAGTGATGGGCTAGGGTTTGGTAGGCTACAACAACAGCAGCCCTTGCCCTTTCAGAGTTTCTGTACCCTTTTGGGTAATTTCCTTTAGGAAACTACCATAAAGCAATTCCTGTGCTTATGGACAAGGTGTGGGAAGGAGAGTCACAGACAGCAAAAGGCTGTGATCACTACAGGATGTTCCTTTTCTAAGCCTGGAGTGAAAAACATGGTTCCTGAGTGTGACTGCTATATTGCAATCAGTAAGCACAAATGAAGCCCGCTGGCAAATAAGTCTCATGCCTATACAATGATGATCCACAGAAAGGATTATCATCTCCTATTACTGCTCATTATTTTCTTTCCTTATATGCTGGAAATCTGCTGAGGAATATGCTAACCTAAACTTACATGAACAATTTGTAACCTAAAATAAGAGTTTCACAATTTTACATAATGATTTAAGTTTACACTTTGCTCACATCTGAAGTTATTTGTGCTAGAGTTTGTGCTGCACTTTTGTTTTTTTCGCTTTAGGATTTTGCTTGTAGAAGTCTATACTTTATACTTGCAATAGATGGAGTTCTTTTAAGTCCTGGGTGTTCATATCAAAGAGAGTTTGAGGCCCTTGAGACATGATATGCAGTTGCCAAAAAGACTGTAAACAAAAAAACAAGTCTGTAAGAATAGTAATAATAAAAAACCACAGAAGACATTTAAATGTTTTCTGGCTCTTTTCTAGAGATTAATATAAACTGAAGTCCCCCCAGTCCCCCCTCAAATGCCCTGATTGGATGGACAATATTTTTTTCTTCTTAACTTGATGGCAAGATAAGGACTGTGGTTTTGAGGCTCCAACTGTTTATAATTTCATTTCACTTTGAGTAAGATTACCAGCTCATATTGTTGACAAATAATGGTAAGAAAATATACCTGTGGCTTAGTTGTGGTTTTGTGTGTGCTGTATAAATAAAAAGACACAAACACATAAACTAAAATGATTTCTCTTCTTTTTTAGTCCTAAATTCTGTGTGCTGAAAAAAATAATTAACAAGGAGTTTGGTAGTGTACATATAGGCTAGTTAATCTAAAAAATGATTGGGGATGTAATCTGTGCTTTTTAAATTATTATTGTTTATGTATATATTATTTATTTAGGACATAGATATCCCCTCAGGATATTTCAAAGCAAATACTAGGATATACTAGAACTCAGACTGATTTTTGGTTTTGTTTGTTTGTTTTTTCTTTTCTGGAAATAAAGCATCCTCTACTTTCAGATTCAGTAGCCACCTTCAGTCTGTGTATGGTGCTTCTGAACAACAGCCACCTTCTTTGTAGGCCTTTGTAACTATTAAGAGACTCTGTCCTATTTATCTTGCACCTTTAAACTGTTCTGTCTTTTGCCATTTGCTTTACAAGGGCCAGACTTTCTTTTGTCATCTGAAAACTGTAAGGTTCCCTGGGTCTCAAATGAAGTAACGTAGAAAAAAGCAGCCACCAAACACATCGAATCCTGCCTATTCCTATTCATTTTGATAAATAATTTCTTCCTTGAGTGGCAGAACTAAAGGAGCCTGGCTTCCCTGGGAAACCTTTCTTTCTGCTTCTTCCTTCATGATACCTGTGCTCCGTGTAACACGTCTGATCACCCCCCGCCACAGAGGACCTTCAGCTCTCTGCCACAGTTCCCCATCCACTTTGCACATCCTCTTGCTTCCTTCCTGGGCCATTGACTGCCCGCTGGGTGAGACCCAGCTCACACTGCTGGACGGCTGAGCTGGCTGCCAGGCAGCACCCTTAGCCTGGTGACTCCTAAGGTCATGCTGCAGACCAGTGTGCCAAATTCACGTGATTTCTGAGAACTTTACCCTTCATTCAAATTTGTATTTAGAAGTTAAGGATGTGGGGAGGAGCAGGACTAGGCTGGGACAGAAAAATGCCATACTGTGTAAGAAGAAAACAATTTTCAAGTAGCCTGATTTCTTTTTCCTACTGACTCATCCTTTGTAAGTCTCAAGTAAAGGCCCACAGAATGAATGCTGCTGGTAGAGGGTTCCCTGTGAGGGCCTCTTGGTATTGGAAAGGGCTCCATTCTTGTTTGGAAACGGCTTTATTTTATTCACCTCTATAGCATTCTGTAACATCTGTTGTGGCTGGGGTGGCGGTTGTGCTAGTTAGATTTCATTGGTTTGTACATGCTTATTGAGAACTGGAATGGGGAGTGGTCTGTGTCACAATTGTTCAGCTAAAAACTGTTACTGAACTCCTACGTTTTAAAACAGACCTTATTTTTTAAGCATAAACCTAGATAAATAGCACACACTGGACATCACTTTGATTACTCCCCCACAAATTTTCCACTAACATTTATATGTTGTATGGTTGCTCCAGTGTATTCTTGTTAGCTGAACCACTTCTAGAGGTACTATCAAAAATTCCAGTTCTCTTTTGAGTGCAAGACTATTACTGCTGGTTATGAATATGAAGAGATGCTGAGATGTGGTTCACAGATGGGTTAAACTGCACCACTTGCAGTTTTTCACAGACACTGATTTTTCCTGACAGTTTAAAAAAAAAAAAAAAAACCACAACACAAAAATCTCCCGAAAACTTTATGGAACTGTGACCACAAGATCAAGATGTGAAAATGTTGAAATCTTCTTCTGGAATGAATTTGCTGAGCATTGGAGAACTAGGTGCTGAGAACATGGGCCGAAGCTTTATGATAGATTAAGCAGCAATCTTGGAGGAATAATCTCTGAAGAACAAACATTTCCCTAGAGGGCTCTGCATTAGCAATAGGAATATGTGAAATTTAAGTTCGAAGTTCTGCAGAGCTCTCTAACTGCTTAAAGTCGTAAAACTGGAACTTCTTCCTCCCTTAGTCCCAACTTTCTTGAAAGTACATTCAGTAGTAGTACAGACTCTTTCCTTGTTAAGTGGAAATCTGTGCTTTGCAATTAAGTAGAAACAATCCTTTTGCCAAAAATATGTTAGAAGTAGATGATCTGGTACTGACACATCAACTCTTTATAGGCTAGTGCACAAACTGAACAATTTTCTCTTTGCTATACTATTCTTTCAGTCTCTCAAGGTTGAGTATGAACCTATAAAATTGAAGTTTGATTCACTGTGAATTATGCGAGTTGAGGGAGGACTCTAATAGCCAAGATGAGATTGCTTTTCCAAAGTTGACATCAACTGGTCAGAGGAACAGAGTTTTAAAACTTTCTGTTAATTATTCAAGAGATCCACCTGAGGTAAAGAAAATACAGGCTGTAGAATATGGTGACTCAAATAATGTTAATTCAGAATTTAGGGCAACTGAACTTTCCCTGTTATTCAAGTGAGGTACTTTTCAAGAAGCTAACATGGATAGTTGTGGTCAAGATGTCTGCTCCTAGAAAAATCAGACTTGTGCCCTTGTTTAGCATTTGATTTGTAAGAATTTAACTTATTTTAAAACTAAAGAGTGTAGCTCTGAGCTGAGTATAAAGCAGGTCGAGAATACCATGGCTCAGTGGCAGCTCTCACTGATATGTCAATCGAATCAGGGAATTACTAGTGGCAGAGGCTTTGGGTCTGTGTTGTAATTAGATGACATCGGTTTTTATCCTTAGTTTGCATTTGAAATCTGCTTGTCTTTTAAATCTGACACAGTACTAAAAAACCCCACTGATTTCTCTGGGATGATCACAATCACCCAAAGGCTAAAAAACCCTTCAGAGAGAGAAAAATGGAGAAATGATTATATAAGATTGTGACTAGGCTTCATTATACTTGGACCTTAAAGACTGCATCTCATTATAACTTGGACTTAAATATGGACAATTTGATCCTGAGTTTTCAGAAAAACTCCTTGCATGCTCTGTAGGTGCTGAACACTTAGAGGGGTTTTCCAACTCATGAAAACTGAGATAATTATTATGGGCTTTTTATTTTTCTTTTGAGATATAATATCTGACTCCACTTGGGGGAGGAAAAGATGATCTTCGACATCCACCTTGGTTATATATATTGGTTACACAGCCCGCTTGGTTACATATTTGCGTTGTCAGCTGCAGGTTTTAATGCAAATGTACATATTTGCAGCACAATCAGAAAAAATTTGCTGTCAAGGTGAGTTGAGTTTGTACCCTGATAGAATAAAAATTGGATTGGGCTAAAAACACCCTCTGATCCAATTTCCTCTTTTAATAATGCTATCTAGTAGCATTTGATTCAATAATAATAATATAAAACAAAATTTCTTGAAGAATAAAGCATGATGCTGTAGTAAATAATTCATAGCAAAGTAAACTATGTAATGCTGTTACATAAAAATCTTGGCCTAATTTATGTCAATTATCTTCTTGCACATTATGTTAAGAAGGCAGAGGGGAAAGCCAGTCGAACTGGAGGAAGTAAATCAACCATCTCAGAAATATTTAGAGTAGATAGCAATCTAAAAAGTAGGAAATTTGGTATTTTTTCTTTAGAGCATGGCATGGATTTGCTCCGTATTTTCATTCTCTTTGTCACCTGTCAGATTTTCTTAGCCTTGCTACTTCTATATTGTGCATTTTCCAATTTGAAAATAAAGTGACTGAATTAGTATAGCTTGCTGTACGCTGTGTGTCTGTGTTCCTGCAACAGTATCGCTTCAGAGGCTTGATTCCATAAAGGGCTCCCTTTTGCTACAGGATGAGTGTGCGGTCCCTGCCACACCTTGTTGTTTTTAGATGTTTAGATAAGTAAGTTAGGTTTGGTGTGGGAAAATTAAAACATTTTTCTCATTTTATATGAACAAATAATGATATATAAATAAGCAACATTTTTATTTCATTTAAAGTTTGTATAATAAGTGTTATCTAACGATGATTGTTTTGTTTAATTTCTCGTGTGTTGGTAAAGAATAATGGGATAGTGTCTTCGTAGGAATACTTTGAGAATGCAATCATGTGCTTTTGTTGTTGTCCCTGTATATGTCCCTATGTGCTAATAATGTTGATGGTTCTGTGGATAGAGGATTTGAACACTGACCTGCATAAATCTGTCACTGTACTTTAGCATTGCTTGTGCTTTTTGACCATTTTGAGAAAATAATATTTTTCAGCAGTAATAATGATGGGCGGTCTTTACATTGGTTAATAAAGTAAGGCTCTTGAGTCTGCATATTTGGGGATCCAAAAGCTTCCCCCTCCCTGCCTTAACTATTAGTGTAGATGTACTTGTGAATGTCTAACTTCAGTGGAAAGGGTTTTGTTTTGCCATGGTTTAGTGGAGGTTTTTTTGCATTCTTTCATTGACAGTGTTCCTTCTTTCTAAAACAGTTCTACCACATCCAGGAAAGAAGGCAAGAACAGATTGTACAGGAGCAATGCTTCCACTTTACATATCCACTGTCCATTCTTACTCTTCATCACATTACTTGTTAGAAAATCCTTTTAAGAACAGGTTTTATTGCCTAATATCAATATCTCCTAGCTGCTGAAGCTTATGTACTGCATTTACGACAAACAGAAGTTTGAAAAGCAATTCCCCATGTGACTTTTTAAGAACAAAGGATTTCCTTGCTTTTGCTGTGACTTCAGGTTTATTTAATGTATTTGATTTCTACATTTTTCAATACAATTTTGTTGACTGGTTTGCCGGACCAGGGCACTCAAAGTTGTGAGACAGGTGCCCAAAATCATGAGAGAGATTTAAAACTCATCAGAGTTTAGAGGACAACATGAATTTTGTTTGGTGACTTGTTTCTGAACCCCTTTGATGTGCTCAGTTAGTAGGATGTATAAGGCCAGGAAAAAAAATATATATAAACCCTGCTTCATATAATCAGATGGTTCCAGGGTCTGGGTTTTTCAAAAATAACATCAAGACTTTCAATAAAATTGTGAGAGTTTGGCAACTCTTTTTCTGAACTATAATAGTAAACCTTGTCAATGACACCATTGCTTTATATTCCTCAGCAACTGAAGATGAAGGAAGTGAGCTTTCCTTATTTTGTCCAGCACACACACAAGAGCCACTCAAACTGTTTTGTGAGACCTGCGATAGCCTTACATGCCGCAGCTGCCTTCTGACAGAGCATAAGGAACACAGGTACGACACATTGATTGCTTAATCATAATCCTGTCTAAAACTGTAGCTAATTTAGATTTAAGACTGTTCATCTGCATTTCCTGTCAGCTGAAGTTGCAGGCTAGTCCAAACTTAAAAGCCACAGCAAACTCAGTTTGGTTGTCTTGTGCCCAAGCAGTCTAACACATGGGTTACTGCCCTCACAGAATCACACACTGCTCTCCGCAGTGTGTACCTTCCCAGTTGTATTGTCTGCCCAGACACTGTGTATGCACACATATAGTTCCTCATGATTGTGCTCAAAGGCACAAGTTGAACTTAATACTTAGCATGGTTCAAATACTTCTGTTTGTCTTTATCGAAGACATCATGACTGTACAAGACCAGAGTTACCAACGCTTAAGCATGCTGCTTGCCTGTGGAAGTGCATGAGCCATGTAAAGAATTGTCTATACACAGTGACACTTTTTGTGAGATAAGCCTGCTTATATGAGGGGCGATAAAGTTTAGCTGTCACAGAGAACATTTGCAGTAGGAAAGAAGCAGGGGACCATGTCCAGACAGGTATTAAGGCACCTGCTCCCCTGAACTTATCAACTGATAAGTTGATTACTTATCAACAGAAAAAAACATGGTATGAGAATTTCCTCTTCCTTCACAGGTTCAGACATCTTGATGAAGCTTTGCAAAATCAGAGACTTTTCCTGGAAAATGTCATAACTAAAGTGGAAGAGAAAAAAAATGGGATTCAGGTTTCAGCTAAACAGATTGAAGACAGGTAATTGCTATGCATTTTTTTTTTTAATGAAAGTGGTGATCAGTAAAAATATTATTTTCACTGAATGTAGGTTAACAAAAGTAAATGCAGATGCTATTTTTTTTTTTCCTTGGAGGGCAGAAAATAATAGGAAGATTAAAAATGTCAAATTCATGTTTAAGTGGTACTGACAAGTCATGCATTGTAATACATGATTCCATAGTCCTTATAAGGCATGTGACAGCTGACTTCAGAGTTAAGATTTCTTTGTACTATCTGTTTCTGAACTAGAATTTGAAAAGATTAGAAATAAAGATTATTTTTAAAATACCATATTTCTTCAAGGAACCTCAAAACAAGCTGCAATTCCAGTCAAGACTAGTATAAAACCAAAAATATTTTATTATATGAACTGGATTTCGGTTACTGATTGTGTATTTGTTAGCTGTTGGATCTTTCTTCTGCGTTAATAAAATCAATTCAAACACCTTGTAAGAGCGGAAATCTGTTTATACTACTTATGCTCTAGTATAAAGTGAAAGTTTTTTGGATATGGCTTCTGTGTGTTTATTGACAAAGAACTTAGAACTGTTCTTGGTATGATGTTTGAGAGAGTCAATCAGCATTAGCATGTCACATCCAGAGGATAGTGGTCAATGGCTCAATGTCCAGATGGAGATTAGTGACAATTGGTGTCCCTCAGGGGTCCGTACTGGGACCAGTGCTATTTAATATCTTCATCAACAACATAGACAGTGGGATCGAGTGCACCCTCAGCAAATTGCAGATGACTCCAAGCTGAGTGGTGCGGTTGACATGCCTGAGGGATGGGATGCCATTCAGAGGGACTTGGACAAGCTCAAGAAGTGGGCCCATGTGAACCTCCTAAGGTTCAACAAGACCAAGTGCAAGGTCCTGCATCTGGGTCGGGGCAACCCCCACTATCAAGACAGACTGGGGGATGAAGGGATTGAGAGCTGCCCTGCTGAGAAGGCCTTGGGGGTGCTGGTGGATGAAAAGTTGAATGTGAACTGGCAATGTGCGCTCGCAGCCCAGAAAGCCAACCAGATCCTGGGCTGCATCAAATGCAGTGTGGCCAGCAGGTTGAGGGAGGTGATTCTCCCCCTCTACTCCGCTCTGGGGAGACCCCACCTGCAGTACTGCATCCAGCTCTGGGGTCCTCAGCAAAAGAAAGACATAGACCTGTTGCAGTGGGTCCAGAGGAGGGCCATGAAAATGATCAGAGGGCTGGAAAACCTATGAGGACAGGCTGAAAGAGTTGGGGTTGTTCAGCCTGGAGAAGAGAAGGCTCCAGGGAGACCTTATCGTGGCCTTTCAATACTTAAAGGGGGCTTATAAGAAAGACTGCAACAAACATTTTAGTAGGGTCTGTTGCAATAGGACAAGTGGTAATGGTTTTAAGCTGAAAGAGGGTAGATTCAGACTAGATATAAGTAAGAAATCTTTTATGATGTGGGTGGTGAATCACTGGAACAGGTTGCCCAGAGAGATTGTAGATGCCCCATCTCTGGAAACATTCAAGGTCAGGCTGGATGGGGCTCTGAGCAACCTGAGCTAGTTGAAGAAGTCCCTGCTTGTTGCAGTGGGGTTTGGACTAGATGACCTTTAAAGGTCCCTTCCAACCCAAACCATTCTATGATTCTGAGTCTGAAGAGAAGTGTAGGAGAACTTACGGGAAATGGTACAACTTTCATTGGACTTCTCTGTCAATGGTTAGATCAGTTCTTATAACAAGTAACTACTAAGCTCTGAATAAATGACATACATGTTGGCTCATCCAAGCATGTGTATCTCTTACCCATAGGTTGCTTGAAGTAAAACATTTATACAAAAAGGTAGAAAATCAAATAAAAATGGCCAAGATGGTTTTGATTAATGAAATCAATAAACGAACAAACATCCTTCTTGAACAACTTGAGGTAAGTAAGGCTAGTTTCTTTGCTACCTTGGGAAATTAAACTAAATTAAATTTAATCCCAGTGCCAATGGAAAGAATATAGACTGTGAGAGATTGTCCCTTTGCTTATGCTTTCAAATATTTCTTTTTTTTTTCCCCGCAGAATTTTATGTGGAATCAATGGTTGACAAAGATTCAGGATGACGTGGCAAAATGTTTGCTTATCATGAGTTAACCGCATTTTCTAATACAGTTACAAAGAATATGTGTGCACCTTTCGAGTACTTACAGAACAAATCAGCTTCTGGTTTTAATGTTTAATTTGTAGAAGACCACTAGCAGCATATTTAATAACCTGTTTTGAAAATGATCCTCTGGTCTACTTTGTGTAACAGAGCCTGCAGTTGTGACTCTTCAGGTTTTGGGTGTCCAGTTGAAGTATATATGAATTTATTTTGAAATGTGCTGAGCACAAAAACTGCTATCAGATCTGATTAGAATTTCCAGTTCTCAGTTATTCTTGGGTAATTTTAGCAGGTAAGACAGGGCACTCAGCACTTGCTGGCTACCTTTGAACTTACATACTTGACTCAAATATGGCTACTCAGCTGAGCTTTACAAAAAAGAGAAACTTACGTTCTCATTTTGGTATTTTTAAACATTAAGTAAATTCAGTGTTTATGTGTTTTGACATTGCAGTGTTTGTCTGAGGTATCTATAACCACAACTGAACTATGCATACGCTTGAAGTATATGCACAGTGCTCTGTTGAAGTGCATGTAGGGGGCATCAAATGAAATCGGGAGGTACTGGGTTCAAATCAAACAAGGGCAGATAGCTCTTCATATAAATGGTAAATAAGCATGGAACTTCTTGCTGAAAGATATTGTGCGTGGGTTCAAAAGTAATTAGACAAGTTCATGGAAAAATACACTGAGGGTGATAATGTAGCCTCTGTCTTTGTGGTCCCTAAATCATGAATTGCTGGAGACTGGAAGACCATTCTGAGGAAAAGCTGCATGCTTCCCCTCTTTTTATATTCTTTCTTGGGCCTCTTCTGTTGTGTATTTTAAGAGAAAGAAAGCGGTCCAGGTACAAATTTGATCCAACTTGTAGTGCTTGCTTGGTTTATGTTATTCTGTTAAACGAAAGCCAGAATGATGTAGGTTGTTTGCTCCTGGAGAAGTCATTGTTCTTCCTCAATTCATACATAACTGTTGAATAGGATTTGCTTTCTTTTTATGATTGGTGGTTTAAAGAGATTTTAAGTAGCTGTGTCCGTGCAAATAATGCATAAAGTAGTTCCAATGATGGTGTGCATTATATGTGCCTGATGAATGACATCTTCTACTGATTATTATTGACAGAAAATCACGAGTGAAAGGAAGCAGAAATTGGAGCAACAGCTGCAAGGTGTTGTGGTTTTAAGCAGACAGGTAGAACATGTGCAGAACTTCATCAGCTGGGCAGTGTGCAGTAAAAACAGCATCCCATTTCTCTTCAGTAAAGAACTGGTAAGAGCAATACTGATTTTCTCAGTAAATTGAAATTGTGCAGTAAATGTGAGAACTGTTTTAGGGATTTAATATTCCTCAAATAAAACATTTTTCATGATCTTATCATTGTGAATAAAATCATCATCCTTTGATTTGTTACCAGATCGTATTTCAGATCCAGCGCTTGTTAGAGACAAACTGTAACACAGACATAGGCCCTCCTCTGAAGATCAGATTTACTTGGGATCCCTCCTACTGGAGTAAACAACTGTCCAGTTTGGGTAAGAAAAATGTATTATTGTTTATTAGGCAAGTGCCCAAAGCCAGACAAGACAGATATGCACAATACAGTACTTTCCCTAAGGTGCTCTCCTTTTTTGTTTTGACTTCCAGTTTTGCACCTCTTGTCACGTTCTGAAGAAAAGCTAGTGTGGCTGAATTTTCCTGTTTTTCCCTTCAGTTCACCTATTAAAACGTTGTTATATATAAATATTACCGTATAAACTTTACCCAGAAATACAGTCTATAAATATAATCTTTGATGGTCTTACAAAATCACAATGTAAGAACACAACAAGAACAGAAACACTGTGCAGGACTAAACAAATAACTTTTAGCTGAAATTACTTAAAATGTAGTGTCACTGGCTATCAAACAGCCTTGACTTTGCCCAATGTATTTGAAATTCAGTTCTGTCCCAGCAAGCAATAGCTCTGTAACTACAGCACTATGACCTTGGCAGTCCTGTAAAGAGTACCCTGGGTGACACAGAGTATCTGCAGTGGGCCTTGTGCTATTTCCTCTGCCTTACCTAAAGGCAGATGGGCTCAGTCATGCCTGCGCTCCTCAGATCCTTTAGTATCTTAGTGGCCAAGGGACCTGAGCAGTGCTTGAGACACTTACAGTTAATGGGCACAAAGATGGCTTTAAGACATTGGCTGTATAATAATATAATGAATAATAATATAATGTATAATAATATAATGAATGTGCATACTGTGCTTACTGTGATTTTGTTTCCCACCAGCTATAAATTTCCCAACTGCAGTGGGTTTTTACAGTAAATTCAGTTCGGTGGGCCAATCAATGATCTAAAAGATTGGTTCTCTTCCCATTTTAAGATATTTAAAACTAGATGGGGTAAAACACTATCAAAGGTATTACAGGCAATAATCTTCTCTTGACTAAAAGCATGGACAAGATCAGTTCATAGGTCACTTCTGTTTCTAGCTTTTATGATTCTCACCTACATAACATAAATCTCTTTTATTTTTTGTCACTTTCACCCTGGAAGCTGTCTTTTGTACCTACGCTTATGGATGAGAAGCCATGCTCATACTTCAGTAAAAAATGAAAGTATAAGCCATATCCATCTGTTAAAATAAGCTGAGGTCCATTTTTCAAAGCATTTGCTGGTAATTCATGCAAGAGTTCCACTGAAATCTGTGGGAGTTTGGTGTGATTTTACATCACTGAAAAATCTTGAGAAGTTTGTCTTGAAGGTATGTTGAAGGACTGTTTGGATAGGAAGTTTGAATATCTTTTATATTTGAAATGAAGACAAGGAAATGGCCATCGTTTACACTTTTTATTGTGTAAATTTGTCAAGATCATAGGAGGGAGTAAATGTTCTGTTTTTTCCAGGAGGTTTCACTATGGAAGGTGGACAGATTTCTCACTCAGATGTGCTACTCTGTGGAAATGTGCAAGGATTACAGACCTCCTTGTATCATGGGCACCGTTCACCAGTATCACAGCTGGAGCCTGTGAATAGCCAGCCACATCAGTTTCCACCTGCAGTTCAGTGTCCTGCACCTGTGTGTTGCTCACACTGCCTCAGTGTACCTCACCCAAACAAAGTTCAGCCTTCTTACCAAGACATAAACTGCCATCAAAATATTCGACAACCTCCCGAACTGCATCAGCAGCACTTTCCTCTGCAGTACAGCATGCAGCAAAATGACAAAGAGCAAAGGGGTGCCCTGCAGCCTATGAAGCTAACACAGTCTGGGCTGGAACAGCAGTCACGGTCAGAGCCAGAAAATGAGTCCGGGAGGATGGGAAAGCACTTACTGCCCCAGCAGCTGCAGCAGACTGAACCCCTGGGTTATGCCGTTGTATCGCATGAGGCTCAGCAAGTTCACACGAGCCATCCACAGCCATTCCGCACACAGGCTTCTTTGCAGGCATCAACAGTGCAAGTGCAACTTGGTCATGTCCAGAAGATAAAATCTAACCACTTGCAGCAGCCACCACAGCAGCAGCAGCTGCCACCAGCATCGCCACCATCAGGTCAGAATGAGAACACCCACAAACAAGTCATCCAGCAGAGCCTGGACATAATGCACCACCAGTTTGAACTGGAGGAGATGAAAAAGGATCTGGAGCTTCTTCTGCAGGCCCAGGGACAGTCCAGCTTGCAGCTGAACCAAACCAAGCCACCTCAGCAAGTTCAACAGACCATAGTTGGTCAAATCAACTACATAGTGAGGCAGCCAGCCCCAGTTCAGCAACAAATCCAAGATGAAGCAGAAGTAAGTTCTCTAAATGTTCTTTCCTATTGCATTTAGTCAATGTAAGCTCAGAAATAGGAGACACCTTTGAGATTTCATGTATTTGGTTGAACTTTCTGTTGTTGTCTTGTCTATGTTTGTATTCAGCAGAGGCTTCATGCCTCATGCAGATTGGGCCAAAATTTTCTGTAAAGTGCTGCATAAACAACCTGGATCTCAAAGATCTGAATCTCTAAATAGACAAGGTGAGCAGCAGGTCAAAGAATAAAAGCATCATCATTCCTTCTTTGTGAACAGGTAACTGGAGGACTGCAGTAGTCTCACTCTCCATTTCAACTCCTTTTTAGTGGAAACTTTAAGCCCTGAATCCTTGAAAAAGATTCCCTTTTGATTCCGGATGATTAGTAAAAAGAGAGTGAAGAACACCTTTTTTTGGTCTGAGAGATATTTCCCATTCTACTACTAACTGCTCTTGCTACTGCATCATGTCCTTTAAGATTTTCATCAGTATTCATACATACATTTTCGTCAGCAGTGCTAATTTCTCCCCTTTTTTCTCTCTTGCTAAGAATCCTGCTTTTGAAAAAGGGACAGTGCTTGATGGTGAGCATCCAGACTACAAGGCAGATAAGGTGCACAATAAGATGGCTTTGAAACCCATTCAAAACAGTGGGGACTGCAGCAGAAAGGTGGCTGGGACTTCCCATTGTGTAAATTCCTTGGAGCTCCCACCTTGGATAGCTCTCAAAGTGCTCACCTGTAGGGGCAGACTGCAGGCTTTTGGAATAGCTGTACATTTCAGCAGTTTTACTGATTTTTTTTTTTTTTAAATTCATTAATGTTTGAGAGAAATCTTTCAATATTCATTTATCTCTCTACTTAGGGTTACTTTGAACATCTTTGTTGTTCTAGAGTCTTTCCAGTCTTGTCATATTTTGCATCCTGTTAGTTGATGTGAATTTGTTACCATTTTTCATTCTGAGATTTTGAAAACACAAATTCTTAATTGTGATTTGTAGGTCTGTGAGAGTTCCACTGAACTTGATGCCCAGAAGCCTGCAATTCCTCTTGATAAAAGTGATAGTCCCTCCCTGTTACAGTCACTAGATGAAGAAGCCAGTGTCAGCAGTCACTCCCCTGAGAGCACATTGCAACAATCAGCTTTCCATCCAGTAAGAAAGGTATAAAGAACTTTTTTAAAAAAAGCATTTTAAAGGGAAAATGTGGTTTGATAATATTGAATATAATAAGGCATTGGAATTTGCAATCAGATTGAAAAAATTAAAATACAGTAAAAGTCAACAAAATGGCTTGTAAATCTTGGAAGACAGTCATAGCCTAACCTAGTGTGCATCTCCCAGTAAGATGCCTACACGCTGTGCTGTAGCCAGGATCAGAAACTGCTCTATAAGACGGTAGTGTTTAGATCTGGCTGGCATGATTGTTAAGCATGAACTGGTAAATAAATAGAAGACCTGTTTCTTCACTGAATAAATTCTGTCCAGTCCCTATCTCTAGGGATTTAACTACCAGGACTTGCTAACTACCATACTAGCAGCAGTTAATCTGAAAAAAAAAAAGTCAGAGATTCTGATGAAATCAGACCTGAGAAACATCATTCATAATAGTTGCCCTGGAAATAACAACACTAATTATTACTGAAGATGCGGTGTCTGAAAAGGGTATAATTCTGTTATAGTCCCCCTTGTTCATGTATAAGCAGAAAAATCACAAATTTCTCTCTCTCTAGAATATTTCAGCACATAATAGAGCCATGCTTTGATCTTTGCACCTACTGGGAAGGCCTAAATATTGAAGAAGCAGCATAAACAAAACCAGGAGGGCTGATCTTTATCAGTAGATCCTTGCTGGCTCTGGATATCACCTGTGCATTTGGGGCAGAGAAGCTGCCTTTTACTTCTCCATACAGTTTGTTTAAAAGACTTTGAACAGCACTTCATATTCTGGTTGCTCAAATCTGTTTGGTACTTCCGTGCATGGTTCATTTTGTATACCATGTGGAAGTCTTTCATGGATATTTTTTCTTGGAACTTGTGTGTGGAATAATGTGGAAGAACTTGTCTTTCCTTACTTGCCCCAAAAAGGAAGTTATTTTATCCTTCTTTAGTATGTAGCTTTGTTGACCCAACATATTTATGATGCAATACCCATTCAGAGAGTTGTTGGAGATCCTTTTGGGAATTGTAGAGACACAGAAAGGTAATGATTGCTGAGGGTCTGGAATCAGCATGCAAATTAGATTTGGAAGCCACAAAGAAAACTGCAATTGCTAACTTAATCCTGGAATTTCTGGATCAGGCTGATGGTATCACAACGTTCTGAGATGATGCTTTTTGGCTCTGAACTTTCACATGTAGAAACAGATCTCCCTTAACCTCTGATGACAGAGCACAGGACTGAGGAAAGCTACGCCAATTTTCTAGGATAGGCCTAACTTTACTTTAGGATATGACTGTAAAAATTGAAGACATGTATTTAAGCCCTGAGCAAGACCATGAACCTAAGCACATACTTTTCCTGTAATGCGAACACACCCTCAAAGTTATTTGTGAAAATGAATGGTGATGCTAACCAACTAGCTTTCAGAGGCTTTTTCTACGTGCACGTTGAAGAAGCTGTCGTTTGTCTTCTGGACATGTAAAGGAAGGGTACTCCCAACAGCTTAAACAAGAAAAGTCAGAAAGAGGGTAGAAAACGGAAGCAGATGTGCAAGAGAGAGCCTAGTATAGTCTACTGGGGAAAAGGAGGAGAAAAAAAGGAAGAAGGGCTGATTTGTTGCTGTACAAGTTGAGAAGGCAGTAAGAGCAGTGTATGCTCTTGTGCAGAAAGCACAGATGTCTCTGTTTTTTTACTAGTTTCCTGGTACCTTTGCAAGAAATGAGGACATTCAACAGCTACAGTACTCCCCATCTTTGCTTGTATTTGTCTCTTGTAATGAGCTGTTTGGGATGAAGCCATAAGGTACTGACAGGTCTGGCAATGGCTAATTAGAAATGATGAAGGGAAGCAGCGCAGTAAGGAAACCCTCGAAATATATTCTTCATGAATGCTGTTTAAAGTTGTCTGACTGCTTTTGCTGACAATTAGATTAAATCTAGGTTTAAATGGGAGATTGGTTCCTATTTAAGAACAAGGGCATGTGTCTAGTTATTCTCATCTTTGTTTCACCTGATTAAATATTTTCATGCTCATCTCCAGGCAAAAATTTCTGTATAGGTGTTTGTCCATTTACTTTCATATGGCCTGTATTCAGAACATCTCATCTGTCTCAAGTTCTTGGAGGACGTGGAAAAAGTGAATGTGGAGAAGTCTAAAATACTGCACTTGGAAAATGTTAGAGAAAATGGCTTGAGAAATGTTTTGCTACCTGGAGAAGAGCTGTATTCCACCTTTTGGAGAACAATTGGTATTGGACTTCTTGGCCTTGTGTTGCCGTTCTGCTGAGATTCTTTCATTAAAGAGAAAGCAGTGTGAACCAGGATGTAGCAAAACTCAGAATTAACTGTTTAGTTATATGTTTGCCAAGATCTGTCAAAAAATAAAAGCTTCCATTAGCCCAGTGGTTTCCTTTATTTTGTAGGGGGGCAAGGCTTGATTGCTTATGTAATTAAACATCTGTGCATTAATTTTGGAAAATGTTTATGGTATGCATTTGATACTATTGGCTGATAAATAGATTATTTGTCTGCATACGGGATCATATTTATGTGTGAAGTAATATAGAGCAGATGCTATTAATAGTTTGGGATCACAACATTACTCATAAACGGGGAAACCACAAGTACGTTATTCAGATCATCCCAGACAAGTGCTAGTGCAGCCGTTACACCATGGTGTGAGGCACACGTATGCCATGTGAGTGCCTTTGAGTTCAAAGAATGCCTGTTCAAGTTACTCTGATGAGTACTGTTTTCTGTCCCTCACATTTAAAGCTGGTTATTGATAAGCAGAAGTAGGAAGCAAGGATGAAACATTGCATGCACTTGTAAAATGTCCTCATGTGTTACATTTCACCATCTATCAGGACAAAAATTAAATCTGGCTTCAATGAGCAGACAGAATTTTGGCTTTCCAGTCATTTCTAGCTGATGTCGATCAGAAACATTGGCATCAAGGCAACTGCTGTCTTAAAGTTCAGAGTAATTCCTGTCTGTGCCCACCTGCTCTGTATGTATGTGTATAGTATAGTCACTAAACATGTAAATTCAGTTATGTGCAGGCTTGGTTTCATTTGTTTCACTGTTTTTGGAACATTAATGGTGATAATTTGTCAGCCTTTCTGTCTTCCTGTGTATTCCTCTATTCTTTCTCTGTGAATTGAACTTTTTGTGCAGAATAAATGTTTCTGTACTTAGACCATTGATTGATATAATTCAAGTACCGCACTTAGCATAACTTTGGGCTTGACTAGCAGCTTTTAAGAATGCAACACTAGAAATGGAAGTTTTCTGTCTGTGCAAAATGGATACAATTTTCACGCTCCCCTGTCAGTATACTTCACTCATGTAGCTGGGACATCTGTTTTGGATTGTGGAGCTGTTCCATCTCCATGCCTGTCAAATACCCAACCTGTCCAGTAAGAATGCCAGCAAGACAGAAGACAAATCTCAGAATAACTTTTGTGATACCTGCACTTTTGTTCTGGGGAATCATGCCAAGGTCTAGCAAACAGATTTTATACAATCTATTGATTTGATAAGTTGCAGTGTGAAGGAATGAGTACTCAATTAGATTAAAAATTTTGTGGAAAGGGTTACCAACCTTCTGCAATGATACGGTCCTCCTGTTGCTTTTACATAGCATGATAGTGAGTTATTAATTTGTGCACAGGACTGGAGAGGTCATCTATTCTGGAGCAGAGGCGAGAATAATAAGATATTTTCGGCCTAATTGCATTTTCAGGAGTAATAAAGGGCATACAATCCCTGTTTTGCTTACATGTACCTAATTGTCATTTGTGGCTGTGATGAGCAAGAAGTCTAAAGGCTGTACCTAGCATTTGAAGAAATGTTGTAATTACTGTACATCTATAGCACAAATTTGTAGTTTGAGCCTCAGGTACTGCTGCAACAGACACTGGCTTTGTTGCAGGGCCAGCTGGACATCTCTCCTCCTCAGACCCATAAGTGTACCCCTTTCTGTAGGTAGGAGCAGTGCCTTTACTGCTGGGAGGGAGGATTCCTTGTCTTGTCCAGCTGTTGGATTGGGTCCTGGGCAGTGGACCACTCTGTACCATCCCCACTCATCCTGAAAACCTAACTGGCTTGGGCACTCGTGGTTCTGCCTTCTGGGACACTGATCAGTTGGGAGTAGATTGGACAGCATTTGTCAAACCCAGGTTTGGTTATGTTCCTTAGCAACCTTTGAGGGTTTCTTCCCTTGAGCTATTATTTCACCTTCTGCTTAAAATAAATCTCTGAATATATCAAGCACTGTATTAGTAAATTATTACTGAACAGCTGTATCTGTTCATTTACAGCTGTAGCCAATAGCAGATGCTTAGGGAAGGGTATAAGAAACAGACATATATAAACTGATCCTTTGATGATACACTATCCTAACTTTTGAAAACAGCAGTTTAGGGACTTTCTGATCTGAAGGTTGTACCTAGACAATTGTATTTTGCAGCTCTTCATGGACCCCTCCTCTGTCAATTTGTCTAACCCATTTTTTGAGTCCATTTTAATACTATTGGTCTCGTCAGCATTCAGCCGCAGCTGAGCTCTGCATTACATGAGATGTTCCTCTGTTTCCTTACTTTAAGTTTGTTGCCTGATAATTCAGTAGGATGCCTTCTAGTTCTTGTGTTAGGAAAACCAGTGAATAATCACTCTATATTCACCACCTTCATAACATCCATATTTTATAGGTCTATACTGAATTTCCTCTCAAACATTTATTTTTAAAGCTGAAAAGTGATTGCTGGTCCCTCTAGTGTATTTTTTTTCATGGAAGCCATTCTATGCTTTGGTCCTTTATATCTTTGTATCTTTGGCCATTTCCTCTATATTTTGTGGGTTTGAGAAGTCCTTTTTGAGACAGGGTGACCAGAAATAGTAGTCGAGGTGTAAGCACATCAGAATTTTATATAGTGCTATAACACTGATTTTTTAATTGTTCTTTTTGATTCGCAGTAAGTCCCAGCTTCTTAGTTCAAGAGCTCTGTTTGTCTCAAGCACCATAAAGTACCTGAAATGGGAAATCCTAGAAAGTATTCCATGCCATCCAAGCAACACTCTTGAAAGCACTCTGAGAGGCTTCTATTTTATTGCAATTATATGCAATGGTGGCGTTTCATGCAAGGCTAACATAGTGACAGTTCATGGTGGAACCTCTCAGCCTCTCCTGGGACTTGTTGCGTGTGAACTTCTGGGCTCTGACATGCCAGTGCTGCTGTGACTACAGGATTGTCTGAGAGAAGAGTTGATCTCAGTCTGCTGTAGGTGGCATTTGTGGGTATTTTGCCCCAACACGTTTGTCCTAAGCTTTATTAATGACAGCTCTTCCATCTCGGTGGCAAGTGCTTAACTAATGGTTTGTTTTGTTTTGTTTTCTTTTTTTCTTTAAAAGCATGTGAAATTTGTGGGAGAGGGGTTGGGGGGCAAAGTAAAGGTTTTATTTTTGTTAGTATTGCACAGAACATGTCGTGATTACTTAGTGACTGAAAGTAATAATAGTTTAATACCTGACCCTAGGACTTTGAATCTGAGCTTGGGACTGGGATGGGTTTGTTGTTGCTGTTTTTTTTCTAATTACTATTAATTTTAGGGGGATTAGAGGTGAAGGAAATAATGATAACAGTCTGGAATTTAGGGTCCTGCAAATTCCTAAAGTATCAGAGTATTTTTGACTTTAAAGAATTGAACTGCTTACAGCACAAATGCGTTCATGCTTAATGCAATTAGATACATTTCCCCGAATGTTAATTTAACAAAACCTTTTCCTTTGACCTGGAAAAAAGGATAAATAAAACATGATGCTGCTTGCTTCATACAGTCTCTTCTTCCTTCCGCTTTAAGCCGGCTCCAGTTTATTCAGACAAAATGTTAGGGAAGATTTGGATTCTTTTTCTCATAAAACCGGAAAGGAAATCCTTTGGATTCTATTCTAAAATTGGGAAATATGAATAGGAAGCATGTGTAGACTGTGCTATCAGTGCTGTTGTGTGTGGTGAGTTAAACAACTGGATTGGAGTAGTACATTTGTTTAACCTCCTAGCATAATGAGCTGCCAGGGGGATTGCTCCACTTAATAGCAGCCGTTCATTACTCTGCAACCATTTGCAGTGTGTTATTTCTCTTATAGCAAAGAGAATTGGCGGTTCCTAGTTTTAGCTTTCTTTATCTGTGACACTTAATGTCAACAGCCTTGAGACTTTGCCAAAACAATCCTAACAAATCCTAATCCCAGTGTTTCAAGGTAAGTATTTGCTTCTCAGAATTCTTCTGTATTAGTGCTGCATGTTTACACTGGACCTTTTTAAATGCAACAGTGATCAAAGAAATATTTGAACTGAACAATATGTTTATTTTTTTTCTCTGAAGGCACTTTGCATGTTCGTTCTTCTTACCTTTCACTACCATAGCTATGAAATTTGTGGTAGAAGGCATTTTGGGGTGGTGATGCTGCTGCCTTTGTATTATAAGGACCATCAGACCAAAATTAATTATGAGACAATGAGAATTCCATTTATTATGACACAGATGTAGTTTGATGTGCCAGGCTGTACACTAAAATGTCAAAAGTTTCAAAATTAACCTACAGCTGAAGCCACCCTCTACCCAAGAGCATAATTAATGCTTGTTGTTGTTCAAAGGGTGGAATGTAAAAGCAATAGAGCCTTTATAAAACAGAGATCAATTCTTTAAAGGCATCCCATTTACAAAAACTAGCTGAACTGTCAAGGGAAAAGAGAAATTTTTGCTAATGGCAAAAGAAATGATTATTTTAGGGAGTGAATTAATAGGCTATTAATGAGCCTTGTTCCCAGTGCATTGTTCACTTCACACTTGACAGCAGCTCCATGGATCAGAATGGAATGTGTCTGTTCTTAACTGTGAGTTTTAATATTTTGCACTGAAAGATCATAATGTTGCTTCATCATTAAAATAACCACAAAATTAACTTTTGCCCCAAGGGAAAGACAGATGGCAGTTTGATGGCCTCATTATTCTTTTTTCTTTTTAGCAAGAGTAGGGTTTTATATTGGCTTATATAATCTTGAAAGATCTCTGAAGAAACTATTGCTAGCTAGAAGAATAAAAAAGATATAGCCATATAATGCAACTGAATTTCACTTTTCTAAAAATTTTAGTTGTAACAGTCTCATGCATGTGTCTAGTTCTTTTTTACTGCAGTAGGAGTCATCCCAGCAGCTACTCCCAGTAAGTAAACTTGTCTCACTGAAGTCAGGAGTAATCCTACCATTGTCTTAGTAGGGCTAACATTTCGCCCACAGTGTATACAGTTACACACAGAGGGGTCTTCACAAGGTCAGATCTCAATACGTAATAGATGATGGCACGCTCTCGTAACGTAAGTAGAGGAAGATGCGTGTAGTGATTAGAAGTGAACAGCCACAAGGTCTCCAGTTAACTTGCTATGCATCTTTGGGTGGTGTGCCTACCACAGGTGTGCCTCAGCATGCCCATTTCCAATAGAGCATTGCATTAGGTAGTTCCTATTGGCTCAGAAAGGAATTTGTGGATGCGTGGTGCTTTTGAGAATCTGGCTAAATAAATCTCTAACTACATCGCAGGAACTTAGTTAATGCTCACAATGGACTTTGAAATAAGGGGAAAAGGCAAGGCTGATTACAGCCCATCTGTTCAGTTCAAGCACGAATTCTGCTTATTTGTTATATTTTCTGTAAGTGATATGAGAACAATTCACATATTTATTTTGTCATCTGAAAAGGGCTTGTGATAGAGAGTGATGGAATGAAAAGGAAAATGTGTACTTGATAGGCCACAATTGTCACTACATGTGCAGGAACCTGTCATAAGCAAATTATGACAGCAAATGAACATTTTTGATCTTTGTGGACTTCTTTAGGATGTGTGACCATGAAAGCTGGATTCCTTTCTGGCCTACGTATATTCCTTTAGTTTGAAACCTAAGCATTCTTAGGAATGCTCTATCAGACAGAGTACATGGAAAGTTGTGCCTCCACCAATGCATTTCCTCATTTGCTGTGTTCTAGTTTTCAGCTCAAATGTAAGGCAGGAAGAATGTGTTTGACTTGTTCCAGCTGGTTCCAAGAAGTTATTATAGCTCAGACAGCTTAGATTCAGGGGCATTTGTTTGCCCAAAGAGGAGGAAAATGGCCAATACCCTGGCTGCAGAGACTCAGTACTCTCTGGGGTGCCTTCTACATGAAAGGACTGTTTAAAACAGACTTACTGGAGCACTGTGTGGTAGAATGGCACAAACCTTCCCTAGCACTGCAGAAGAGCTGACCTCTTTCTGTCTCAAATGCAGACTGTTTTGTCGCATTGAATGTAAGTGGGCACTGCTCAGGCAAAGCTTCTACTGCAGCGTCTATTGCAAATTAAGGAAAAGGAAATTAAATTCCATCCTTAGGTGGAAATTAATGTCTGTGGGCAGTGTTCTTTCAGCACACAGGTGATATGCACTGCAAGCAGAGGAATTCAAGACTGACTTCTTTGGCATTATGTAGGACTTACACAGGCACAACTGACAGCTCAGTCTAGGCTACTGTCTTCACCACTGTTGGATTAAGATGGACAAAGGTATCAAAATCCAAAATGGAGTAACAGTTGAGTAAAATGCTAATTAAATCTAGGAAATGGGTCCTGTCTCAGATTCACTTCTAAGTCACAGGCTCCTAGCAGAAAAATAAGTACAACAATGAAATTAAACTCTTAATTCAGATCTAATCAACACATTTCTTTTTTCTTCATCTATAATACAATGAGTGCTACTTACTGTATTGTAGTCAAATGAAAAGGATTTATTCAGTCAGTTATCAAGGGTGAAAGACCAATGAACTATGATGAAATAAATGGAAAATTACATATTCAAGTAACACAGATCTGCATACTTCTTAAGACTGCTTATATTCGCTTCATATGGATGCTAGAAGAGTTCTGATTTCAGTACAGCCATGCATTCCCGGATGTAAGGCAGCTTAAGGAAGTCACCTAGATGAGTGGATTTGCTTTGTTTTGCATAACAGTATTTCTGTGGTTTTGACAGTGAGAAATCATGAGACAGTAGAAAACTCATGTTGCTAAAATTATTTCAGAGACTTTGGTAAATATTCCTTTTCTTTGGAAATTAGACATGTACATCCTTTCTTCCTTAGTGCATGTAAGATATTTCTGGATTTATACTCTGATAGTTAAAGGGCAAGTGCCTTAGGTTTTAATGGGACAGACTCACTAACTAGCACAAAGTTTTCAGCATCATTAACGGAAACAATAGTTTCAACCACTTGTGTCAGATCCGAATCTTATTTCTTCTGAATCTTTCTGAATAAAGTAATCTGATGATTTTTGAATAAAATTATAAAGTTTCTGATCTGAATCTTATTTCTTCTGGAATGGAAGCTAGTAGGGTTTACATCAAGGATTGATTTAGTACAATATTCTACGTGCTTAGATTTCCCGTTCATTGTAGGGAGTTAACAATCACAATCCCTTCGACTGATCAAAGGAAAAAAATTTTTGTAAATCACAGAAGAGTCTCCTTTTCCAGTTTTCAGTTTTAATGGCAGAAATTCTAAAGCTTTTGGAAATGGTATAAGATTACAATAGATCCTTTCAAGCCCTCGTGACAGAACTGGTTGATTATGTATAGCTGAAACAGAGTACCTCATCCATTATAGAAAGAACAGTAGCATTTTTCTGCCGTAAAGCTTATTAACATATTGGGTTTTATTTTTTCTTTTTTCTTTTCCCAGCGTTCAGCATCCTTAAGCATTGTGGGCTTTTCAAACAGTTTAGAAATGGAATTACCTTCAACAAGGTTATCTAGCATGGTCGATCCACAGATGCAAGGTGCAGCCGCTGTAACACTTGGCCCGTCCCCGAATGCACTTTGTGACTGTGATACTCCCCGAGAGTCGGTGCCCAGCTACAGCCTGGCATTGGGCAGAACTCCAAGTGACCTGAACCCTGGGGCTGCCGCTGGCCTCGCACCAGGCAATGCACTCCAGGGCAGCACTAAGTGCAAGGTAGGAATCACTCAAACTTCTCTACTGAAAGGGAATCCACTTTCATTGATAGCACACGTTATTGTTACTCAGTCAGTCGAAGGCAGCTATTTCAGTAAGTAAGGTTTTCCATATTTGCTATTTGAAGACTGATAACAAATTATTTTCTTAGGATGGAAAGGAAGAAAACTGTTAATAAAATTTGATTTTTTTTTCCCCCCCACCCCAAAGCCGGAAAATGAAGACTTCAATACTGTAGATCATCCTCTAGAAAACAGCTTGGCTACTGCTGGGCAAGATGTAGTTAATGAATTAACTCTTTCTATGCAAAAAGTGCTGGAAGAACCTATTAATCTTTCGATCAAAAAATCTCAACATTGCACTTCTCCTTCTGAACTGCTCAGCAACACTTCTTTCCTGCCCGTGAATGCCAGAATGAGACAATTTAGAAGCAAAGAAGGTACCAGGCTTTTCATTATTTCATTTAGGTTTTTGGTCTGTCTTTCTTAACGCTGTGCATTGCAAGCATTGCAAAGCAGTATGCTTATTAATGTACTTGCATATAAATGTGCTTTTCCAGCAAGCTTTGAATATTATCAGAGTACTTAATCCAATGGAGAAGCATGTTTGATCTCATTTGTGCAGGAAAAACATGGAAATGATATGCCTTGAATTTGTAACATCCTTCATCTATGAACCAGAAATGAGTGTGTCTGTGTGAAGTACCTGGAGTATTAGTTCTCTTAGAAGCACTCCTGTTAATGAGACCTGCAGTTATGACTATTGAAGAGCTGGTTTGAAGAGTCCAAATTCAATTAAAAAAAAAAATTACTTCTGAAATGTAATGTGCCTTCTGCTAAGTCCTTCACATCAGTAGCATAGCAAATTTTTGTTCGGTTAATATATTGCACAGTATGTGCTTTTGCTTGGCTTTGTCTACTGTGGAACTCTCTCTTCAGCCAAGGCCTATTTCTTCAGTAGTAATGGAGAATTAGACCTTACTTAACTCTTTTCATGGGCAAATTGCCAGCATCCTTGTGCTACACTCATTCCTGCAAACTCTAGAAGTCAATGGGACTATTCATGCAAGCAAGGGATTGCAGGATCAAGCTGTTATCCTGTGACTTATGCCAATATTTGGCTGCTTTTCTCTGTAAAAGATGAATTAATATTTCTATCTCTGTGCTGTATTCAGAGAATTCTAATTAGTACAAAGGAGGTCTAGCTCAGTAAGCCAAGGAAATGTGTTTGTCTTCTCTTAAATGTACTATGCCAAATTGCGACAATTATGCCACAGTCATTTGTGTCAGTTGTAAGAATCAGGCGCACCCCTAAAAAGCTGTGCCTCAGTCAGGCTTAAGTGTCTCTGAGAGTAGCAGCTTTGTAGTATCTGGTTTAAGTTGCGTGACACTACACACAGAAAGCAGCCCCAACATACACAATTTCACTATAACGTGCTACAAGTTTGCTCTGTGCAAACCACAGGTCCTCTTGTGCAAGAGGATGGAAAGACTAGAGCGTTGAATTTGATGATGCTCCCTTTTCACAAGGAAGGATCAGGAGTGAGCAATTCCCATCCTGCTCTCCCTGTTTAAATGTGTGCAGTGAGGGGACACCTGAGGAGATGCAGCCACCGTATGCAGTGTGCACCAGTGAGACAGATTAACTCTGTTGCAAAGGCGACATTATCTTTGCTAGTGGTCTCGGCAGGGCTTACTGGCTTCAGCAGTGCTGTGCTGCCAAACCCCACTGCTTCTGGTATATATCTCCAATGACTCATCCTTTTCTAAAATAAAACCTAAATATTTCAGCTTAATTTACAACAAAATACTTCTTATCCTAGCCCCAAAGGATGTGCTAAAAATTGTACATCATTTCATCATTTTCCCTCTTGCAGCCACTTTTCTTCTTATCAGGGCTTGTGTAAACACCCTGCCCTCTCCTTCTCTTTCCTAGACTAAACAAATTTCATGGTTTCAGTCTCTCCTCATGGATCAGAGTTGTGATTTTTTAAAACCACCTCATTCCTGCTGTGCTATTCTGGGTTCTCTGCAATTAAGGATTGCTGCCCCCAGCCAAAGGCAGTGCTGCAGCTGAGGCCTCTGGGGTGCCATGCAAAGCCAGGGTATCAACTTCTTGTGTCTTACATTCCTCACTACACTGCAGGATGGCATTCGCCTTTTTTGCAGCAGCAGCATTATGTCCTTGACTTGCATGTAGTGAATGGTCCACATTAACCCTTAGTTCCTTCTACGCAACAGTTCCCTAGTCAGTTATTTTCCTTTGTGATTACATTCATCTGATCCTTCATAAGCATAATACTTACAGTCTTACTGATTTAGGAGATTCTTTTTTTCTGATGTGTTAAGATCACTTTTTAATTGTGAACCTTCTCCACAGCTTTTGCAATGCCTCTAGTTTGGTGTTTTGCACAATTTTATAGTTACTATTATTTCATGAGCCAAGTTGCTGATGGAAATGTTGATTAATAGTAGGAACCCAGCACTGCTGGAACATCCTCTGGTTTGACAGCATGCCATGAGTGCTGCTCCTTTGGCTCAGTGTGCAGTCACCCTTTAGTAATTCTGTCCAGAGCCATGACTACCACCCTTCACCTGAGCAACAACCACAAGTGAATAACACTTTAGGAGTGACATGAAATGCACCTTTCCTTGTCAGTCTTGATTGTGTTGTGTTTCCTGTGGCTGGGAACAACAGAGTATCCTAGAGGCACATTGTTTTCGAGCCACGGGTGAGGTACCATTGACCTGAGCTAGATTTTCTTTAAAAAAGCATGTTTTCCTGGCACTCACTTATCTCCAGATAGCCATGATATTTGGTTTGTTTTCTTGTTAGTATTGTATCAAATTCATTCCTAACAAAAGGAGTTACTATGAAATTTGGCAGTGGACCGGTATTTACGAGGGCATCTACTGGGGCATTCATCTCTACCCCATCCCATCTCTCCAAAGTTGTATTGTTACTCTTGTGTCTAGTATCAGTCAAGAGCTACAGATACTTGCATAACAGATAGTTTTGAATTCATATGTTTATAGATTACATAGGTTGAAGGACAGAAAGGAATCATACACAGTGTAGCTTTCATCCCTCAGTGGCAGAGGGGAGACACAACTTCCTTCCTGTTTTCAAGTAGCTAGAATTATCCAAAGGCTTCTTAGGATGGAGCAGGAGACCACAGAGACTTCATGAGCCTCAGGGGTTCAGACCTCAGTTTTCTCAAGCGAAGGCTGTATAGCAAAGAGGATTACTTAGGTTGTTCCATGTATATGGATGAATGTGGCTTGGCTGTGTACACATATAATTCCCTGGGAATGTAATCATTTCGACAAAATATTCTGGAAAGGCTCCTCATATTCAGTACGGAAGCTGTGGTTAAAAGCAAAGAGAAAGACAAAGACTGTATCCCAGAATAGAAAATAACATACACATTTTCTATACATATAGATTAAATGATTCCATAATTCACTTATGATATCATATTAAACACCAGTCAGAAGTACATGAATATCAAAGTACTTTCTACCCTAATCTCTTGATATTATAAATATTTTATTCACTTTCTTATCTTCTTTTCCAGATTCCAATAACTGTGAAAAGGAACATTTTGAAATGGATATGAAAAACAATCAGAATGTCAGGTAACAGAATCTTTTTTCATACAAAAGCACTGGCCATGAAATTTTATGCAGGTATTTAGAAAATTTGTCATAATGATAACAGAGAACTTAAAAACAATGCAGGATTCTTTATTGATAATAACTCTGAAAGTTGTAAAGTATTCTCTTAAACTTGAAAACAACAGTTTAAAAGAAGTGGTGAGTTCATGTATTTCTGGTTTTCTGTGTAATTTTCCAGAATGAATAAATATTTGCAAACTTATCTCACTTGAACAATTAGAAACTGTTTAGCCCCAATTAAACCTAAAAATTATAATGGGAACAGGATTAACATTATCTCAGCAACTTTATAAAATTTTGTTTTCCGGTACTGCTGTGATAATATTTTGAAGTAAAGTTGATGATGTGCTGTGTTCCTGCTTGAAGCCAGCCACACTGAAAAGTATCAACCATGACTTAAATTGGAATAATTAAAACAAAAATATACAGAGCAGGGCAAACTTTTAGCACAGAAGTTAGTAATGCATTTACACGTATGAATTTTGAAACTTCGTAGGGAGGATAATTCTGTGGAATATGACTGAATTTAACTGTGTGTCATTTTGATTGTAGAGCTGGCCCTAAGGAGCAGAAGATCCCCTATGTGCGACTGGAACGTCTGAAAATACATACATCAGAAGCAGGGGAGCTGCCGGTGTTTAAGCTCCAGCCACAGGACAATGAACAGGAGGGCAATTTCCTCCTGATAATTGAATGTGGGACACAGTCTTCAAGTATGTCTATAAAGGTGAGTGGAATTTCCTTGAGGCTTTACCTACTTTTTCCCCTTTATCCCACTGGCTTGTACCCACAGTTTCTGGAAGTTATTATACACTAAACAAGTCTGTTGATTCATTTCACCCTTGGACACTTCTGTGATGGGTTGAAGTAATAGAGAATACAGCTTTAATTTGCTGTGTAGCTTCCTGATAAGTCCATTTTCTGGACTGGATAGCTGTAGTGTTTTTGTATTCTAGCAACAAACCTGGACCGTCTGTCCAGTTACAAATATAGGATAAATAGCTTAAAACTGACCTGAATGCATATTTGAGTGATAGGAACTGATTCCAGAAATCAGTGTAATAGATTTTTAAAAGCTTTGTATTCTGTTGCTTCATTGGGGTTTTGAGTGTAAACTTCTTTCCACAGAAGGCAATGGGAATTTCTGGTGGGAACAAAAAAATATACTCTTTTTTTTTTTTGAGCTGTTTGCTGTAAAATTTGCAAATAAGATTGTAAAATATCCTGTTTCTATCATCTGTGATATGAAATCTGTACAGCGCTCTCAGAGTGCTATTACATTGTGGTATGTGGAGGAAATGACTTGACCAAGGTGACCTGGCCAGCCAGTGGCAGCACCGAGCTGAGCATGGGCCTGCTGAACCCCACTGCCCTCTCCAGTGGAGTTCACTGCAGAGAAACCATTTTGTCTGCAGATAACCACTGCTGGTGTATGCTTATATATGAAAATGGTGATTGTGTGACTCCAGATTTTTCTTCCTCCAAGATAAATAAAGATAGTCCACCTGAAGGACTGAAATCCAAAGAGGAGAACTCAGAGGACAGAAAACTTCTCCTGTCCCAGACTGCAGGACAGACACAATCTCCTCCTGTAGATACTCTGTCCGTTGATCAAAAGCTCAGCAATGGCATCTCAACCATGAAAAAATCTCCAGTTACTCAGGAAGTCAATCCAATTGAAAATGAGGATTTCTGTGCTGTGTGTCTTAACGGAGGAGAACTGTTGTGCTGTGATCACTGCCCCAAGGTCTTCCATCTCTCCTGCCATGTTCCAGCCCTGCTCAGCTTTCCAGTGTGAGTATGTATGACATTTCGCTAATGGGCTCAGTTTGTGCTCACTGCCTTGGGGCAGAATATATCCTCAGGGATGTATGTGTCAGCCTTACACAAGGGCAAGGACTGCATCTCTCAATTGCCTTTTTTGTTACTTTTCTTGCAAGGGGGAGAATTGTCTTACACACTAGGAACTAGATTAATTATTACAAGAACTGTTTCCAGCCATGTATGCCCTTTCTGCAGTTAGCTGGCCAGTACAACAAAGGAGGTGGCAGACCTGAGCTTTAAAAACATTCAGAAAAATAAAATCCTAGCTCTCATGTAACAGTTGTGGTATAGACAACAGCTCTTCTCTGCAAGAACAGTGACTAGCACAAGGAAAGGGCAATCAGTGAGTTCCTGTTCAGTTTTCTAGCCAGTTTTATGGGAAATTTAGGATTACTGGGGTTTCGTGGAAAAGTTTCCCTAAGACATACATTCCCTAGCAACTTGTCACAGATGAATTGTATGCAACAAAGAGCCAGAATTAGGTATACATCCACATACCAAACTTTAAAAGTGAGGCTGAATAATGTGCATTACTGGTGGTGTATAATTCTAAATTCTGTTACAAATCCTTACCAAGAGGGACCAGAGGCGACTTCATTTGTGCCAAAACCAAATAACTGTCTCAGCTGAGAAAAATATGCTCTGAGATATTAGTCTGGAGATTCTGGTTTATTCTTTCTGTTCAAAAAGCAGGAATTTCCATCTCTTGGCTTTTCACTCTTTTCTCTAATAGCTAAGTCATTATTAAACCTCTAGTTTCAAAACAATGTGCAAACCAGGTTTCTCTTTTAAAATAAACTTCCTAGGTGAAGTTAAATTCTAATGAAGTAAAGTAATTTCCTTAACTAAAGTCCTGTATTCATAATTCTTTAGTATGCCTTCATTTATAGATAATCAGGCCTTGATGTTGCAGAAGTTGCATCATTGCCTTCATGAAATTCTTCAAGAGGTTTCTGAAAACGGATCTACTAGTAAGGACACTTTTGCCCATGCAGAATTATGTCTATTTGGTTTGGGAACCTGTGTACTAGCACACATTATAACCTTTTCTGATAATGTTGATTTCTTAGATAAATATGTCAATTATCATATCAACTGATAATAAATATATCAGTTGTCAGACAGATCTGGTTTTGTCTTATGACTCAACTGTTGGCTATTTTTCCTTATATTTTGTAAAACCAACACTTGAATCAATGCAGGTGCACACACTGCTGGTACATGATTTCAAACACTATTTTTTCTTTTTCTTTTTTTTTGTGACAGAAGAAGTGCAATGAGTAGAATCTGAAATTAGTACACTTTTAAATGGATTCAAATCTCTTGAAGAACATCTAGTACAATGGGCTTCAGATTGCCTGCTATTGTAATACTAGTTAAGGATGAGAGTTGTTTCGAAATACAGTGATTCCTGAGGTTTGTTATTTGACAAGGTTGCTGACAAGCTTTTTGTTTCTTGTTTTGCAGGGGAGAATGGGTGTGCACGCTTTGCCGTAATCCAGTGAAGCCAGAGGTAGAATATGACTGTGAAAACACACGCTACAGCCACAGCTATAATGCACAATATGGCCTCGATGACTATGACCAGAAGGTGGGAATAACTATATATTGTACTATTTAGAAAAGGACATACAATCTCAGCATAAGGCTTTGCCTCTTCATTGGAAAGATGACTGTTTTGACTTGGTTGCTACTCAAATGTTTCAGAGAGTAGTAAATACAACAAAAGTATTGTTAGTATTCAGTTATACCACTCCCTTCTATCTAGACATTGCTGTTCAATTTTAAAATGAATGAGGTGTTATAGGAAGATGAAATAGGCATATCTGGAATTCCTTTCTCCTTTGAACAGGGAAGTTGCACTCAGCAGCAGAGCAAGCTTCCCTGAGTCAACTTTGCCTGGCTTTCTGCTGCTCAATCTTTTTCTTTTAAGACTTGGCACCTTCTCAGACATCTACTTAGGCCAGTTGCAACAACATTTTTGTGATGCAGACACTTCTTGACTTTCAGTGGGATTGAAATCATTACACGGTCTTCATATGCGCCATTAATCCCCTTGAAGATAACATTTAGGCACTGTTAACTCAGCCTAGATGAAAGCTTATCTCTTTACGTCCCCACTACCAGTTTCCTCTGCCAAATCTCCCATGAAAAAATGCCTTTTCTTAAAGTCCACTTGGTACTCGGAAGCCACGAGTTCCAAATAAATGACCTGTATATATTGGCGACAGCTGGACAGGGAGGCTAAGTCCGCACAGCTGCGTGCACGTGCTGAGCTGGTCCTGCACAAATGAAGCCACAAATAAGGCACTGGTCTAGTCTGGGCGCCATACAAAAGACAACAGCAATGGGTCTTAGAGCACTGGGGCCCCTTGGCAAGGCCTATGAACATAGCCACAGCACTGCTCAAATTCATCCATGCTGTTTCCAGACCTGAGCTACTCTGTCCATGAAGAGCTGGACATAACTTCTTGACATTGATGTGATTTCTGTTTCTATTGGATTGGGTACAACTGGCCAGAAATAGATGGGATTTGGGTCTTGATTAGCGAGGTTCTGTTTAGAAAAAGGATTTGAGTAGAAATACTGTTGCTTGTGAGCAAACATGGCTTATAATGTTTTTGTAGTGCATTTTTTTGCATCAGTGGAAAAACCAAAGACTAGTATAAGTATTTTACAAGTTAACGATGGTTAAACGGAACTGTTTTCATACAGTACTACCAACTACATAACTTAGAACCATTTGTATGAATGTATAGGAACAGTGTGAAACATTTTCCTTTGAACTGTTTCCACGCTTGCTGCTGTTCTTTTAGTCAAAAGCCAAGGAATACATCTGGAGTGCAGAAAGGAAATAGTAATAGCAATGAAGTCCCAAGAGTTTCCAGGAAAGATACATGCATACAAAAATTTTTACATAATATTTCTTTTCTTGCATTTTTTACTACCCTGGCTTTCAAAACTATAAACATGCTATGAGGCAAAACGTCCCCCAGATTAGAGTGAAGTGTGCCATTTTGCATCAGAAATGCACAGACTACATGAAAACTCCCCTTGTTGTTAGTATGATTGATTAACTGTGGGCAAGAATGAAACTCACTTGTTTTGAATTAAAATGTATTTCGAATTTGGCTTCTACAGAAGTGTGAAAAGCTGGTGCTTTCCCTGTTCTGCAGTAGTATGAGCCTCCCATTCCATGAACCCGTCAGCCCCCTGGTAAGTACTGCACATGCATGGGTCAGAGGGAATCCAAAGAATACTCTGGCACACCTCACAAGTTTCTCCTTTGTCTTCTTGAAAGATATTAATTAGCTTTTTTACTGAACAGTATTGCTTTGTGGGGAATGGCAGGTGTTTCCCTCTTGCAAGTGTTTTGAAGGTGCCACGTCAGAGGCAGGTAAATGCTGGTCAATGTTCTCAGGCCAGGTTTGGATGCCAATTTAAGATGCTGGTAGGATATTAAAGGTATATGAGGGGTTCTAGTGATTAAGAAAGTTGACTTGCTGCATACATGGAGGACTTCGCACTGCCATAAGACAGGTCTGCTTTAGAAATAACCCTGGCCTCCCTCTTTTCTAGTGTTTTGCACAAAGGTGGTAATGTGACTGCGTTCAGGGGAAGATGTAGAGACTGCTGTTTCATCCATGTACTCAACATTTGCAATATTAACTGGCTATTTTAAGGAAGATGTAGATTTACACTATTGTAACAACAGAACACAATGTGAAATAAGTTGGAGGATGAAAACGAGGGGAAAAAAAAAGGGTTTATGTGAAGGAATAGTCCAAACAGCAACATAAAAAACATTTCACCTAATAAAGCTTGCAATGAACTTATGGAACTCATTACCTAATGAGTAGGTTTTGACCCAGAAAGATTTAAGGAGTGGGATATCCTGGTAGCTGGTGCCCATCGAAAAAGACTTTTGTTGAACTTTAAAAAGAGTGCATAGTAGCATATTTTTAGTCACTCTTGGCAGACTACTTCCCACCGTATTAGCTGCCAGTATCTCAGCACATTATTTTTATAACTGCTTGGGGGAAATGTTAGCTAATTGTCAATGTTACATATATTATTGATTACGGTTAAATGACGACATTTATATCTGGGGATAAACTTTAGAAAGTGCAAATAGCAGAGTAGTCACTGAAGTGTGCTGTTTTCAAGATCAGTCTTGCAAGCAAATATGTTTTTAATCAAACCAGAAGCACCCAGGAAGATGATGTGCAAGTGTAGGCACCAAAAGACTAGAGCTCTCTTCCTTGATGCAGTGAATCCTCTGCAGTGACTTCTGTCCAAACTTGGATAGATGTCACTGGAAAGGAATTGTTTTAATTAAAAAGGTTACATGGCTGTGTTTTATTCTTATTGCAGGCTCGGCATTATTATCAGATCATCAAAAGGCCAATGGATTTGTCAATTATACGAAACAAGCTGCAAAAGAAGGACAAGTCCCACTATTCTGCACCTGAGGAACTTGTGACTGACGTGCGTCTCATGTTTTGGAACTGTGCAAAGTTCAATTATGTAGGTTTCTAATACGCATGGGTGAGGGGGATACAAACCAGAGGGCTGCTCTTTCAAGCTGTCACAGTGGTGTAACTATTGGTTCCACTGACATCAGACAGGGTTTGGGATAAACAGAAGTATTAATCAGTTTTACTCTTTGGAAATGATTTTTTTTTTTTTAATGACAGAAATGGAGATATATATGGATCTGAGGACTTGAGATACATATGGATCCAAAATTAGAGGGATGTCTTAGCGGATAACTTTTAGGAATGATGCTGAGTTTGCTGTGAGAAGCCAGTCATAGCCAGCAAAACAGCTAGAGAAAATTCAGGTCCATAGAAATTCCTAAGCAATGATGACTGCTATTCTTTCTAGTTCACTGCACATCTCTTTTTCTTAGAGGTGCAGAAACGTGTTCCTTAATAGCAGCATCTGTTTTTTACTTACATTGTAAATGCAGAGGGACTAATGGGCTGTGTGCAGGAGACTAATGGAGATGTAGCAGACAGAACCAAGGCGAGACATTAGGGTAAGGTAGTCATTTGGCTTTGATCCTCAATGATTTCTGTGTGCAGTAGCACTGAATGGTTATTTATTCTCTTACAGCCAGATTCAGAGGTTGCTGAGGCTGGACGATGCCTAGATTTATTCTTTGAGGGCAAACTGAAGGAGATTTATCCAGATAGGCATTTTCCTTCAATGCAACAAGAAGACTCTGATTCTGAAGAAGTGGAGAGTCAGAACAGCAAAATGCCCCCCCAAGATTTTCCGTGGCCATCATACGGACAGGAGTGCATTCAGCCTAAAAGGAGACGGCGCCATGCTGTAAGGCTGCAAAAGCAAAAGCATTTGGTTGCTAAGTGGCCACCCTGCTAATTCTGTTTGCAGCTACTGATGGGAAGTTTTGACAGGGCTGTGTGGGAATACTGTCAAGCTTCTATCGCAGAGATGTGATCAGTTCTACAATGTTATGTCAAGATCCTCTGAGTGGAATAAAATGTCAGTTGTGTATAAATGTGTTAGCATGAACAAATGAAGTCTCTCAGGCCACACAGTTATCTTCCTAGCAGAAAACTCTTGTCAAGATTTTTAAAAAGACTAAGCCCTCTAGCTGTTCACTGTTTGTTTCCTTTGTACACAGGTAAGTGAAAAAACTAAAAGAATGATGTTTCAGCCAGCTAACAGCCTTCCTCAGGTATGACCTCCTCAAGATATGAGATTTGCGATGAGGAATCCAGCAGCATAACTGACAGAGTTAAGGTGTGTGGGAGGAAAGCAAAGCACTCGGGCTGTTTATTTAAACTCTCCTAATCTGCTGACCATATGCCTTATTTCTAGGTCTTGTGGATAGATAACAGATCCAAACTGTTCGAATCTGTCAATATTCAATCTGTTAAATCATGTGTATGTTTTGCAGTGTTTACAACGAAGTACTAATATTTTGGTGATAGGTAATGATGATTAATAATAAAAGTAACATGCTAATAATATCTAATACTGCAGTACTGTTTTATAATCTGTTCAACGTGACATCTCTATTTTATAGAGCACAGGTAACCATGTAATAATCTTGCAACTTCAATGTGAATGTTGGCCATGCTTTGTGATAAATACAATGTGTAGTCATAAAAGCCATAATCCTGTTGTTTTATTCAATGATTTTTCTGGGAGCTTGACTGCACAAGGCCTATGAGATACAGTCTAATGTGATTATCTGATTAGCTGTTTCTTTTGAAGCAGAGCATTTTCATTAAATCATGAAAGAACAAGTGTTAATAGTGCTAATACTAGGGCTCTGTGTGAGCTGTTTCCTAGCGCATACTGGATGCTCTTTTTGCAAGGAATGATTCTTCTGGTATCTAATTCATGCTTGGTAAAGCAGCGTGGGATTTCTTGGGTCTTAAAGGTAGCATTTTTATACAACCCAAGCCAGTTGTTTTTCTTTAGAGCAGATATTGGAATTCAGTAAATTAGCTATGAAAGGAATTACATGGTTATAGAAGTGCCTATAAAATAACATCATGTATTCCTGATTTTCTCTTTACTTATTTCTTGTAGTTGTGATTACCAACAGTACTAATAGATGATGATAAAGTGTATATGTAGAAACTCAAACAGAATGAAAGGATGTCTAAGCTTTTTTTTTTTCCCCTAAATTCTGCAATGTATTGTCAGAACACCACCAAGGGCCAGAAGAGCAATTTTAGAGTTCACTTGAACAAAGGGTAGCATGTAATTGTAAAGCCTGAAGGGTGGGATAGGTAACAAGACATGACACCTGATCAGAGCGTGATGGTTTGCAGGTTGCTTCCCACCTCTTCCAGAAGCAGGTGAGCCAGATCTTTGGGTGGCCAATGCTTTCTTTGTGTGTAAGGGGCATCTTCCTCCTTAGAGCTCTTCCCAGCAGTGCAAAGCTGGGCTGTGGTCTGGCTCTGAGAGAGAAGGGCTGTTGCAGATCTCAGAACAGTTATAGTTAATTTTAATTAGGTTCCTGTAAATAAAGATGATATTTTCAGCATAGTTTATATGGGCTATTTGGTCTGGTAACCATGTATGTTATTTTAGATAACACTTTAAAGTAAAGGTTTATATATGAAATAGTAAGACGTGACTGTTATATTCTACTATCTTTGTGATTTAATGTTTGCCATTAACTTGGTAGTGAGCTAATGTTTTCTTTTCTTTGAAGAAATTAAAATCTGGATATTATAAGATGACTGGAAAACTGTGAGATGAAGGGACAGCCTTTACATTTTCTATATGTGAATTCCTATGTGTGTGTTTTCTGTCAGACTCCTGTTCTCAAAACTGTGTGTCTTGGCAAAGGGAAAGGAGTGCAGGTTTGTAATTGAATTAATCAGCCTTATCTGTGCTACAGTTATCACCTTTTCTCAGCTGGTAATTAATTCCTCCACCAAAAACCTATCTTTTACCATTAATAGCACAAAAATGATATGCTGTATAGCCTTCATCTAGGGGCCAAGGTAGAAATGGGAAAGACTAGATGACTTCCTCTTTTCCTGGAAAGGCAGAGTCAACAAGAGCCTGCTTCTATTTCTTAAAGGCTGAAAGTTTGTTAACGATACCATTAGTTTTGGAGAATACCTGTTTTAATAAAATTTATCTAGGGTATATTACACCTTTATTAAAAGTAGAAGTGTATGAGTTTGTCATCATATATAAGATAACTTTTGGATGTGTGCTGGCAGGACTCTACGGCGTGAGCACTCTTAAGGCTAGCTTTGTTTTTGATTACTTCTCTAAGACATACTAACAGTTAAAAAAAATAGTCGTAAACTTCATGTTATGTTGGTAAGCAGAACAAAACCTGAACTCATAGGTATGACTTCACTTACTTTCAAACACAAATCTGTGGGTCAGCAACTTCAGAATACGTTGCATGTCATAAGAACAACATTATCCATCTCAGACATTGCCTTAAAATTGCTGGCTTGTGATGTTTCTGCTGCTGGACACCATACCACCCGGGCCCGTAAATTCCTGGGGCGTTTACTCTGTTGAAGTCCAATTGCACACTGGTAACGGCACTGACAGATACAAAAGGAAGGGTCTCTCTTCTGAAATCTAACAGCCCGCGTCACCCAAAAGAGAAGTGATAGGTTATGTAGTTACTTCTTCTGTCACACAGCCTGTTTCACAATCCAGAATGTGTAGGAAAGGAAGCAAGGAGGAACCGCTGAAGTTTTCCACTGAAAGTAAATATAGCAGAAACAAACGCCAGAAACATTGTGGAAACCCCAGCAAATACACAAATGCAAATGCAACCAAGGGCACAATTTTCCTTTTGTCTTTAGTAATGGGTTACATGTAGAATGGGAAAATCCTCTTTCTGCTTAAGCAGCTGGAAAAGAGATTAATTACACTTCAGTAATAGGTCTGTTGACGAGGAAATGACAGCTACAAATTTGACTTTCATTCCCCTACAGACAATTTCAGAGACATACTTCCAGTATCATTATAGCAGAATAGCGTTAGAGTTATTACAAACAGGTGTTTAAAAATTCAGATTATCAAATGACTGCATGTTTATATGTGTAATGTGCTTTGCTGAACAATAAAATATGTGAAATGTATTTTTGCACATCAATCTGAAATTTTTGCTTTGAGTACATCTGCTTTCAATTCATATATGGATTATATAATACCATTTAACACTTATTAGCTAAATTGTTGATAACTACTGATGGCAAAGCAGGATGGTTACAAAAGCAGATATGCTAACACAGGAGATCAGCTTTCTATTTGTACTGGAATTTTCAATAACAAGTAGATATTTTGCCTTTTCATTTGTCAATTAGTGTAAGTTAGTGAGAACCAAACATGCTGTGAACAAGTAATAAGAAGTGTAGTTTAAATGTATGTAAACATTAAAGTGCCAAGGAATATACCACTTACTAGTAAGATGAAAAAACTATTGTAGTGTATATAATCAGAAGGAATCAGAAAAGATACTCTAAAACTGAAAATGCTAGAAATTGAAGAATTATGGAATAATTTACAAAAAATAGAACAAAAATACTCTGTTGGCAAAAAGTCAAGCAGACACTGCAAGTGTTTTTCTATCATTGGTTCCTCTCAGTTTGGTTTATGGGACTATAAAACTATCAGCAACAACTTTCTGACCTGGAGGCCTACTGGCTTGAGGGGTAAGGAATCCTTCTTTCAGGGTTACAGCTGTGCTGCTCTTCTGACATAATTAAGGGAGAATTTGTAGACAGAGGTAACTTTTTTAATGTATAAACAGGAAAATGTAGAAAAAACTTCTGGGCATATAATTCCTTCAAGTGTGAAACACATACAGGCAATAGACTTCAAAGCTAAATACCAGCTGAGTTTCTCTGACTTTAATTAGATGTCAACTAGATAATCTGAGGGAAAATACAGATAGGCAGTAGTCGTGGGCTAAGGAGGATGCACATCTTTTGAAGCTGTCTTTGTAGATCAGGAGCAAGAAGTGAGAGGTGGAGTCATTGTTTTTTGAGAAATGTTACCCCACTGTCTGTTCCTGCCCTTTAGTAAATGTTTATGAAAGTCCATTTTAGTGTGCAGTTATGTGTGTTTTTGTGAGAGCACTTAGTATATTGGTAGTATTTGGTCTACTAAGTAGACTTTTGTGGAAGTTTATATTGGGATATGTAACAGTAGGAATATGGTATTTGGATGGCTTTGTTGTGAAAAGTGTTTAGTGTGGTTGGAATACTTACTGTGGAGATGAGAAATTGCAATATTCAAGTCTGTTGTCAAATATCTAGCTCCACTTGCTCCATTTTCATTCCAAGTGTATAAAAAGAGGTTCTTGAAAGATACTTTTCAAATAACTTCTTCCTGCATAGGATGTAATTTGTAATGGATTCCCTGTAAATTCTATCTCACAGTATATTTTTGCTGCAGAAAATTCCTTTTTAGCTTAAGGAGATAAGACATGCAAGTGTTTATCCCAGAGCAAATAGGGTAGTGTCTGAAGGTCAGGGAGTATTTTACTGCTTTTAGAGAGTGTTTGAGATGGTTACCAGTTTTATGGAAGTAGCAACACTGATTTATGGTTGTGCTGTAGATGTTTGTAAGTTACAACTCTTGATCTTGATTGTAGCACCTAGGACAATTATATCAGTATGGAAGTGTTCCAGAGGTGGTCTGACATGGAGGCAATGCTTATTAAATTTGTTATGAAAGTCAGCGAGGGAATCCAGGTTTCCAGTACAGATGATAGAGATGTCACTTAGTTATTTTAGGCATAAAGTAGATGCTGTGTTCCTAGATGGTCTGTACTGAGAGGATATATCTGTCCTTTACTCCAACATTCCTCCCTTACCTGTTGCACCTGATTACTTGCCACACTAGGATGACTTTTTGACAATGTTTCTCATTAACAGTTGTGAGTTCACTTTAGATGGAAAAAAAATTTATATATTTTTTTATACACTGACATTTGGGCAGGAAACGAAACATACTTAAATATTTTTCCTTGTTTTTTGATTTGCCTGCTCTTGCTTCTGATGAAATTAGTAAGAGCAGGAATGGTTCTTACATCTCTCATAAATTCACTACTTGCTTATTCCATGATATCCTGCTCAAGGAAAATGTGTTGGTGCTGTTTCATTTTTTACAGTAGACTTCCTAGAGTTTCTTGATGTAGTGCAGGTATGGGACAAACAGGGAAGTCATGAGACACCTCATGGGAAATTACAGTGAAAACATTGTAAAATATCCAGATCAGAGCTAATGTTTGGATTATACCTCTGAAACAGTGAGATTTGCTCCTGTGGATAGACATTATAGACAGCTGGTTGCGAGGTCCTGTGCTGACTGCCTGCACTGGGCTGAACTTCTCTCCTGGCTGAATGAACAAACACAGCACCCTAATAGTGTTTCAAATTTTGAATGATGCTCGTAGAAATTCATAGAACTTAATCTGGTTTTACATTTGGCCCAGCAAATGTCAGCGTAGGGCAATCATGAAAAAGCAGCAGAACAGTGCTATCTTCAGACATTGAAAGTAAACCAGATAAACTGTGTTGTAATAGGAAAGTTAGGGTATTGGAGTGGTGGGATATTTTATGTAGTCGTTTCTGGATCATACGGTAATTTATTAGTCAGTGTGTTCATTCTGTAAATAATCACATTTTTTGCTATTTACTACACTTTTAATGTTTCTCGCAACAGCATCAGAACAGACCCAAAGTTAAGTCAAGGAAACTGTTTATGCACATGTCTATACCGTATTACATAGTCTGTGGCGCATAGTGCCACACTTCTGAATTTACAGATCACTGGGTGAAGCTAAGCAGTTCTCTCTTGCAGCCAAACAGCAAATGGAAAACACCCTTAATCTCTAATAATGAAAATATTAATAGAATGGGATGATAGCTATATAACGATGCAAAAATTCTGTAAATCACAGAAATTAAACAAAAACCTTATAGGATATGTTATTCTATGGTGTAAGTAAAGAAACAATATAGAGCTTAGATAAAGTGAAAATCAGTTCAAAATTCATCCTACATGCTACCCAAAATCTGTGTTGTATCTTACACGTAATTGTAAATACCTCACGCACCTGCAGTGCAGTGTATTAACACATACATATGGGCTTCAGTTTATGAGAAATAACATTAAAAAATTCGGTGCTTTAAGCAAACAGTGGACACTCCTCTGTTTCTTTTTCCCCATGGTCTCTGAGGGCTTTAGAAACATTGGTAAACTGGCTCTCATCCATGTTTGTCATGTACTTATAAATATTCCTCATTTGTAACGGTGAAAAACAGCATGATAAGCTAATGGAACAAGTGAGCAGCAGAGATGGAAATTGAATATAGCCCTCGGAGCTGTTTGCAGGATTATCATCTAGCAGTGTTAAATGAAAGCATTGTGAGGTTTGGGATGCACAGCTAAAACCATTCATTATGGAGGAGGGGATTTGGCTCTGGCAGCGTGCTGCAAACAGTGCTTGAGGTTAGCATCTCCAGTCCTGGAGCAGTGCTGAGAATTGCACAAACCTTTCCTTACCTACAGGGAAGTTTTATCCAGTGAAGGGGAATGGGGCAATCCTCAATCCACTCCTGCAACCCTACGACTGCCTTACAGCACAGGAGCAGTCGCAGTGGCCTGGGCAATGCGGATACTATAATGATAATCTCCGGCTGAGAGAGGTTATCTCAGGGATATTACAAACAGGATGGATTTCCTCCAGGGAATGAACCTCATAAAGGCTACCCAGAAATAATATTCCATACCATTCAAGAAAAATGAAAGTCTTCATCTTTATTTTTCATCTTCTAAATACCACAAAAATCTCCGCAGTGCCAGCACTATTGATTGGCATGAGTCTGTTGGACAAGGAAATCACAGCAATAATCTTTTGAGGTGACAGTCTCACTGCTTGGTCGTAGCTCTTGTATCATGTAAAAAGCTCTTCCCAGACCGCTAGCGCTGTGCTGTGTTGCATCATGCCAGCCTGAGCTCGGTGCCATGGGGCCTGTAATGCCAGGGGCAGGGGAGAGGCAGCCTGCTGGGCAGGTGGGAGCACCCTGGAGATATTCAGGCCCTGAGCTGGGAAAAGTGTCACTCCAGCACACCCTTCCTCTGCTGTCTTGATGACTCACATAGCAGAAGGATGTTTAATGGTAGGAGAATATATCATTTCCCTCGTTTCACTGGTCTTAATTAGGAAATATTGTAAATATCTGAGTATATGTATTGCCACAGATCTCAGCCTTCTACTCCTCTGGCTAAAGAAGGAAAGATGCCTGCAGAATTGGTCTGATTCTGCATTTGTTGGATTTTACTGCTTCCAAATAATGTATGTTCACTTTACAAACAAATTTACATTAGTTGCCTCACCTCTTTCCAGCTGTCAGTCCTGTAACACCCTTCTCATTTTGACTGAAGTTCTTCTGCATTATTAATTCAGTAGTTTGTCATTAAATGATTAGCTAATCAAATTGTTCCCTCAAGAGTACCTATGTAAATGCATTGAAGGCTGATTGATTTAACTGAGGTCACTCAGAGATCGTTTACTCTTCAAACTCACCATTATGAAGGACGAGAAACAAAGAGGAACAGCTCTCATGAGGAAAAGGTTCTCTGAGCTGGGGTAGGGGGACTGTGTCTTTTAACCGCGTACACATTTTCTTGTAATTCCTGTGGAAAAAAAAAAGGGGTCTGGAACTAAAGGTCCAAAATCACATGGATTTTTGTGTTCATATTACTCTACCTGTCAAAACTGCAGTTCAGATTTTAAAATGCATCATGATAATTAGCTGCTTCCTCCTTTGTTTTACACTGTCTCATCATATGGGAACAAAAGGAGAATTCCTTTAAAGGAATTAAAGGTGAGTAAACACAGAAGGGTGATACTACGGGGGTGGCATTGCAGTATTGTTATTGCTGTTTTTGTCAGAGAAGTTCAGTTCTGTGTGTAACTGTCCACACTGATTTGAGCAAAACTGCTGCTGCAGCTCATGTGAAAAGATAAAACGCTTACACAATTGTAAAGGGGTGGGAGGAGATGAAGATAACTTTATTTCTCCCTCAGCTAGCCTTTGCAACCAAATGAGTGTTTTCTCAGGTTCCCCAAAAGCATTTAGGTACTGGTCGCTTCCAGAGGTGGCGGCGCAGCCGGGAAGGGTCAGTAAACTGTCACGACGCAGCGAAGCTCAGGTTCCCCAACGTTTCCTGTAGACTGAGTGACACAGTGAGGCAACCTAGCCCTCTCCGGTAACGGGCGGTTCGCCACCCTGTGGTAAAGGGACGTAAAGGCTTGCACGCAGGCTGCTAGGCTGACTGCCGGGCAGCAGGCAGGGTTGGTCCTTCTAAAATAAGGCAGTTGGCTCCCTCTGCTGATTTGCGGCGTGATTTTAGTTGTTTTAAGCAACGAGCACTCTCCTCCTTTAGGTCCCGGAGGTTCCAGCATCGTTGTGCCTTCCGGTTTTAATGGGGGTTTCTTTCCCTGTGAAGTAGCTATGAAGCAGTATGTTCCCCTTTAGCTTAAAATCTGTACAGAGCTTTACAAAGATTAATATATGTATCTATAACCGAGAATCAAACTGTAATGTGGCAGCTGAGTTATAAGCATTTTAGGCAAGACCTCCATAAAACCATAATTACACCCATCTGTTTCCCTTAAGTATCCAGTAGAAAACAGTTAGCGCTTATATATCTCTTGATAGCTCTCCCTCAATCTAGTGTTATGGGGAAAGAGGGAAATTAATTTACTCCTTTATTTTCTTTCTAGAAAAAGATAGTGCTTAAATTCAAATATATGAGAAAACAAGCTGAAAGTGTTTGTCAAAGGAGCTTTATTTGTATATGGATAGTGTCAAAACAGCAGAGTTTTCCAAAAGTCTCTCTATCCCTTATGCGCCAATTGCGGAAAAGACAGAACAGCCACGTTTCTAATAAAGCTGTGGCCACATAAATAGATATTAACAATAAACAAGCACATACTATTTCTTAAAAATATGTACAGCCGCATCAAAGCTGTTGGATAAAAGAAGAGCTTTGTAAATAGCTATACAAGGAATTTTCACTGAGAAGATACACAAATAAGCCTTACTGTTATGGCCCGGCTGTTGCGTGATTATTTGACCAGATTCTCACCTGGGGTAAACTGGTGAACACTCCAGTGGAGGGCTGTGAAAGGCCAGTTTCCACTGTGGCAGGACTGATGCACCGACTCTGAAATGGATATGTTTCTATAGCCAAAAAAGGAACTGACTTGAGACGCTATCAAAAAAAAAAAAAAAAAAGAAGAAAAAAAATTGGAGTAAGAGAACTTGTCTGCTTGTCAGATTGTTTTTACCACTTATTGGTAACCATTTTAGGGACACTGGTGTTAGGATATTCGATACCGCACACTTGTAAAAAGGGTCACGGAACTGGACAATCTGGGTGCAACCCAGTTACCTAAACCTAAGCTCCCTGTGCCTTCTGAAACATCCTCAAGTACCGTACCACTTGGAAGTTACCGCGGAGCCTCGGTGGTTTTGGAGCTCATTTGAAGGTACTGAGACTCTCCACAGCCAAACGAAGACAACACGCTCTGTCTCTGCTGCAGACGCCCACGTGAATCTTTGATGGATGAATCTCCCCTGTGTCACGTACCTGCGTGTGCCTGTCTTGTTGCACAGACCGATGGGATGGGCTGACGGGACACTCCAGCTGTCAGAGGGCTGAACACGGTGACCAGGCTGTATTGTCACTTCGCGGGGGGGCCTTCCGAACTTGCAGCAGCAGCAGCAGCAGCAGCAGCTCCCCAGAGAGGACGCCGTTAAACTGGCCGCGCCACCTGCAGTCGCCGCTCTCCACCGCGCGGCGTGTGGGGGTGAGCGCCGCCTGCCGGCTGGCGCGGCACGGGCCGCGCCGCACCGCACCGCACCGCTAGGTGGCGCTAAGGCATCCCCGTCACCCAGGAGGCGGTAAAATGGACGTCGAAGGGGCAGGCCGAGCGGCTGCCATTTTGGTGTGCGGCTGATGTTTGCCCTGTGCTATGACATTGCCCCCTCTCCCCCCACCCCCGATTGAACCTGCATTGAGAAATTAATACAAGGGGAGCACTTTACAAGATTTGAGAAGCCAGGTTGTCTAAAAAAAAAAAAATTAGATAAGCATTTACTGCTGTGTCTCTCTGTCCAAATAATGCTTCCCAAATGTTACCCTTTGCCAGTGACACCACAGCTCTTAATGTCACATTGTCACTGTCATGGCAATTAGTTAAAGGTACTGGCACTGGATAAGTTTATTACGATCTGTACTGTGGAGGTAAAAATTTCAGTGCATCTATATATGGGCTCTTACTAGAATCACGTTGCTGTATGAAAAAAGACATCATTTTACATCTCTGGTAACTCTTTCCTCAGGTGTCGCTGATGAAGGGGGGTGGAGGGGGTGGGTGCGTGGCTGGCGACACTTTATCTACTGTGTATGTAATGCCATACCTATCTGAGACAAAAATAACTTTCTGCAGGCCCAAAGGAGAGAAGCAGTTATACTATCCTCACACATTGCAAGATAAATATTTAGATAAAAAGCAAGGCTAGCTAAAGCCATATCTAACGCTTTCCCATGGACTTTCCATTAGTACACACTTAACGCTGGATTCTGTTCAAAGCACAGCTAAGCAGCACAGAGGAGTGAGAGCTTTCTAAAATTCCCATTTCAGATAAAGAAGTTTAGATGTCACATGTCAAACGTAATGTGACCTCAGGGGTTTCAACCTCGTCTTTAACAGGCATTTCTCACTCTTGAAGAAACGTCTGGCTTTTGAAACAATGCCCCCTTTCAAGAACTTCAGCTTAATGTTATGGCATGAAGGTCAAGATTGTCTTGTACTGACTGAGAGGAGCACAGCAGCTTTCACAGTGGTGCCTTTCTTCATATGTGGCTCTTACTGGTACTTAACATTTTGAACTAAAAAATGAAATGTAGCATGAGAAAGTATCATTTTCTGTGTGAAGCTTTGATGTGTTTTGTCTTTTAGCCGCACTACTGTTGTCATATTGTCGTAACACTGAATGCTTATTCTCTTATTAACTAATGCCCTTTATTTGGCAGGACTATTTACTCTTGTTGGTCTTAAGTTTCCTGGCAAGGTACACAGACAATTTCAGCTTGAATCTTTCAGTGGAAGGAACACAGAGACAATTCAGTGTGTCTCCCGTGTACAGGCTACCAATGGAATAAACAAATGATGGATCTGTACGAGACAGTGAACAAGTCAGGTCAGCTCAGCCTAGACAAAATGAAGGTAAATTACAGCACAACCAGCCTGGGAGCAACCACCAGAAAGGCTGGAAAATGTTATATTAAAATCTCTCAGATCTGAATAGAGGGATTACTTCTGGTTATAAAAAGACTCTGCACATTGTATGTGTGCAATTACTTCAGAAAAGCAATCCTGCCCTAATTGACTCAAAAAGGCAGTTAGCCACTCAGACAGCTGGCCGGGGACAATGGGGCAAAACCCGCTGAAAACAGCCCTGCATTAGATTACATATTTTTGTTATCACCCACCCTGTATGAAGACCTCTGGGTCTTAACCCAGGTGACTGTCGGGTGGCTGTGTGAGCTGGCTCTTGGCCTGCTTTCCTGGGGGTGGGTGAACATGCCAGAAACAGTGCACTTAGTTGGCAACTGTGGATCAGAACATGAATCTGCAATGTAGGTATCTTAAAGGAGCCTGAGTTGCTCTTGATTCACAAGCCACAGTGGTCAAACAAGCAATTTTTCTTCTGTAGCTGCCATGTTATGTACGTCTTCTTCTACTGGAAGTGGCCTTTCTCAGACGCACTGAAGTCACTCACTGTCGCCTTGGGCTCTGCTTGCTGTGATGTATTTTTTTCTCAGACTGAAACTGAAGTAATCTGGAAACGATGCCTGAAAGGACAAAAGAGAGAGATAGCTTAAGTAACAGGGCTCTTCCCAAACTCTTAGGGATAGCAAATATTGAATAATTTAAATATATTTATAATCCATTCCTTTTTTTTTTTTTTTAAAGACGCCTTTTTGTCTGGAAGGCCTTATTTTTTATTAAATAAGCCTTTGAGAAAGGTCTCTTAGCGTTGGTACTCCTGGTCACAGCGAGTGGCATCAGCAGGGACAGAACTGGAGGTGCTGTGCCCAAGGTAAAGCAAGACTGTAACTGGGGACTCTACCCCGCGGCTCACTCTATGCAAGGAAAAATTCAATACCCCTAAAGAAAGGACAGCACAAGTGCTCACATTTTAGTGGGAATGCCATGAAATTGTCATCAAAGCAAGGAGAACCCGTTTGTCCATGAATTGTGACAGGAGCCAATTTCACTTGCTTTCAGGTTATTCCAGGACTGACAAATACATACCCATGTCTTTATGTCTAGGAAATTAATAACCTTTCTTCAGGAAAAAAAGAGTGACAACTACACTGGCATACGAAGAATGCATAATAATTTACCTGGAGTAACCGATTAATCTTACCTTAGTCCTTAAAACCTCAGTTATTAAATGGGTGGCCATCTAAGATCTAATATTAAACTTTGGCAATGTGGCCTGTCTATTTGAATAATACTGGTTTCAAAGGCTTGTTTAATATGGTGATACCAAGAGTTGTGGAGAATGTTTTTAAGCCTGGCTTTTTAAATTTCTCATCTTTAGGACCAGTTCTTACTGAAGTATATCGGGGGAGTTAGTAGCGGTTTAGGTAGGAGACGCCAGACTCTTAAAAATGTACCAGAAGTCCAGGCAAGGGGAAAAAACCCAGACATCTTAAAGATCCTCATTGACTCCACTAGGTTTGACTTGCATTCAGATACCTTTTGAGATTATACACCTGCTTAAGTTCAATAAGTTAATATAGCAGTTTTCCTTTTTTGCCCTAGCTATTCAGCATTTTCTTTGCTTTGCCCCTTTATTTTTTCCTGTGTTCAGCTGAGACAGTCAATCTTTAGAACAGTGTACTGCCTGTGCTGAGAGAACCTCACTGAAACCCTTGTCATGCACTGCTTGGCAATGCAGAAATCCGTTTTTTTCCTCCAGCAGCTTTGTAGTACCGTGTCTGTTTTCCTGCCCTCTGAAACGCAAGCAGGGGTGCATGCCACCTCCCTGGGTCGACCTGGATCCTCCTCACATACCACAGCAGGACAGACCGCTGAGATGAGCCACTTCCACTCAGCATGAGCTGGAACTGGGTACCCTGTGGTACTTGAGGGAGACTGCAGCAACTTCAGATTCGTATTTCATAATGTATAATGAGCAGAATAAAAGCACTTTTAAAAATAGAACATTTTTCCTTTGTTTTTTTACTGGAAAATAAAATACATTTGAATCGGGTACTTCAGGCATTTGTATCTATGAAAGTGAAATGACAATATTTTTGGCATGGAAATAATATTGGAAAATTCAGAAAAGAAAATGCACAGTTACTGCTTGAACATAGCTTTTAATGTTCTAATCCCCAGAGGTGCTGTCTCTTGAGCTGGGACCTGACTGCAGGCGTAAGCATTGCTATGATGCTGTGCACCCACAGGCTTTACTGTCTCTCCAATGGTGAACAGCTTTGGGAAAACAAGTGTAATCAGTTGAAGTATGCTTATATGTGTTGTTCTTAATAAATGTTATAATTTAAGAATAGTACTATATATATATTAGAAATACCAATATTTAAGAATATTGGGGTTTCTTCTAAGATAAACCTGTCTGGGTCTGAGTTGATCTGATGCCAAGGATTAAGCTTTTTGTTACAGGCAGGCCAGGCAGTAACTCTTACTGTTCGCCTTCTCCCACAGAACTTTATGAACAGACCGGAAGTTATGAATACACAGGGCTGGGCCTGGATTCACCTGCAGGATATAGCCCACGGCTACCAAAGAACAACCCAAAATTACAGTGATAAATGGAACACACTGGTGGGTCAGAGCAGGTGAGTGTGCCTGTTCATAGCACATCCGAGAGGCAGGCGGGACTGGTCCGGCGCTGGGCTGAAAACCAGGGCAGCCATGTTCAGCTACTGCCTGGGCTGCGGTGATGAGGTGTAGCCAGGCAGCAGCAGACCTCCGTGTGGGAGCCTTCAGGGCAGTGCTCTGAATTTCAGTGTTAGGGAGGGCCAAGCAGCAACTCCGTAGGTTTAAAGAAACCTGCAATAACAGACGTAGGAACAAGTTAAATTAAAAAAAACCACAGCTGAGTTAAGGGCACCACAAGCCGTGGCAGGTGCAGAGGGCCACGGTGGGCGCGGGTCGCTGGATGTGGGTCTGACCGCAGCCTGTGCAATAGCAATTTCAGTGAACAGAACATGGTGCTTTTGCTAAGTGTAGAGCAATTACTGGGCCCACCCAAGACAGCGCGTGCCCCTGGTGCTCGTGGGTGCTACTGCAGCTCCGACAAAAGCCCAGGGTGCAGAGGGTCCCACAGGGCAGCGTGGGGTGGGGGTGGCCACTCTTGGGCCTTGTGTGGTGGCAGAGGGTTTGGGAAGGTGGCTTCTCGGGCACAGGGTGTGGAGTGGCTGAGCCAGAGCTTAGGGTCTGGCCCTGTGGACGGTACGTGCCCAGGGAAATGACCGGGGTTAAAAAGCACTGCAAGACTTAGGATTTTTATTCCCTGTTGTCCCACCCCCCCGGGACTGA
>JAVKLA010000021.1:16558120-16643422 GCA_034782735.1 Sagittarius serpentarius | reverse complement strand
AAATTAATTGCATCATCCCTTATATAATTCAAGGAAGAGAGTGTTTTATTCCTTCTTGTCCAGGTCCTTCTTCACATTGCCCTCGCACATGGTCACCTGCTAGTCATTAATTTATCCATGTTTGGTAGGGCTTAGAAAATGCTCAGGGTGTTTGAAGTATTAGGTGGTTTAAAAAGAACTAGGTAAAAGAAAGTATAATTATTAGATATAGATAAAATTACAGTAAAAATTTGTTGAGTGCTTTCCAGGAGGACCCACCAGCTCAGACTTGCCTGATCTATTTCCACCCATGTCTCTTCACAGTCTTTTTTTTCAGATTCATTTGGGAAGCTTCCTTATCTGTGCATTGCTCAGTAAGGGGTACACCATCTGCGTATTATTGTAAATTAGAGGATTCATCCATCTACTATCTTAGATGAGTATGGCTTTCCTGCAGGAATTTGTTAAATTGTATAAATTTAATTCTCATATCCCTTCTGGAATATTGAACAAAACTCATTTTATGACTGCAGGGTTTGAAAGCAGAAGGGGCAGTAAACTAATATAATTAATCATTGTGTCATTGCTACAGAATAATAGACTAATTCTCTTCCTAATTTCCAGTTACTTATCATTTTAAATCTCACAGGGAAAGCAGCACTGTATAGAAAGCAAGAAGGAACAACCAACTAAAAAAAAAGTGTTTTGTTTCATCATCTTAAGCAAGCGTAACAGAACTGAGGAAACTCTGTTTGTGATTTATTAGTTGCATTTGTTCTTTGAGTTTTCACATACAGTTAGATATTTCACTGAACTGCTTCACATGGAAAAAATAATGAATTTCCCAGTACTGACATATTTTGTGCATCAAATTTGCATTTTTAAAAAAACATTCAAGTACACAGAATAATTGGCTTGAGTTAAAATGAACAAAACAAGCCATCTAAAACTCTTAGTGAACAGTTATTTTCTTTACCTCAACTGTGAAAAAATTAAAAATTCCTGTAATTACAAAAATTAGATTGTAATCTGACACTCTGTCCTAATTCGGGCCACTTAAAAAAATACTTACGTTTTACTTATAAGACTGTTTCAAATATTTATTTCACAGCTGAATTCAACTCTGCCATTACAGGTTGGTGAGTATATTCTTTACCAGCCTATCGTTTTAAATGTGTCTCCTACCTGTAGCCAGTTTTGGTGTGACACTGTGGGCTCTACTAAGTCTTCGCAGGTTCAAGTTTAGACTGGCACAATAAAGATGACCAATATCTCTGATATCTCCCACTGGGCTTGGAATTTGGATGATTTTAGAGAGATTCAGGCCTTTTCTGCTAGAGGCAAGGGGAGAACAAATAGGAATGAAGCTCTGGGAAAAATTGGTTCAAAGACAGCTAAGGAAGTTGCTGGGAAAAAAACATGGCTGAAAAGACTGTCTGGAGGCTGTGAAGATGCAGCTGAGTACTAGATGAGGTGAAGGAAAGGCAGAGTGGGAATGCAGGAGGGAATAGGAGGTGCTTGACTGGAATAGAGAAGCAAGTTTTGGCACACGTGAGATAAGACTCCATGGGATGGGTAGGACAGAAGGCGAGAGGGCTAGTAATATCTGACAGGAGTGAATAGAGGAGGAAGATAAATTGGTAGTTCCTGTTGCTGTACAGAGTTCAGCATCATTTCTGGCAGCAAGCTGGAAAGCATTTAAAGGCTGAGCTTTCAACTATAAATTCTCATTAAGTAGAGGCCCAGTAACCCCATCTGAAAGGTTAGAAGAAAAACAGCAAACAAGGCAGCACTTTTTCCACTGGTTTTCATATAAGTACAGCTAATAGAACTGAACCTAGAGGAAGTACTCACTTGAACCATTTTTTTTTTTTCTTGAACGGGAATTCAACATGAACGGTTTGTTACTTGGAGGTTTTGTTAATATGGAGCAACTTTAGTCAATGCTAAACCCAAATTAGAACCTAACCGAATAATTAACGTTTGACCTTCTACTGAAATGTAATAGATTCCATATCAATTTTGGGCAATACTGTTTTTTGCATTCCCCGGTTCAATCCCACTTCTCCTTTATCCAGCTCAGATTCCTTCCAGCCTCCTGCTTTGAATCAGGTGGTGCTATAGGTCGTAGAAGACCTTCCAGTGGGATGAATTGGAGTTGGTAAGGTTCAGATTGTGGGAGTAGCATTGCTCAGAGTTCCCTTTTTTTGGTATTTCTCTGTTACTGCCTTCCATCCTCATGACAAATGTCGTGAAGTGTGCAGGGGAATGACCTACCTGCCTGTCAGACACTAGGGAGAACATTCCTCCGTGTTCTGTTGTACTGCGAAGCCAGCTGTCCTCTGTGCCTAATTGTCAGAGGAGCACCGCTGTGACAAGCCGTTTGGAAAAAAAGTAACAGGGATTGTGTGGGTTTTCATCTAGAACTGACATCAGGTGTTGAAAACATTTTAAAGAAAATACTGGGAAATTCATTTAGAAATTGCCATGCAACAGTTCATGCCAGTTACGTTGTTAGTAAACTTAAATGCTGTACGAGCAAGCTTTCTGAGTTGATTTTTATTTTACTCTGGAGAACATGGTGTCAAGTTCCCATTTTTTATCTTAAGAATAGTCTTAAAGACTTGACTGCTCTTTGATCCTAATGTTGTGTTGAAGGTAGTTCAAAGTTATAAGGAGTTATGTCTGCTGTATCTTAATGAAATGCTTGCCTGAAATTGTACTGATAGCCTGCTGTGAAAAAATCAATTTGCCATCAGCAAACTAAATGTACTTGATGCTCAATTTAGTTCACCCAACTATTTCATGTTCTTTCCCTATAGTAAAACAAAAGGGTCCTGAGAATTAATTACAGTGTTAGCATCTGCTCGTGGCAGCTTTGCCGATATACTTAGTGGAATAAGATAGTTAAGGCGGGAGTGAGAAGGAGTGTAAAGTTTTTCCTACTACCATTTCTTATGCAAATATGTTTTAAAGGACAGGCCTCTCTGTTGATTCCTGTACATACTACTACTTTTTGCAGTAGAATACTCAGTTGTGTATAAAATCAGTAAATACTGATCACTTCCAAATAATTTGTGTTATGTCACTTTTTCATGGTTCATGTTTCTATAGTATTGCTGGCTGCACAGTGGAGTATTGTTTATCTGAATACTGATAATAACAGTTCTTCCTTTAAAGTAAATTCCGAACTTTTTTTGGATCAGTAGATGAATGAGAAGTTTTCTGAGACTACAGGTTCCTGAGATTCCTGATGTTGAATCTCCTATTAGTATAATTCCAACCTGCTGTGCCAAGTACACTGTGGGGCAACCCTGAATGCCAAACAAGCATGCTTCGGTGTTGTGCAAAATCTCCTTTGACAGTTTCATCTTTATTAACATTAAAAATTTTAGTGTGCTAACATGCCCATCTAAACTGAGGTTTTATTGTGCTAAACATAGACTAAGCTGCAGCACAAGCCCATAAAATATTGGTAATTTTCGGATTTTAGTATTCCATTATTTTGTATTTTAATGCATATTCAGGTAAATAAATCTCACTCACTTGAGCTAGAAGAAGGATCAGACCTGTACTTTTTGTCTAGGCTTTTTCTTTTTGCTGAAACATCACAAGATATAAATTACCTTTCTTGGAATGCCTGAGAAAACACTCTCTCTCAAACCCAAGAGATTGTAATTATTTGTAAGTTCTCTATATTTTCTGTCACGTTGGATTTGAAATGTGTTCATCCATATCACTGTATTTTGGAGAGGATCATCTTAGATTTCTGTGGGATAGTGCCTGAAATTTGGTCTTGCTATGAACAGTTGTGATGCCAGTAACGGTAGTAGGGTTAGTCCTGTTTGCATTGGAGAACAATTTCAGTTCACATAATTATAATAAAAAACCTAAGCTTGGTGAAGTAAGAACAGGTTCACTGTCTGCTAATTTGAAAGAGGAAAATTATGGCCAGAACTAGTGGGAATTCTAAATGGTTTTAATATTTATTTTTTCATATTTTCTGACAAGCTGCAAGTACAAATGGCAAAATTGTGTTTGCGTGTCTGAAGATGTAATATATCCTATAAGCCTTCAGAAAATTTGCATGTGGCCTGTCAGTTGCTTGTGGGTTTTGAATGATAAGTCATTATCCAAAGAAATACAACCCAAGCTTTCATTAGATTAAGCTTTTCCTTCTTGAAGACATTTGAATATTCTTTATGATATCACTTGTTAATTTTATGCTTTTCTATATATATATGGATACAACATTATCATTAATGCTTCAGCTTTTACATTGGATACAAGTCTTAATTTTACATCCATTAGGTTGCCATATACCAAATGCTTTTAACTTCTTAACTCATAAAAAATTTGTTGAAGCAGTGCCTGGCACTGGTCAGGTGCAGTGATAATTAATACTGAAGTGAAAAGAAAAATACCTAAATTATATATTTCATAAATTAATACTCTTATAAGACTGCAGTAACATAGTGTGACATGTAATATGCACGCCTGCATATCTTGTTTCTTCTATCAACTAAAATTTTAGCCAAGGGCTGAAAGAGTGGATCTTTGCTCTCTTTTGGCCTATCAATTGAAAAGCATTTCTGTATTTTGTAGATACGCTTTGTCAGAACATCACATGGCATGAAATTTGAAATCTACTCATGTATAATAGTTTTTGAAAGAACGTGTGGTTTGCTACCATTCCAGAGCAAACACATACTCTAAATAATAACCATTTTCGTAAATATTTTGAATGATTCCAGAGCACGTCTAGAGAAATCCTTGAAAATAAAAGGTGGTCTAAGTGAAATGAAAACACAACTAAACAATCAATAACCCTGGTAATAAAAGAGCAGCCTATCTGGACCTCAGAACTGGGCTGTGCACCCCCATCCTTTTCTGTTTGTCAAAAATGGACTGCAGTCATGCAAACAGGGAGGTAACAAACAGCCTTAAAACTAAGAAATCACTTTTTCTAAAAATGGGATTAATCATGTGCTTCATCCTCAAGTCTGAAAGAAGGTAGAAACTGCTAGTTGTATAGGGAAGTATTACTGAAATTTGCAGTTCACTGAAATCATTGTGCTTTTCTCCCCTCAATTTGAACATATTTAATGGGCAAATGTCATAAATACACAGTTTATAATGAACAGTCATTTTTGTTATTTAAGCTGCTTAAACATTTAACATATATGGACTACTGCATGTTGTTAGCCAAAATATTTGTTCTATTATGTATATAAAATGCCATTGTCCTTCAGAAAATGGACTTTCTTATATTATCATTTTATGAAAATGGCTTAATATGATGAAATGGTTTAGCTATTACCTTTCATTTCATCATATGAGTAGCTCCCATTGTGCACATGTAGAAAGATTATGTTGAACTTGAAAAAAAATCTTCATACTTTGTTATTCCTTTTTAAAAATTATCTGTCATTTTGTATCTACTTAGAAAGGCCATCTTAATTAGGAAAAAAAGTCTTATATTTCTTTATAAAAATAAGATAGTTATTAATATTGCTGGTGAGAATGTTTGTGATCCCTTTAGATATGAATAGATACTCAGGTGAATTGAAAACTAGTGTGTTTTTATTATTCTTGAATATAGTTCCAAGCAAGGTATATGTTTTATATGTTGTTTAGCAGCATTGAGGGGAGGAAAGAATAGAAACATGTTTTATCATTTTAGAATTTTTATGGCATGTGGTAATTGCTACCTTGAAAATAGTCAGGTTAGATTTTCACAGAAGCTGGAAGACTTCCAAAACTATTTTTTTCTGTGTTAGATTTGGTCTAGGAGGTGCGCAAAATCTTCTGATCTTCATTCCTTGTATTTATGTGAGAAATAATTGTCAGAAAGAATTAATTTTTTTGAATGGTTCAACAAAAAAGAAATGGAAACTTGTATGTAATGTCTTCTGTGCTTTCAGTTTCATAAGAAGGGAACCAATTTAGTAAATTTTTCTTTGGTGTGGGAACGGCATTCCTGATAGCCTAATATTTCATACAGTTGGGAAGAAAAATTTTAAGTTTTCTGCACTGCTTGAGTTCTCCAGACATTGAAAAGTTTTCATCTGAAGAAGCAGCATATTTTGTGTCTAGCATTTTTCATTACAGATGCTAATTAGCAGTGGCTAGCAAATGATGGTGTTATGCATTAATACTCAGAAGAGAATCCAGGAGCTCCAAGAGCAATTGGATCCATCGCTGAGACTGGGGATGCCTGCTCCAAGAAGCTCTCAGCAAAATATCAAATGCATACATGGTGTTGAAACAGCATATAGCTTTGATTAGAGTGATTTATTTAGATATAGTTTTAAATATGAAAAGTGAAAGGAGTAGAAGTCATAACAGAGCATGGTAGGAAAGGAAGTTTTATTTAATAAATAATTTGTTGTTGCAGTAGCACAGGATATTGATTGCTTCCTTTTTCCTGTGGTCCATTATAGTTGATAGTTTTTGTTAATTTCTACAACAGATGCTCTATTTGTCATGGGATTTGAAAAATGTTGTCTGACCTATAGGGTATATTTTAGCATGTGGATTAGATTGTTTTGTGGATTTTTTCAAAGTGAACATTCTTTGTGTGGTTGCCTGCAACTGCATGGAATTGAACTTGATGATTCAGATAGTCCCAGGTGTAAGCTCCAATGAAGGGGTGAAGGGTCTATTATCTTTACCCATGTTTGATGTCAGTAAAATATGGAATATTTTGTTACAAGTAGCTCCTATTTAACATGTCAGAAATGTTTCTGTAGTTTATTTTTCAAACAACATCTTTGTCCTGATTGACTCCTTACTATACTTCTTTATTTATCTCTGTGGCAAAAAGACTTTTCTTTCACCTTTGAACGGCCTTCATCGCTTGTCTTTCCTTAATCTATGATAGCAAGATACATCACATTGTAAGTCTCACCTTCTTTTATAGCAGTAGAAGGTTTTCAAGTCCACCTTAAAACACTTTGGGAATTTAACTCAGGTGTGTAGTTAAAAAAAAATAAATCAATAGAAGTCCTTTCAAATAACACTCTTTCTGTTGACCATGGCTGGACACATAGGGTGATTGCCCATGTAACAAAAATCTCCATTCTTCTATTCTCATACTAGTCCAGCTCATAAATTTGACAGGTGTTAATTAAAAAAAAAAAATTCATCAAGTAATAGATTATAAACTCAGACTAAAGTTATGATTTATGAGATTATAGAACAGCTGCTGATTCTTTCACGCTCATGTACCTGCTACCAAAAGCCCAACTGAATGGACTTTTCATTTGGGTTTTTTTGTTTGTTTGCTGCTTTTCACTGAAACAATAGGTGTTTTAATCTGCTTCCTTATCCAAGGCTGAGAAGTCTTGATCTCAATTTGTCTAATTTCTCACATGTTTTTAGCATGTAAGTGTAGAACTGTTATAGATTTTCTTTGAGATGATTTATCTTTTCATCTACCTTGGCCAAGCCAGAAATTTAGAGGGAAGGTAGAAAATTATATTAGAACAAGTCTTTAATAAACCATCACAAGAAGTGCATATAGTTTATTGGAGGCTATTTCATTGCCACAGGCCAATGCCCAAGATAATTATTTATGTAAGAAGGCACTTTTTTCTTGCATATCTTATTTCACTTAAACTAGTTTTTTAACTATGGAAACAATTTCATATCCTTTACACAGCAACCTGCGCAAAATTTCTGAAATAGTTTGTGTTGTTGCTGAAAAAGTTTTAGGGGTCTTCAGACTGAAGAAGTTTGGAACAAGTGCGTTAAATTTAATGGTAGGCAATCTTTAAGAAGGAGTGCAGAAAGTTGTATTGGATGGGCAAAGTAAAGTAAGTGCAAGAATTAACTTTTACTCTTGACATTTCTATTCAGTAAATATGATCTTAGAACAGTGCATATAATTCACGTTCCCCTGTTTGTATTCTTAAATTTTGATAGATTTCTGGGTTTTATGACTGTTCAAATTGCTTGTCAATGGCAGTATAAAAATGAATGACATTTAATTTAGTAGCACTGAGTTTTCATTTCAAGAAAGATCTAAGTAAACTGCATGAATGTTATATACTAGGGAAGATTCTAGGAACGGTTTTCTGTATCCATTTCCCCCCTTCCAATCTTTGAGAGCCAATCTTTGAAATTATAGTTGATACTTCGATTTTTTTTGCATAAAGTAGTTAGCTTAGCATGTGTTTATGTGGATGCAACCATGTGTGTTCCTGTGAACTTTTTTATTGAATGTAAAAGAAGAATTCCCAGATTGTGATAACAACGTATGGAATTAAGGAATACATATGTTTGATTATGGCAGAAAACCAAACACAAAAGAACAGCGACGAAAACAAGACAGCAGGGTTAACATAACTTCTAGGGAGAAAGGCGTATTTGATTGCTTAGCTTTTTCCTCTTCTTAATATAACTACTTTTATTTGTGACCTTGCATTAAAATCTACCTTACTGTCATCTAAGAAATCTCTGTGTAATTTACAATTAGTTTTTAATCAGTGCTACCTTCAGTGCATTTTCACAGACACAGTAAAATCTGTAATTACTTGTAATTTTATAGTTTATTTTAAATACATAATGATATAGTTGTTTACCTATGTAATATATGTGCTAGTTTGTAACTTCATACAGCACAGAATACTTTTTTGGCAGGCACATATTTAGCTGATGTTTGATTTTATTTCTTAATGATAAACTTTTATATAACTTTTAAAATTCAGATCTTTGGGTGTAAGTATTGAATGACTGAACTGTTTTGATCGATATCAGACAGGTGTAAGGCTAGTTTTACAGGTTAAGCTAGCTTTATACATGTTTATAGAGTTTTCATTTTTGAAGTTTTAATACTGAGAACACCAAGTATTAGTACACAGAATACCAAGAGATTTTCTGCAGTCACGTCTAAAACAATTTGTCTTTTATATTTAGTAAGTAAATTGAATCAGAAGAATGTTGAACTGGATGCCATGACTTGCAAATTGATTCCTATCTCAATGGTAAAATCAGTAAATGTTTGATCTTAAAGGAAGAAATAGTGATGATTTCTGAATCTAAATTCTAACATGTCTTTGTACAGTGGCCTCCACTTTTCGTCTGAGGTTACAGTATTTTTATAAAGGATGGGTTGGGCTATCTAGGCTATTAAGAAAAAAAAGGTACAATAAAGATGCCACCTTGTGGGTGAAATAAATGATGCAGTAGATAATTCAAAATAACTTGTTCATCAAATAGATTCTGTGCATCTGTGACTGGTTGCTAGAATTTGAGCTCGTATTTTCTTAAACATTTACAATTATTTTTGGAGTTTATGTTCAGTAATTTTGTATGAAGTGTCTAAGTAACAGCAGTTGGACTGTTCTAGTCTTAAGTGTTAAATGACTGCTAAAAAATCACACGATGTAATTTCATTCATGCTCCTAATCACCACATAATTTTGTCTTCAAATTCAATGTATTGTTCGTAATGTATTGAAGCACAATTTTAATGCCATCATCCTAACCTGAGTGGGTAACCAAAATTAATGATTTTGTAGATATTCCCTGTACGAAAACAGAATGGTGATGCATTCAGGTTCCTGTGCTGGAAATTTTCTTACTACATACCTGGATTAACACGTTACATGTATTACTTTGTCTTTGTTAGCTGCACATCATGGATTTCTTACAGCAGTCAGTGAAATAACAGGTGTCCACAGACCTTGGTGCCATGGTTTGAATCACCTTTGCCTTGGTCAGGTTTATATATAGTGTTCTGGATTCTGAGGACATTATTTCAATGTTTTTTTCCTCTTTCAGTGGTAATGACCTCCCATAGCTGCTGTATATGGGGAACACAACTGAGAGGAATGGTATCAATACTTAAAAAGTACAGACCAGCAGACTATGGCTGAGTCAGCTCATGAGAGCTCTCAACTGAAGGTGGTAGTGATGCTTGGTATCCATGCCATAGTCCAGCCAGGTACCAGAAATTCCCCAATTTCTCTTCCTGCTGTGAAGTATTCTGTAGTGTTCGTGTATTCTGTTTGTACAGCTTCCACAGAGTGAGGGGGTCCGTGAAGTGCTTCAGGTGAAAGACTCCAGGTAAGACCTACGTTACTCTTATTCTGGCCATTTTACCTGAATTTACTTGTCCTCTTTACTCTTGCGTAGGTTCTTGGCGCTCATTCATTTTGGTCTTTTGCTTTGGAAAAGCTATCTTTGCTGGTCAGCCCAGGTTTATTGCATAAGAATCTCATAATGAACTCTTCAGGATCAGTTAAGCTTGTTGTGGCATCCTGAATCTTTGATGTGATGCTGGCATGGGAAACACTTTCCAGTGGTGGTAGAAGTTTTTTAAAAGTACTCCTGTGACTGCATGCTGCACAATGTCTTTTTTTCATCTGTCACAGTGGGGAGCTCAGAATTGTGTGACCCACACAACTCAGAGTTTAAATGTTGTTGCCGTGCAGCACCTGCATTTTGTTGCTGGTTGAGGGAGTATGCATGTGGAAGAGCATCCGAGTTACCCAGATCTCAGATGTGGCAAGGAATAAGCTAATGGGGGTTGCCAAGACTGGCGTCAGGTTGTCTCGGAAGCCAGCTGCAAGTCAAAATCCAGCCTCTTGTAGAGTCGTCTACCCTGTGTGAGCTCTGGTAGTCATCCACCTGGGAAATAGTCCCTTACCTTCACTCTTTGCATTACATGTCTTGTACTTGTCCACAGGGTTGTTAACTCCTAGGTGTTCAGATTTTCTTTTAATGAGAACACTTTTATTATGGTTTTAGAAGATGATGATGATCTACAAGGAGGAAAAGGTTTATTTTTGGAAACAGCAAAGATAAGCTACACGTGCAACTGAGAATTCGCTTTCATCTGCCTCCAGAGAAGTACTTACCTCCCCATGACAATGTCTAACCTGGAGAAGGCTGCTTCAGAGTTCCCGCCTTCTGCTTTGTCCCTTCACATGTTGCAACATGTGCAGAGCAAGACCCAGCCTCTCTCAAAGCATCCGTTTCCATAAAAACCTGATGTATGTATGGGAAAGCAGCCATCACACAGTCCAGTTCCTGATGTAAATTATCAAAGAATCAGGGCATCATGGTGCACAGCAGGGAGTACTTGCCCCTCAGTTTGGCCACAGTCTCAGTGGCTTCAGTAATCTAATGGGGAAATGCATTTTTATTGTAGTAGTTGTTTTTTGCGGTTTTCTGTTGTCCAAATTTCAGAGAGATATCCAGAAATATACGATACAATTCTTTTCAACTTAGTCAAATAAATAAAGTACTCAACATTTCCAGAGTAACAGACTTGTGCCAAATAGGTAATAGGTGTTTATAACCTCAGTGCACAAAGGAAAAAAAAAATCAAGTTCTACATCAACACAGCATGCGATAAAGTGGGGTCTTGTGACAGCACTTCTAATATTTCATGGAGATGGCTAACCAGACATTTCCTGGAAAGAGGCTGCAATGTTTTGATATTATTTTTCATCTTACAGTCTTCAAATGAGGTCTTATTGGTAGCATTCTTTCAAAGGTTAGTAGATATTTTTTTTCTTTCATCGTAGAGATTTTTTGCCTAAGACTGTACTCCGTTTAAAATGTATCATGTGTACATCAGTATCTATTGGAAACCAGGTTGCTAAGCTTGATGAACCTCTAAAGGAAGGGTTAAAAAATTCCAAGCTCAGTCAGGGGGAAAAAAAACCAGAAGTTGTTTAAAGCTGGTTTCTTAACATGGGTCCAACTAAAACAAATGTAGTACTTGGTCTTTCTGCTTATTTGAAGTATCTATGCACAACATAGTGTGTTCCCTTGGCTTTGGGTTCAGTCCTTGCTGGTTTGTCTGTAGGTTTCACGAAGATTGTTAATGTAACCTATGTAAATACCTAGGTAGGTTTCTTCTTTCCCATGACTAACTTTGGTTCAGATTAGGCAAAGGCAATTTCTGTCCACTTCCTTTTGTATGGACAACTAGAGTAATGCGGACAGGAGTTCTGCTGTGCAGCTGAGCAAGTCAAGGCTGGCAATTACTTTCTCCATGTCTGGCATCTCAGATTATTTTATAAAGGGCTGATTTTACTTCTAGGCAAGAGATGGAGATAGACCTTCTTTATTTGGCAGATGGAAAGGTAGCGGAATTCCTGACACCAGGTCACAGCTCTGAAATCTGCTACTTGCTCACATGCCAACACCATGAACTGCTGAGCGGGGGTGGGGGTTGTAGAAACACAGGGTCTTCCCAGTGCTGAGCAGGGCTCAGGCTGTCAGACATGCTGTCCCCGGTCTCTCCTGGGGGCTGAATAGTAGTGTGGTGGCTTTTCTTGGCTGATGTTGACCATAAGAGGTCACGTATTTTAAAAAACCTACTATTGCAGCATATTAAAAAAAATTCCTAGTCTGAAGGTGTTTTAGGCTGTTCTTTGTTATGCTTTAAGTTATCTGGTTTGCGTACCCTTAGGAAATAATCGATAACATTAGAATCATCCAAGAAGCCAGGTAAATACTCTGGTAATAACTGTCAGATGCAGCTTTTTTGTATGTTGTTGTGCATATCTTTTAAGCACGCCAAGCTCTGCTTTATACCCCCTTGACCTATTATAACTGTGTTGTTTATGTATATTTAACACTAATGTAGTGCCAGAAATTAACATCGCATTTACAGTTCAAAATATACTACTGCAGCTGTCTATTCCTTATGTCCTGTAAGAGGGCCTTTGTTTTGAAAGGTTTGTTTTTCCTAGGGCAGCTGAGTATGCTGAACTGAATACTTTGCACGCTGCTCAGAAGTTACAGGATATAGGAAACATACTCTGAAATTCATTCAAACTTTTAAAACTTATTATGTCTAAGAGAGACAGATTTAAGATTACTGAGGTTTCTGGTTGAAATACTTCAAGTAGAAATCCATACTCCATTAGGTTTTGTAACATTATGTGACCTTAATTTTCCAGGTATTTTGCCCTTCAAATTGAAGATGGTATTTTAATACTATTTGAGTCTCCTGAAGAGCCTTGTAATATGATAGGCTTAAGTTGTGAAACATTTGAACAAAATGAAAAATAAAAAAGTAATTTAGGATTTTGTATTTTTTTAATGTATAGCAACATAAAGATATGCATCAAATAATACATTGAAATAGATGATAAAAGTTTTTTTGGGGGTGCATTTATCAGTGAAATTATGTGTACATGCGGTCAGCCATATTTACTCTATGAAGGTCTTTCTTTGCATTTGATTATTTTTGGCAAAGCCATTCCCAGTGCTTTGAAGTTCGGGGTTTGTCTCTTACGTTGTTGTGTACTTCAAATAAAATTCTACCTGGACAGCGGCTGTAGGATCCCATCTCAGGAGATGAGATAGAATTACAGACCTATACTGACTTGTTGGGGGAAAAGATGAATTATTTTTTTAAAATCTTGTAGAAAAAGACAGGGGAGAAATGTATGTTTTCTTTATTAATAAAGGTGATACAGTCTTTCAGTAATTTTAAATACGAGGAAATGAAAATTATCAGCAGCTGGTGTTGTCTGCAGCTCCATAATATGTTAGAACTGGACCTAATAAATTACAGCAATAGCTCCTGATGTTTTACCCCCTCTACTGTAATCCTCGAGCAGTCAAATGGCCATGCAGTATTACAGACACAAAACACATCACTTCCAGAAAATCTCAAAAAAAGTAGGAACATTATGTAATTGAAGTGTAACGGCACATATGTTGGATGTGCAATTTTATATATTCATATGTGTATTTGTACATTTTGTATCTTGATGGTTACCCTTTATTTTGTCTAAAAATATTTATTCATATACACCAAAAGTGTCAATTGCTATGCTTTCTGTAACTGTCTATAACACTGATAGTTACTATATACTGTAACAACTTAGCATAGATTGCCTTATTTAAAGATTTTCATTATTTTACTGATAAAAACAAAATATTATTTAACAGAATGTCCTTTTTGCAGGCTTGTGCACTGATAACTGCCTAACAGATTATATGAATGTTACAATGCCAAAAAGAATCACCTGAGGTGTGGGTATTAATACTGAGACATTTTTTGGTCACAGCTTCAGGTTGGGCATTCTAGTTACTGAGTACAGGAAGAAATTTAAAATACAACTCAACAGGCAAAGATTAATTACATTTCGCTTGTCTGAACTGCTGTTTTCTTGTTCTTGGCTGCCAAACACTGAGATTTTCCCACGTATTTCATTAGTTGTTTCCCAGTCCCTTGGGCTTAGCTGTATGTTTGGTACACTTCTCTGATAGTTTCAAATGCAGCAGTCGGTAGTGGATACTAAATTTGGCCTTACTGGCCAGTCCAGTTTTGGTGGATTCAGAATCAATCCCTTTTGCTGACAAGACTTCCAGTTCTGATTTTTAAGCATTGCAGGCTGCCTTGGCACTTCGTGAGTGTGAACATTCACCCTGTACTCCTGCCAAACTTGGAGTAGGACAACTGTGAGTGCAGAAAGACAGCCAGAAATCTTGAATCAGAGCTGTGAAAAATTAAGTTCCCTTTTGTCTGTGCTTCTGGATTCTATTTTGCCAAGAACTACCAACTTGACCTCTGCTTTGCTTAATTTTACTAACTAGTAACAGCAAGTAATCTAAAAAAGATTGTTCCAAGTTAATAAAGATTGCATATTCGCTGAGTTTTTTTGTTTCAGCTAGAAAGCTGTGAAGATTCCTGACTACTTTACTAACTCAGAGTAATTAGCCGAGCATCTCAGCACTATTAAATGCACAGGGCAAGGGTTTAGGAAGATTGTGGAAAGGAAATAGCAATCAAAATATGAAATGGTTAAGAACAAACAAATTTTCAATGTTGGTGGAGTTAAGGAAAGATCTTTGTCAGATATCTGGAAGTACTGAGTGCATACCATAACACATCAACTTACTTTATCTGTTAGAAGTTTCCTGAGCCAGAATTTTTGTAATCCCATTAGCCTTTATTGAGACAAGCTTCTGTCTGAGTTTGGAAGGATGAATCCGTTCCTACATCTTACCATCACTAAGAACTAAATAAATTTGTGGCCACTGTTTCTGCCATTTGCAGACTCACGTCACAGTCTTGTGTCAGCTGTAACTGTGGTATCGACAGTCTTGCGATCTCTGGTGGTGTTGTATAGTAAGCACTGTATGGCATTCTTAAGTGAAATCAAACTTTCATGTTCTTCACATTCCAGTCACAGATAAAAATAATTCTGGTAAAACACGGGGCAAGAATATTTCTGTCTAGCATTTTACAAGTGAAGAAAAAAACTTAGTTTTAACTTTGAAGAAATAACATGGTCTTGTCCTTTTAATTGGAAGAAAGGATCCTTTGCCTGTGAAAATTAAATCCTCCACAGTTTGTAGTTGCTTTTCAAATTTGTCAACCTGGCAGTGAAATCGTGTAATCAGATAATAGCGTGCCTGAGGCTTATTGCAATATTTTGGGCAGTGGTGTTGGCAGATGATGTGCTTTGTTGATTTAGATCACTTAGGGTTTGATTCTGATCCCACTGACCTGAGTGTAAATGCAGAGTAACTTCATTGACTTCACTGAAATTACCATAAACATTTCAGTGTAAATTAAATCTGCATTTATTTCATTGCATTTATGGTTCCACTATAGGATCTTCAGAAGTCTCCAAAGAAATGAAGGTGTGGATGACTTTTCCCATCTCTTTGTGACAGCTTGCTTATGCAAATAGCATTCATCGCTGACCAGTTGTTAAAATTGTCATGTATCTGTCTGTGTGTTTGCACTGATGACTCAAGGTCGTTGTGCTAAATGCACACGGTAGTTGATTTTTCATTGTATTACAGCCAGTTTGAGTTGCTTTAAGATTCCTGCGGCTTGTCACTAGATTTTCTCTTTATTTGTGAGCTTTTGCACTGACTTTATAGTCAGTTTGAAACTGATACGAAAATATTTGACTCTGTGGGTGGATGGAGTAATTGGACATGTTTTAGAATACTTTTTGGTAAGTGGCCATAAAAACTATTGAAATGTAGGATCTAATCCTGCAGTCATTTTTTCCACCTCTAACACTGTCAATGGGAGATCTGCCTTCATAGCAGGGTCTAAGGCGTTAGGCTTGTACAGAACAGAAATGTAGCTTGTTCATGTCGTGGTTTAACCCCAGCCAGCAACTCAGCCCCACGCAGCTGCTCGCTCACTTGCTTCCCCCCCCCCCCCCACCCGGGGATGGGCGAGAGAATCAAAAAAAGGAGTAAAACTTGTGGGTTGAGATAAAGACAGTTTAATAGGACAGAAAGGAAGAAAAAAACCCATTAATAATAATAAAAGAATTGGAATATACAGAACAAGTGAGGCACAGTGCAATTGTTCACCACTCGGCAACCAATGCCCAATTAGTCCCTGAGCAGCGATCCACCCCCGCTTCTGCCCCTGGCCACTCCTCCAGTTTACATACTGGGCATGACGTCCCATGGTATGGAATACCCCTCTGGCCAGTTGGGTTCAGCTGTCCTGGCTGTGTCCCCTCCCAGCTTTCCTGTGCCCCTCCAGCCTCCTTGCTGGCTGGGCACAAGAAGCTGAGAAGTCCTTGACTTGGTCTAAACACGACTGAGCAACAACCGAAAACATCAGGGTGTTACGAGCATTCTTCCCATGCTAAACCCAAAACACAGCGCTGTACCAGCTGCTAGGAAGACAATTAACTCTATCCCAGCCGAAACCAGGGGCAGTTCACAGCAGATTTTATAGCACAGATGTCTTCAGTGGCACGGATGTGGATGTTTGCTATTTACTGAAGATCTTTTCTTAATACTGGAACTAGCTTTTTGGACTTGTAAGCCAAACTCTCCACAGCAGACCCTTCAGTAGCTTTTGGTTTTTTTTCATGTGATAAGACCAGTTAATTTCGTGCTGAGCCTAATGTTCTTTTTTCCTCCTTTATTTTACTGACCAATAAAAATTAATGGGAATCCTGTGCATGTTTGTTAATTGTGGTTCTCAAAAGCTCCCATTTCAGTATTTTAAAGTTTTGAATAAAAGGTGCTAACTGGTGAAGGTAAGAGATATCTGTGTTAATAACTGCTGACTGCTAATTGTAACTAGTAATTAAGTAGTAACCAGTTCCTGTTATCTCTGGTAATAAATTGGTCCACTGTATCTTTTATGCATCCTCAGTGTAATTTAGGGATAACACAGAAATGTTAAACAAAACCAACAGGAAAAGAAAGAAGGAGCATGTAAAACATGAGTATGGGCTGTATTTTTATACCAAAAAATACCTGTTTATTGTAACATGGTAATAGGGTTTAATTGAACATCTGTCCTAGATTTGACTACGGGATGGATATGGGGAAATAATTATCTATAAGTATTTCTAAAGCCCTGAGACACTGGCATACTTAGAGTTAGATCAACAAAATATCTGAAGCATATTCATGGTCAGCACTACATCACAGTACTTCTAGGTGTTTAAGTTATGGAGGAGAGCTTGAGATCTCAGTCTGTTTTGTACGGGGAGACACGTCTGCCTTAGAGTAGTGTTTGTTCTGCAGGAAGGGATGTGGTTTTGGTCCTTTTTGTTCCCAGGGCTTCAGTTGCAGGACAGCTCTGAACCATTCCCCTCAAAGAACAGAGGAGATCTTCACCTTTAACACGTGGCCAAATGAGGAGGCATGGTGCGCACACCATACAGTCACAACGGAAGAGCTTCTGGAGTCTGTCCTGATCCCCGATGAGCCTCAAATGTCATACTCTTCAGGGAGAGAACAAGACATGTAGTTGGGTCTGTCAGCAATAGTGGGGCTTGTGTCCCCTGTGGCTGGCCTGTGCAGCTGTGCAGGGAACCGCAGCCCGCGGCTCAGGCTCCCAAGGGTGAAAGCACCCCTACAGAAATGCTTTGGGTGCTCTCTGAGCGTCCGTAGTTGAGCAGCCACCAGGGCAGACTGCACTGGAGACCTGGTTTGGATTGAGATGCAAGATAACTTTTGAGCTGTTTTTTTTCCTGGCACAAGTGGGGCAGCTGGGGGGACGTGTGAAAGCAGAATTTTAGGCGCGTTCAGATTTCGAGCACCTGCAACAGGCAGTTGGGAAGGTCACCCCTCCCTTCTGCCTCGTTTCCTTTGTGGATCTGACCCTTAGTGGCTGCAGAAGAAAACAAACAGATCAGTCTAGAAGAGAAAGTCTCTAGAAGTGTTTGACCTAAACGATGGCTTTATCTTTGTTTGCACTGCCACATTATTTTTCTTATTTTGTCACTGAGGGAAGGGGTGATAATGTATCTTAGCACTTCTGGTCTCTCTACAGACAAAACCTGATGCAATTGTTAAAGCTAGACTGTAGTGTTGTGTAGGAAAGACCTCACTGTGTGAGTCTCTAGGAAAGTCTTTCTAGGAATTTCTGGCTTGCTTTTTGGGAATTCATCCCTCAGTTTTCTAGGCATTTACACCAGACTTTCTACGAAACTCCACTTTCTACTTTCTAGGTATATGTCCTTATTGCTTTTCAGGATTATTTCTCCACCTGCTTTCTAGGACTTCTCCCTATGCTGCCCAATAATTTGCCCCCAATTTCCAGGAATTGCCAATGTGCCTTCTAGAAATTCCCTCTTTTATTTCCAGGAATTTCCCCCTGCTTTCCAAGAATTCTCCCTGTCCGCTTCCTAGGAATTTTACCTCCTGTATTTTGGGAATTTTCTTTGTGCTTTCTGAGAAATCTCCCCTCCAGGCAGGAATTCTCCAGGGGCTTAGTAGATTTTCCTCTCTGTCCTTTGTAGGAATTTACCTTGTGTGTTTTAGAAGATTTTCTTTGCACTGTCTAGGAATTCTCCTCTGCCTTCTAGGAATTTTCTCTGTGCTATCCAGATATTTTCCTCTGTAAATTCAAGGAATTTCCCCTCTGCTTTCTAAGACATTTTCTATGTGTTTTGTAGAAATTTTCCACATGTTTTTGAGGAATTGCCCCTCTTTCTAGGAATTTATCATGGGCTTTCTTGGAATTCACCTTTCACTTCCTGGGAAATACATTCTTTTCATTTAAACAGAAGGTAACAATATACTTCTTATGAATCATTATGTATTAATTTATTGACTAATAGGATCAACTATTTTTACAGTTTATTTTTGAGGCCTTTTGTGTTGAGCCTTTGCTTTTTGCAAGAGGGTAGGATTAGTTCTAGCCTTTCTTTCTAAAGCATGGTGCACTGTCAGATTTTGGGAAAAACCTACATAACATGAAAAGATATTCACTGCTTTATCAGAGCAGTTTGTAGTAAGATATGTTTAGGCAGAGACCATCGTCTTGCTTTTGTATGCACACATTGCTAGCTGCAATGAGGTCCTGGCCCTGCTTTTGTGTGTTCCAGGTGTTCCTCTTTTATAAGTAAAGTTGCAGGAGGGCGCCACAGTATTAATTCATAGCTCTTGCAGTACTTGTCTTCCTATACAAATTATTCTTCATGTATTAATATTTTACAACATTAATCGTGCTAAGTGACCTTATCTTAATTTAACAGATAAGGAAAATTGTAGCAGGAGGGTGATGGAACTTAGCTCCCAAAGGAGGTGCTACATCTGAGAGACTGAATTTCTGACTCGGTTTGGAAGCATATATTCCAAAAGTAGAAATGAGCAATCAGTAAGGCTTAAAACCCAGCATTCTGGTTTGTTTTGTTTTTTAATAAATTCGGGTATTCCAGATGCTAAACGTCATAGAGGAATTGAAATAAAAGAAGATCTGGGATGTTAGATTCTAATATATGGGCCACATAGCTCCTACCTTTCAACACCAGAAAGTTGAAAGTGGGAATTCCTAGTGTGTGACCATTCTTTATTCACGACAGACACCATGTCTATTAGTGTATCTGCCTTGACCAGTAACAACTAAATATATCGATGTGAGCTCACATTCCCTTTGGATTCCTCACCATTTTAACTTTGATCAAAAGCACTTAAAAATACTGTTGGGTCAGGAAGGAAAAATAACTTCAAATTGCTTTTTGATCACATTGTCAATTCACAATGGAAAAGAAAGCAAGCTGCAAATACGATAGCGAGGTGTTTCTAGGTGCCTAAAGCTGTGATGTAACACTTGCTTGTTTGTATCACATGCATATTATATTGTTCGTGTTTATTAAAAAAAAAAGCAAATATTAATCTGCTCCTCCTATACAGCTTTTAATTGTATAAAATGTGCATTTGTTATAGTCGCTGAGAGTGGTTAAGGCAGATAATTCACTGCTGGAGCATTTGAGATTTTGGATATTTATTACCAAAGGATATCTACTGTGCATTCCAGAGTACTCTCTCTTCTTGCTATACACTGGATTCCTCTCAGCCACTCTCATTTTTATCTATCTCTAGGGCTGTCTGCCATACTATCTGTTCATTCTTTAATTGGTTAATTAAATCTGTTGTTATAGTTTCTAGTTTAAGTGATTAATAAAACCTTGCAAAATAATCTGTTAGGTGCACAGAGACATTTTGGTAGGCTTTGCCTGATGTCTTGCCCTATGGTACTGACACCCATAAGGGTCTGAGAAAGGCCACATGACTCTCATAAGGTGATTAAAGTATCAAGAACAGGAAGTCTCAAGCAAAAGCTAATGTAGAATCAGATTTTTTTCCTTTTTTTTCTTTTGGCAGTAGCTTGATTTAAAGCAGCTGTAGCTCCCTCCCTTGTTTATTTATTTCTTTTGAACTAGTAGTACTTTCTTGTGGCTAGATGAAGGGTTCGCAAAAGTTTTGTGGAAAAGCAGTCCCTCCTTTTTCTTGCATAATCTTATTGATAACATTTAAAAAAATATATCCTTCAGTTTATTGATTTGTCAACAGAAGACTTTACTCAGTTAAGAATTTTTTAATGCAAAAATTTTGTCCAGAAGCAAAATGTAAAATGAATTCAGGATTTTAGCCTATTTTTGTATTTTCAGAATATCTTCAAGAGAACAAAAATATTTCTACGTATTATTAAGCTTATCTCTTCTTTGTGCTAGTTATCACATTTTTTCCTGGTAAGTTTCAGAGAATCAGAGTGTAATAGTTTTATCATATTACAGTTAAAAATTTCTTAGATGGTAGGAATAAGAGTACTAATATTGTCAGAGACTTAAATATGGAAATAGGGTATTAATCACATTTCATGTAAATTGCAGAACGTAGGCTATCGAGTGAGATTAGAACCTATCTCTCATTATAAAAGCACTGTATCAGAAAAGAACATTCTCTTAAGTAGTTTTTGCCTGCACGTAAGGATTTTGTACTATTGTTTTCTAATAAGCCATCTGTCATTCAAGAAGAAAAGTCCTAAATCTGGGAAGTGAGGGGATAGGGAGGAATCGAAGAGCTTAAGGATGTTCAAATGACATCTGAGTTTCTCTCTGAGGTGCATCAGAGGTATTGGAGCAGAGGAGGTTTTGCAGAATGTCTACTGAAGATTTGATCCTTGCTTTCTGCAGAAATGCAGGATGTACACTCAGCTTAAGCCAATGTTTTCTATTTTCTTGAAATTTGGATCCTTCTTTTAGATAATTTGTGTGTCTCGGTCTCTAAAATACCATCACCCTTGTAGTCTCCATACATGGAAGCCCCAAATTGCCTGAGATGAGGGATGTTGCCTTTCACAGCTGGGCAGGGCAGCAGCTGCTTCAGTGTGGGGAGCAGGCACTCGCTGAGGGATGAGCACAAGTGTAGGCGCTCCGGTCCCTGTCTGGCAGGAGGTGAACCAGTGTCAGCAGTTAAAGGCAGTTTTCAGTGCCTCACTTACGCTAGCCATCTGGAATGCAAGAACAACTGTCTTTTATAAAGTTGGGCATCTTCAGCCCGGTGGTTTTCCAAGAGTTAAAGGTAGTTAATAGTTCCCTAGTTAATGCCCTAACGCTTTCAGGTATTGCCTCTTCTCAGTTCTCCACTGTGGAGGAACTCTACCCTTCTTGCCCGAAAATGTTTAGATAAGCATGCCTTCTTTAGTGCATTTTAACTCCCTCTGAGTCCCTTTGCACAGCTTCTTTTTTGAGAAAAGTAGACTTTGAGGAATCGTGCAAGTCAGTAGCTCTCCAGGGGAATTACAACAGTACCCAGAAATACTTGCTTTCATTATCGCTGTCTTGGCAGTACTGCTGAAGTACGTCCTCACATGGTGCCAGTCAGAAGCAAAAGTGCATTTTTATTTGACGCTCCAGATCAACAACTTCCCAGGTTTAATGAAGTATTTTGAGATCCTCTAAAAATGTGTTGTGTGCCTTTTGCTTTGAAGGAAGAATCTATTACAGTTTTGTAATTGTCTGGTGGAAAATTTTTTTTTTCATCACTGAATGCAACCAGCATTCTGTAGATAGACAAGCTGAAGTATCATTTTTTACTATGTTTTTTTGGTTTTGCAGATCTTCTGTCCAAACCAGTGTGCTGTGTTATGCCAATCTAATTCTTTGTCAGTGTGGCAGACAGCTGTATTTAGAAGACAAGGCTTTTGTGTTCGACCAGCCTCCTCATCACTTGGGTTTTATTCCATTTCTTCAAGCAGTGGGCATGTTCCTGCCAGTCTCTATGCTTTTCTTTAACTTGGGCAGAGCCTATATAAGACTGAACACATGGCTGAAAGCAGTGAAGGGAAGACCATAAAATGTACCATGTGCTCAGCCTCATTTGAACCAAGCAATGTTGTATTTTTTTGCCCCCATTGCAACAAAGATCACCCATGTTTTGGAGATGCATTGGCAGAGGCATCCAGCTAAGCATCCAGTGACAGAGAGGATGACAAATAGCCTCACCCTTTGAAGGATCCAGCAGGCATAGAGGAGGTAAGCAAACTGGAATTGGACCCATCTTTCTTTGCTATGTATTTTTGAGGTGTGTTTTCAAAAGTAGGTATTTCTTCATATTCTACAGTTACTAGTGCTCGCTTTTCTGAAGTAAAGCAAGGGTTGTATTTCCCAGTGAATTCTTTAAAGTATTATATAACAGAGTAAAACCTCTTCCACAGAGAATGTTTTTGAACTCTTGCACCTAATGACAACTTGACGTTACTTTCAAAGGTCATAGAAAGTGCTAGTTTCCAAGAAATTAATGAAAACACATAGTGGTGGTTACACTAAGTAGGCACGACAGGAATTCCAGAGCCGAAGATTTTCACTGTTTAAACGGATCCATTCATTGGAAGATGTGTTGAACAAATTAACTTAAAATAGTGATCTTTTAAAAAACTCTGTTTTTTAGAGGCATTCAGCATCATTGTTTTACCTCAAGGTAATATAATAAATGGGATGAATTACACAGTGGTTTGTAGTTGTATTCATCTGGTGGTATCATGCCTTAATTCTTCAGATTGAGTCAATTCATGCAGAAGGTTTGTCTGCACACCCAGCAGGTATATTTTCTTACCACTGTATAAGCTGATGAAGAAATGCATGCTTTAAAGGGCTTATTAGTCCTACAAGTAGCCTAACATATGTTAGATTATGCTTGTAGGCTTTAAAGTTATAAATTCGTCTAAGGATTTAGGTCTGGGTAACGGTGTAGGGAAAACAATAAAGTTAAAGAAGTAAGTAAAACTCTCTTAAATCCATGTCAGCAATAATCAGGTGATACCCAATTAGTTAATCCATCCCATGGTCAGTGAATACATGCTCAGTCTTTTCTGAATTTGGATTATTTGTTGTCTCAACCCCTGAGGAACTGACCTCTGAGGTCACATGCTTTACAGCTCTGTTGAGTAGTGTTCTGAGTACAACTACTTGATAGAAATACTGGGAATGCACACATTCAGTTGAAGTTAATGAAATTTGCATGTTCATCATATTTTGAAAATCAAGCTTTTGTTTTCGGAGTCAGAGTTTGCATGTGGTGGGCAATTTTCTGTTTTTCCTACCACCCAGTTGTACCCCTGATGTTTTTCAAATAGGGTACTCTTCAGCTATATAATGGTGTGTAAATGGTAATACTATACTAATGATAGTAGGTGAAAAAAATTTAGACAGAGTTTGGATTTGAAGTTGATTGTCTTTAATTTCTCTGTAGTTCATTCTTATCGATGTACAGAGTCTCTTACCATTCCTGCAGTAGTTAACACATTGATGGAGACATATTTATCCTGTATCATAATCCCTCCTTTAATATTGAAGGCTTTAAAATTGTTCAGTTGAAAACTTTAAAAGCTTTTGTTGGAGGAGTTTGTATTGCCTTCACATCTGAAAAGAAAATTGAAAAATCACTGAAACAGAAATTTCAGAATAAAATCCATCATTTTGGATATTAACATAAATGGATCCCCTTTCAAGTAGCATTCTACAGATACATTTTTTTATATTCATATACATGGGTATAAAGTAACTATCATCCTAAATTGGTCATATCTGGATATACAACCAATTACTTGCCTTGGTGAATTATGTGGAAAATGTGGTTAGTAGGACAACACACAAAGTCTCAACAAGGAAGTTAGAGATGTGTAGCCATAGAGATTTCTCACTACTGCAAGAGCAGTATCAGATTATATTGGATAGTCACCCTTATTACCCCTAGCAATAGAACATGTAGTAGCTCTCCAGTTGGCTATTTGGTTGCTGGCATCTAAACAGTATCTGCTTTTAGATCCTAGAAAGTGGAAGGTAGAAAAAGGAGGAGAGCAGGGTGGGGTGTGCAGGGAGAACACCTGCAAAGGTAGACAACACCCAGAGAATTCCTAGAAAGCCAAAGAGGATATTCTAAAAAGCACACTTGAAATTCCTAGAAAGCTGGGCTGTGAATTCCCAGAAAGCACATGAACAAGTCTTATAAAGCAAAGGGGGAATTCCCAGAAATCATGTGCAAAGTTATGGGCATGTGAAAAATTTCCTAGGAAGCTGAAGGTTAATGCCTAGAAAGCAGAGGGATATTCTTGGAAAGCACTGGAGTGCATTCCTAGACAGAATGAGGTAAATTCCTACAAAGCACATTTTGGGGTGGGGATGGGCCCTCCTAGAAAGCAGAAGGGGAATTTCCCAGAAAGCATGTGGGAATTTCATGGAAAATAAAGAATGGAATTCCTACATAGCAATGACGGAATTCCAGGCAATGACGGGTGGTGGGGTGAGACCATCAGGATGGGTGAGGTGACTGAGGCAGGTTGGGTGCTGGAGGCAGGGGTTCCACCTAACCCTGGCAGGGGTCTGGGTACCAGTGGCAGAGTCACGGAATGTTTGCTGTGTGCGCTGAATTGCAGTCAACGTGCTCTGTGCACTAGCATTTGCACAGATAAGCAAATTTCTGAACTTTAACCTTATCACAAGTTAGAATTTATAAGTACTTTGTTTCTGAAGTCATGTTTGTACTCATGTTGCTGTTCTAAGTCAAAACTATGCTAGCAATTTCTTCGTACGCTAACCACATTGTTTTTAATATTTCAAAACTGCACCTTACCTGTTACTCCTCTGGGATCGTGGTTAGTATGGTGATAGCTCATGGTATTTTGCAAAGTGAAGTAGAAAACTCATACTGAACTCTACAAGCTGCTGGTCTTAAAACTTACGGTAAGCTTGCATGAAGACTGAAGCATATTCCGTAGAAAAATCTGTAAATATTTTTGTTGAAAAATCAGATTGCTTCTCTGCTATTAAAAACATCTTTTAAACATTTGATGGCAAAGTTTAGTTTACTTTAAAGTCATGGATAATAAATATATTATGTTAAAACTTTTTTAAAGCTGCAGTTATTTTTTTTATGATTATCTGTTTCTTCATGTAATCTGTCCTTTTGGACGGAAACTAGGACAAGGCAGCTTTGGGGTGGTAACTGAAGTAAAACACAGGACTGCCAGCAAAAAATGGGCCATCAAAAAAGTTAACAGGAAAAAGGTAAATATCATGTAGATGGGTGATTTTCCTTAAGACATTCTTAACTTTCTTATGACCTGATGATTCTTTGTTTCCAATCTCTGTTTGAGCACCAAATGTCATCTTAGACCCAGAATTTCTGTTCTCCGCTAGGTAGATGTTCTCATTTTTCATTTAGTCATTGCCCCTGTAGCAGAAACTAGAAGCAGCATAAGTTTTTAAAATACTCAGACTCTGTTGTCCAGCCATGTAATTTAGGGTTCTTATTCCTTCATGAAAGAATAGTTGAAAAGATATTTGCATATTAGATTCCAAACTAACAAAATCTAATCAAAGAATATATGCAATTGAAAGGTGCTTCTTCTGTAAGTATTTATTTTAATTTTTAAAAATCAAGTAAGGTATAAATTAGGAGCATAAAGTATTACATTCACAAGTCAGTACGAGTACAGCAGTACAACTTCAGGCCTAAAGTTTTGTGGCTGCATGATGAATCCTGAAATTTGCAACTTACCAGGTGAAAATTCAGATACATTATTTTGTTCCTCTTGATATTCTGAACTTTTCAAACTGTTAATTTGGCAATAATAAATTATTTAAAATTTTTGTTTATTTAACAGGTTAGAAAAACACTGCACTTTGGTCAATGTTAGCACATGGCAGCTGTGGCAATACTGGGTATGATTATGTTTAAATGGGATACCTTCAAGTAGAGTAGACTGAATTGTTTCATCTCATTGATACCACACCAAAATCCATCATGTTATTGGCAGGTACTGGGATGCTTGGTACTCTGTAAAATAATTTTCTGCTCATTTGGTCTTGTTCATATATTTGTGAGATCATGGGTATTAGCTCTGCTGAGCTTGACAGCTTTCAATGTGAATGATTACATTTTGTTTAACTCCATTGCTCTAACATCTTTATTTTGTCTTCATTTTAGATGCTTATTAAACATTACCTGTTCTATTTAAGTAAAGTCATCTTTATTTTTGTTTCATAGGCGTACGGTGTGTTTGAATAGTGTGAAAATTGTTGCATACAATCACAACCATTTTTGCACTACTCAAACTTGAAGGCTTCCAGGACATTTCATGGAATTGTGTATTTAAAACTGTAAGATTTTATGGGCCATATTTATTAGATCCATGGAAGCAATCCTGAAATACACTAGGATTTACTTGATAGTCATATTTGTGAATGTAAGACCTATTCATTTCTTTAATACAGCCTATGGCTTTTTTAAAAAATAAATTGCTGTTGTTGAAAAAAATAATATTGTGATATTTATAAAATAGTATTGTGATGTTTATAAAATGTGTTTCCCACCAATAACTAAGGGTGGAATTCTGCCATGAAGCTACTTGAACAGGAGGTGAGCATCTTAAAGAGAGTGAACCATGATCATGTAATACACTTAGAAGAGATGTTTGAGACACCAAAGGTAAGATTTCATTAATTGCCACACTAGTGTCGGCAGACTGAAAAAGAAACAAAAGAACCATCTCTGTTCCATAGTAACTCATCATATGTCTTATTTAACAATTTTGTCATTTGACACAAATCTTACAGCTCTTGACCAAAACATTGTGGAAATATTTATGTTTTATTTTTCTCTAAATTCCCGCTAAGCCACTGTTGCCAGAAATATAAACTAGCAATTCAACAGAGGACAAAACCAGTTTATGTCAAGGGAAATACCTTACTAAGCCTTCTCTAACAGGCAGAGACAATTAATACAGCCTAAGTTTTAATTTCTTCCTTCTTCCAATTCTTGCTCCCCACCCCTTTTTTTTTCTTCCCAATTCTATTCAGAATTATTGCAACAATAATTAAATACAGTTACCATGAAAATTACAGGTTTTTTTCTTCCTCTGCTTGCTTGCTGTAGTGCTCTATAAGGAAAGTGGTCCTTTTGTGTGCCCATAGCAATTCTAACAGGGGGAAACATCAGCCCGTAAGCAGTCTTTCCATTTTTTATAGGTCTGTTGTTTCAGAAATTGTTATAAAGTCAAAGAATGGTGGAAATCTTTTTTTTGAGGTTAAATGACTACTATTCTGTCTTTAACTTACTGTATTACTTGTTGGAAAGGTGTTATTGCTGAGCTGAACAGAAAAAATCTCAGGACTTTATAATGACAGCACCATATTATAAATATTGCAGTAACACAGGTAAATTAATATTTGCTGTTAGCTGTAAGTGTAGTTTTTTTTCTTGGGGTATTGAATTGGTCAGAAGTCTCATTTGAGTAATGGATTATAGTTTTCTTTCCTAGTTGCTGAAAAGTTGCATGTTATATTTTTTCAAATGTTGGTGCTTTCTGTAAAAGCCATTGATAATGCATTGAATGGAAGAGGCTTTAAGCTAAATCCATACTTAGTCCTTGTTTTGAAATCATAGTATTTTTAAACATTTTAAAAATGTATATATTTTGAAAGCTTGTGAGTTTGTTGTAGGAAACACTGGCAATATTTGTAGCAGGTCAATTGTCTTTTCCCTTTTGTTCATAAAATACTAAGTGCATTGGGGTTCTAGGTCATGACTGCAGCTGGAGCACTGCTTTTATTTATGTATATTGTTATTACATCAAAAGAAACTAAACTCAGAAATAAAAAAATCATTGCATTCTCTCTTTATTAATATTAGCAGATGTATCTTGTAATGGAGCTGTGTGAGGATGGAGAACTTAAAAATACTCTTTCTAGTAAAGGACATTTTACAGAAAATGAGACAATGCACATAGTTCATAGTCTGCCTTCAGCAGCAGTGTATCTTTACAAAAACGGTAATTAAGTTCCTTTGTCTCTTCCATACATTCCTTGATTTTGAGTGTTCATACATTTAACAAGTTACTGATTGCTATTCTTATCTATTATTTATTTCATAGGATAAAAATAGTCCGGTAAAGAAAAAGTACAATATACTACATGAATGCTTTATTAGAACCTTATTTTTCTTACAGATGCAATAACTGCCACCATTTTTCTTTTATTTCTCTTTCTGTACTAGCTATGGTAATAACATGTATTATGATTTCCTAATTTGCAACTGCTTTCCATTATAACATTAACTTAGTTTAGTTGTTAAGTGTATAGTCTATTACAGGAGGTAAAAAAGCAGAAGAGGATTGTTGCTGGTACTTAACACTATGTGTTGCATTTAGGATTCAGTGAACGTCAGCATTTTCATCCACCACACAGAAGCATTACAATTCTGCACAGTCCACAACAGAGTTAACCTGTCGAGCCAAAAATTTAGAATTAGTAGATAGCGTGGGATTGTGAAAAAGTTTTTTTACACAGAAATGATTAATCTCTTTGTTACAGCATAATACTTCTAGGGATCCCTCATTTACCTTTTCTTCCATAGAGATATACGGGGTTATGGAATGGTGCCTTGCTCAGAGCCTTGTTTCTTCTGTGTACTCATTGAAAGGGCAAAAACTTCTACTGGTTTTGGATATGAAAATGAACTGCAGGTATGAAAATACTTGCAAATTTGATAATTATACAATATAAACCCTGCTTTTTTGTTAGATGGTGTCAGGTGATCCACTGATTAAAGCCTGAACCAATATGAACTTTTTCCTTTATTACAGGATTGTGGGGAGGAATGAGATTTGAAAATTTGAAATACTTATATGACTCACTGGATGAAATGGAAAACATGCTTTTGGTTAGGCTTCCAGTAGTTCAGAGTAAAATGCACTGGAACTGCTCAAAGAAATTACTCAGTTGAAAGAGTTTAAAACATTTCTGTCAGAGTATCTTCACTGCAACTGATAACATTTTATTTCTTGCTCTCTCTTGGCAGATATTGTTCACAGAGATCTAAAACTGGAAAACATTTTAGTTAAAAGCAGTGACATCAATGAAGCAAATGAAATGAAATTAAACATAAAGGTAAGATGATAGTTGTAGCAGTTCTGCTTCAAGAACCTGTTTTAATATCCAGGTATTACTTGGAGACCTGACTTTGATACGTATTAACAGCTTTTGAAATGAGCTACTAAATGGTGTTATTAGGGAAAAAAAATCATTTTGGAAGCTAAGTGCCACTGCTGAAAAAGTTGTCTTTTTTTTTTTTTTTTTTAAATGATAAGCATATTTCTAGGTCAATTTAAAACCAAAATCCTTAAAGTAACCCTACCTTGTTCATCTAGATCTACATTAGTATAGTCCCAAGCCATTAGTTACAGGAAGCCAGCAGGTGCTGTGAGATGTAATTAGTTTTTAAATTAGGCATATTGTCAATTTAATGTTAGTAATTTAGGGGAAAAGCCTATTTAGACTATGCCTTGATTGAAATACAAATATATTATAGGATTCTTTTGATAATAATAAATATTTACTACCTAAACACAATGTGCCATATGCTTATATCTTCTTTTTATTGAAAAAAATAGTCTTTGATGCTTAATAAATCATGTACTTATTATCCATTGCTGATTTGCTGGTTTTAGTAGTTACAGTGAAAATGTAGGCATCTTCTAAAATAACATTGTAGAACTGAATTATTTGATCGTGAATGTACTATCGTGGGTAGAAACCTCCATGTTGAGAAGTATTTCAGACACTGAAGTGTGGACAACTCAGTAATTTATGATGGGAGAAATCCAGGGTGCAGAACTCCACTTGCTGTTTCGTAGGGCCGATGTATTGTGATATAATATTATACTTGTTTTAAGAAGCATAATTTTGGATTTCCCTATATCCATCAGTTTGGGGCAATTTGTACCTTTCTTTCTGCAAATGCTAGAGCTAGGTAAGACATTGATATAAATCTTCTGGTTTGTCAACAATTTTTCCATCCTTGTAGTCAGTTCACCACTTCCATCAGTAGGAACTATCATGGCCGGCTATTCCTGTTTCATGGCCTTGCTTTATATATCCATTTGGAACAGCAACTATCACACTCTATCATCTGTCCTTCAAGGTGCAAGCATTTTTCCTGGCCTCTGTCCTGTGAATGAGAACAGATCTTTCCCCATTTTCCTTGTTCTCCTCATGTTAGAGGAGAGTAACTCCTGAGTAACTTTAATGGAAGAAGCCGAAAACAAGGAAGCAAACCCCAAAGCTGCTATGGCTAGTAGCAGTAAAAGTGGCTACAGGAAAGGGGAGACCCGTCACGCAGCGTGAGATAGATAAACAGCTAAACCCAACATTTATCTGCTTCAGAGTTTTCAGGCTCGACACAGCTGACGTTAAGCATGAGGCTAAGCTTCATACCCTCCTGGTTTTGGCTGTGAGAAATAGTCTTCCTGAATCTTTATGATTTTCTGATTTTGGGCAGGATGTGCAGGGAGAATTATGGGAAAAATCCAGACACAGATTCCTCCTGGTGAAAGAACAGAGGTTCTTCCATATGATACGCTAGTACGTGGCACAGATGCATACTGGCATGGGGTTTAGATGACATTTTGTTTATAAGTATAGGAGGACTTTCAGTTTCAAGCCACCTGTAGGTATCAGGACATTCCTTCCCAAACTCAGAGATACTGACAACTTCAGATGTATGTATTGTCTCACGGACTTTGAGATGATGAAAAGTATAAAAATATACTGAGGAAATTGGCTTCTCCACATAAATGTTATACCTGAATAAGGTTTTACTATCAGGATAAAACCCTATCTATTAAAAAAAAAATAAAACCAGCATTTCTTTGAAATGCTTTGAAAAGCTTTCCCACATGGATGATGAAGTCAAAGCCCAAGGAATGGGTCTTAACTGCTTCCAGCTTTTGCAGCAAAAAAGACAGTCTAAGTATTTTTTTAATAAGGAAAGGTGACCCTCAGAAAGCAAACAATCAGGTTTCCAGTTTGCTCTTTGTGCGTATGTGTAGTATTATGCCTGTACAGAAGATGCTGTGAGTGATTTATTTATTTTTTTCTCTCATTTTGAGTATCGGAGTTCCTTATGGTTTTGTCACATGAGAAAGGAAAGGGAAGAAGCAAGCGAGTTTAGGTAATGACAGCCTATTCTAGGACATTTGAAATGCCTGCAAGGAGGTACTAGAGAACAGGAGCAGCTCCCCCTGCCCCCTCCATTTTTTCCCATATCCTGAAATGCTGAAATACTAAGTTTGTGACCGAACCTCACTTGTTTCGTTATGGTGTACAGCATGACTCCAATGTTTTAAGTCAACTTTATTACTTCCAGGACTTGGACATTGTGCTGCTTATGGTATGACAATTATTCGAAAGACAGAGACTTTTAGCTTTGTCTCCTTACAGGTAATTTTTAGAGACAAACATAATTTGGCCCCATTTACTTTCACTTTCATTTCACTGATACCTCAAACACTCAGTGCTCAAAGAGGAGGCAGAATGCAATAATCTTATTCCTTTGTCATGTGTTAACCAAAGTAAACTTGGGGAAGTATTCCTTCATAGAAACTGGCAAAATGAAAAGGAGCAGCTAACTTGTTTGGGTTTTGTTTGGTTTTTTTGTACTCACCCACCCCCCCAAGAAAAAAAACCCACACATCAAACAAAACCAAACCATGACCTCACTGTAAAGATTTTTTTTTTGAGGGTTTGGAGAGGGTGGACACAACATCATCTGTTTCAGTGAATTCCAGGATTATAACTGGACAAGAGGAAAGTTTCTAAATGTGTGTGTATTCTCTCTCTTCCTTAATTTGCTTACTCTACTTCCATATAGAATAAAATTCTTCTGGTTTGTCTTAAACCAAATCAAAAGTAACACTCTCTGGTTTTAGTTAAGATTTTCTAGCCATCACCATTTGGTTGAATGCTGGAGCTGGTGGTGCACTCTGATGTCTGGTTCAGACCAGCAGAACAACAAATAGAAAATGCCTTCAGGAAAAGAAATTTTAGTTTTGCATCCTCTTTTTCTTAAAGACCAGCTTGACAGACAGCGGAATCCATATCATTCTAATGGGCAAGCACAAATGCATTTGTGCAATATAACATGGGGTGCAAATTTTTGTGGGCCAAAGCTGCTGACCCACTGAGTGGCTGGCCCTGAAACGCCGCCCTGAAGGCAGAGGGGGCAGGTCTGCTGCTCAGTTGGGTTTTGAGCCATGCCAGGGATCATCTCCTGCTGGTGGAGACGATGGAGGTGGATTTCCAGCCATTTGTCTTTCTTGCTGCTACATGTCCCCACAGCTGTGGGGAGGAATGGATCCACCAAGAGCATGCTGTAACCATCAGTTGAAGAGTTGTCCATGTTCATGTGACAGTCTAGGTTTTCATTTAGGTTCTTAACAAGCAGCACTCTGATTTATCAGCAACTTGGTTTTATTTATCTTGACCTTCTAACTTCTGTCTCTGTCCGCAATTTTTGTACTAGCTTAAACTGCTTTTATTTCTAATCTCATACAATTAGCTCTGAGACCCAAAGCATCGACTTCAGAGGAAGGTGCAGCTATAACTGGTAACAACTTTTTAGTGGGCTCATCAGATCTTATGCAGCTGCTATGGAATAAATTGTCCATCATTGTAAGAATTTACATTTCATATGCGTTTTGCATTATATAAATGTAAATGTTCATAGTATCTGTTTCTGATGTGTCCATTTTACTAAGTTATAGCTTCTAGGTAGCAGTGAATTCCACAGATTAACACTGTGCTTGTTCGCAGCGTGGTGCAACTGTTGGATCCTTGGCAGACCGTTCCCACTGTCTTTCTCTCTTTCTCTCTCTGTGGTCTGTCAGAGATCAGGACTTCTCCTGAGGATCCAGAGAGGACAGGTTGCAACAGGTATCGACAGGTATCAGGGCAAGGCAGCTGGCAAAATCCTGATACTTTCTGGTGTTTTAAACATGCTTACTACTTGTTATATATATGAAAAAAATAGTGAATTAATGTGGCTTCTTCAAATGCTTGCCCATATGTACTCCACTCTACATGCCATTCTGTTTCTTTTGGCTAGTGGTGTCTAGTAGGAGCACCCCTTATTGTCTTTATTCATCTGACATGTCAACACTTACTGTTAAAAATATGTAGACTGACAGAAGAACTGCAAGGGTCAGCTTTCTCGACTCTTTTTCTGCTGGTGGTAGCCTGTTTCCACAAAGGCCTTGTACCTCTGGCCTCTACCTCCAGCAAGGAAGTGCATGTCTTCTGAGATTCTAAGGTTTTTCTGAAGGGAATGATAGAACCATCCTTAACCCAACAGTTGCATAGTTTTTTCACCCCTCCCCCCATCTTCTTGAAATGGGTCTGGGCTTGTTTGGAAGAGTCATCTTTCACTGTTGGCTACAGACAGAGCAATATGCAGGTTTCATTTCAAGTTTGTGTATTCTGAATTTCAGTTATGATTCACTTCCCTTTTTTGAGATCTGCTCTAAGGAAAGGCAGCAAAGGTACATGCCTTGCAAGCTCAGATTTTGTACTACAGTAAAATGTCATCTCTTCAGCTATTTGTAGCTTTTGTTGAAAGGGTACAGAATCACGACTTTAATTTGGATGCTACTTCTATCAAACAACATTAGGGATGACCTAAGATCTCTTGGAAATAATTTTATTTCATTGTGCTGTTATTCAGTCAGCCTTCATAGGTCTTTTGAGGCATATGTTTCTGGTAGGTGAGCAGAACAGCTGCATAGGTTCTTTACATCCCCTTTTCAGGGACAGGTGACGAGCAGTGCTTTTTTGGTACGGTTTCTTTTAACAGTCATATTGTCTGCCTCTACTGGTTCAGTGAACTGGAGTGGAAATAAATGGGGCTCTGAAGAAAACAAGCAATGATTTATTTTAAATCAACTCTGGGGTATGTTTGCCTACACGTGTTCCTTCTTTCTCTTGCTATTCTGGAAGTTCAAAGCCTCTGAAATTCTTCATTGGTTAAGAACTTGAATAGTATTTAAAGTTGTGCCATCCTTTAAGAGCGCCTTGGAAGGTTCGTGGATACTTAAAGCCTGGACAAAGTTGGCAGGAGACATTACTGTCCAAAGAATCTGAAATGAAGTGCATGTGGGTTTTGCAAATGTGCCATTGGTGGCCAGAGGTAATCAGAGATTCAAACAGGTGGGTTTAATGCAAGGTAACATTCTTTTCAAACTCCCTTCTGCATATGGGAGATGGAAGAACTCCATACTTCTCAACTACTCATGGGAAAAGAGATTCAACTGTTGCACACCAGCTGAGGACTGCTGCCAATCACTGCTTGGGTCAGCTGACTGAGGGGATGCTCTCACTCCACTCTCTACCCAGTTCCTAAAGGAGACAAGCAACCAGGTCCCTTCAGTGAGGACAAACAGCTCTCCCTGCTGACTGTACCTCTTCAGAGTGTAAACAGTGACATAGCGTGTCATGCAGGGAGTCACTTTATAATCAGTGCCTACAGGCTGCATGAAATGAACTCTATGTCTGCAACAAAGGAAGGTAGCAGTTAGAGAAGATTTTTATCAGATCTTAGACGTTGCTGTAGAGGAGTCCGAGTTCTTGTGTGATGCTACTCTTTGATGGTGCTGTACTGTTCATTGCCAGGCACTTCTTTTCTGGGTTTTTTTTTTCCTCACTCTGCTCCCCTAGCTCGTCAGGTACTCATTACAGCCTCTTAGATAATATGCAGAACTAATTTCTTCTTATTTTCTCATGAGCTTTATCATGCCGTCCATGCAGACAACACTCACTTTGCATTTCCATTCTACATTATGTTGTCTTCAGACTGCCTCAGTCTACCTTATATTATTGCTAAGTTCAGTGCAAGTAACATTTCATTGTTACGAGGTCAGCTTTTTCTCTGTTGCTGGGTGTTTTTGAAGCCAACAGTGCTACCTGAATCATGATACATCCCTCTGGTTATGTAAAGCTAATTTGTAACTTCTGATGTGCTGCAGAAACTTTTAGGAATGTCCAGCTAAACAATGGGATTAAATTCTAAACCAGTTTTTTCTTAGAAAATTTCCATCCAAACAATGCATCTATCCACATGTATGACACTGATTATTATTTGATGTTGAAATGGAAGTTGAAAAAAACCATGAAGGCAGGTAATTATGACATAGCTTGTCCGAAGGGCATGCTTTTCAGGGTTTTTTTCTTTGCCTATTTAGGCAATGAACGCTTTGCATTCCAGAATATAAAGATTTGTACCCCTTTCTGATTTAGACTGCATGCTATAATCTACTTCATTATCCAATATAGCATGCATTTTTTAATTCTATGAAGTTCTTTTCCTCCATGGTATATACCAGCAATGCATTTCACAGCTTGCTTATAACAAACCGAAGCAAAAAAGAAATCCTTTTTGGAGGAAGATAATTAGTCCTTCTGACATTTTGATTGATGAAATACTAGTAGTATTAAATACTTTTTTAAGTGAGGGGGTTGCATTGGATGAAATTACTTTCTGATTTACCAATCATGACAGAAACATAGAGTCTCAGCTCTGGAAGGGACCTCAAGTAATTTGATTTATTTCTGTGTCTAAAGAAAGAAGCAGCTATACTTAAGTAATTTCTGATGAATATTTGTGTAAAGTGTACTTAAAGACCTCCAGTAATGGAGATGCCGTAATCTTCCCAGGCACTCTCTTCTGATGCTTCATTATCCCCCTGGAAATTTCTCCTCCTGGCTGCCCTGAAGCTTCAGTTTAACAATCAGCTTAAACTTATAGCTACAGGCCATGATCTAATAACTTTTTTCATTATAAATTTTCAGTTAGCTCACCTGCAGCCACATGATTGTTAGAGCTGACCCAAGGGAGGTGGTGGGAGCCTATGTGTGGGGCTAAGGAAAAGGGTGGAATTGCGCTACATATTTTCAGTCTGTTACTTCTCGCCCTATCCGTCATGGATATGAAGAGCAGGTAGCCACCTCCCTATTGTCAGCAATCTGGTATCACACTTACTTCTCCCTTGGTCTCTTGTTCTTTAGACTAAGCAGGATGAATTTTCTCAGTCCTGTCCTGCATTTCGATCTTTGTGGTTGACTCGCCATGCTCCATTTGGTACCTATTATGTCAAAATGGGAGTATCCAACACTGAGCACAGTATCTAGTTGAAGCCTTACCAGTGCAAGGCTGAGTGGAAGGATTGTTTTGTATATACTGCAAACCTTAGGCTTGTGTATAAAGCTGTGTATAATGACTGTCTTTTTGTAGTTTATTTAAGGAGACTGAAGTCCACATAAAAGAACAAGAGGTAAGGGCTGGGAATCAGGGCATTGGCCTGTTTTTCACCTGGCATATTTAAATAGGCTTCTAACCCAGACAAGGGGAGGAGCGTTGGCCTTGGCCTCCTCAGAAAGGGCAGGTGTGCACAAAGAGATTTTGTACCGGTGTGCTAATCCTGCCTCGCAGAGGCATTGTCCAGTAACACTGGAACAGTTATGTTCAGCTTGTGATTCACAACAGTCCAGCTCTTCTCCTTGTGTTTGCATTCTGAGCTTGTCTTTCAGTATACTTACAGTCATTCCTGACTTGATGTTGTCTTCAGATTTAGTAAGCGTGTCCGCTCTTGGATCACCCAGGTCATCAGTTATAATGGTATCATGCCTAGGACAGACACCTACAAAACATTCCTTGACACAGCCTTCCACTTTGACAATGAACAAGTTACAACTACCTTCCAAGAAGCATTTTTTATAAGCATGTGTGCATTGTTCCTGTGATATTTTAATGTAGGCAGTATTGTGAAAAAAGTTACACGAAACTGTATCAAAAGCCTTACTAAAAGAGAGATATGTGATATTTGGTGTTCCTCCTCTAACCCCAAAGCCTATCAGCCTGTGCTGCATGGAGATTTATTCCTGACAGGTGCATAATGGCTGTTACTTACCTCTTTGTTTTCTTCTAGGTGCTTATTATTTCCAGTATTTTCCAGGGAATTAAAATTAATGGGTCGCATCTGTAATTCTTTGATGCCAGCTTTTCCACCCTCTTACAACTAGATACCATGATTGCCTTTTTCAGTTTTCAGGTATTTTACCTGCCTTCCGCGAATAGTTCTTGAACCACTAATAGCTCTGAAAAGTCTTGTCAGTTTTTAAAGTACTCTAGAATGAATTTTATCAGTTACGGCTGATTTTAAATTTTCCAACCCTAAGTACTTGCTAACCTTTTGCTTCTCTGTAAAAAAGCTGAGGTCTTGCCCCTTTGTCATTGATATTGATTGTGCTATCCACTGCTTGCAGTTGACATTTGGGTTAAGATTGATGTAAGGAGACATTAAATACATTTGCCTTCTGAGCATCATCTATCAATTGCATTCTTGGGTGAATATAATAACAGCCTCTTTATTCATTGTCTTCCTACTACTCATATACTTATAGATTATTTCATTTTTAGTTATGTCCCTTCCTAGTTGCTCCTCATTTTTCCTTTCTGATTTTGCCCCTCTATGCATATGTTTTCCTTTTGTTCTTATTTCCATCTTTTGTATGCTCCCTTCTTGTGTGTGAGACTTGTGGAAATTTACAATTTAACCAGACTGGTTTATTAATTAAAATTATAAAAGTAATAGCAATTTTATTTTGTGTAGGATATGTATATAAGGATATAAACTTTTGTAAGTTTGTAAGTTTTCCCAGGATGTTAATAGCATGAATTGTTGCTGGTTTAAATTGTTCTCAAAATGATTGATTAAAAATGAGACAACAGTGTAGATTTTGGCCAGTTTGGCAATATTAATGGTAAGAAGTCTTGTTTTACCAGTTGTGGTATTATCAAACCATTAAGTTAACCTTTTTAAGTTCCTTGACATAATAATTAGATATCTGAAGCTTGGCACCTACCTAAAACATAAAAAACTGAGATGACAGTTAAACAAGCTTTTTGATTTGGTGGGACAGCACCAAACAAAATAGTCTCTGTCAATCTCCTCTTCTATTGCATGAAGGTTTTATCTTCTGTTCCTTACTGGGGCTAAGTATGTCACCTCCATTGATTCTGGAAGTGAAAATCATAGATCTTGCTGTGAACTCACAACCACATCTCCCAGTTCATATGGTGTCTTGCAGTACTTTAAGTCCGTGTGTTATGAATACTGCTTTAATAACTTATTGCGGGGAAAAAGAATACTAAGTTTAATCATACAGCTAATGTCACAATGTCCCCACCCTCTTAACAGCTAAGTGATAAAAGTAAGGACACATCAGTATGAATTGTTAAGGTCTGTACATTATTCATTTAAACATCTGCTGTTGGTTCCTCTTTACATGTGGGAATAAATTATACCACAACAGCACATTCTTCATTCTTTGTGTTTAAGCATTTAAAAGGGTGGGTTGTTTTTTTTTTTTTTCTATTATTAATACTATTTTTTCAGCTTGGTTGGCAGCCCCTGAAGTTATCAGTGCCTATAACTACAGCCAAGAGTGTGACATTTGGAGCATAGGTGTCATTATGTACATGCTGTAAGTAGCTTGTAAAAGTAATATAAAATGTACAGACCCATTTATAATACAAGTACTTACAATATTGCACTGAAATAAAAAGTAAACCTGTGTGCTAAACCTTCACAAAAGACTGAACTCTTGTAATTGCTTGTATGTAAATGTTACAAACGTCTATGCAAAATAAAGTAAAAGGTACGGTTCGGTGTTAAAAATTGAGTCTTTGATTTATGAACCACTTTATAATCCTGAAACAAGTCTTACAGAAATTTGCAGTGAAACACGGTAGAACTAAACTGAGAACTTAGGCCTGTCTTCTTCATATGTTGGCTGGATCTATGTGTGAGAACTAAGTTACTGATTTACAGATTACTGGTGAAATCCTTGCATGGTTTGCGGAAATTGTGCAATCAGGGTAAGGGCTTCTCTTCTCCACCTCTGCCCGTGGTAACTCTGTAACTGCAATGTTCCAGGGCTGCCGGGTCTCCCTCTACAGGTTCTCTCTGTCCTTTGGAAGTTCATTAGTCTGCTGCTATTAGAGGAAGAAATGAAATTTTACATTTGTAAGGGTACATGCATATTTTTATTGAAGTCTTTCATAATTCACAACATTTGTCTTAGTTACAAAATAATAATTTCTCTCTGAAAAATCTTATCCTGCCTATACTAGCTAAATAATATAAAAAGGTACCCCAGGACTTAAAAATAAATTGTAGCAAAGCACATAAATTACTATTCATATGATGCAACTAAAATGTCACATTGTATGCATGAGTTTTGCATGGCTTTTTTCCCCATTTTCAGTCTTTTTCTTCTCTCGTTTGCCCCCAGATGATGCTTTAACGCCAATGTTTCAGAACATTAATACTTGCTGTTTCATTTGTCGTTATTATTTCTGTCCTGTGATTGTTTTACTTTTGTTGCATACAGCTGAGTTCTTTTGTAATGTAAGACTTTGTACATGAGCATGTAGACACAGGCACAGAGTTTCATAACCTCCTCCTTTCTGGATTTCTTTGTTTTTTCTTTCCACTTTGTTTTGGTTCCTCAGTTTCTTTTCTATACAATTAGCTCACTTTTCTTCTTGTGTCAGCATGATGAAGTGTTCATAGCTTTATTGCCTTTATTTTTTAATTTTTTTATTTCTAAAATCCATGCTTACTTTTTATGCTGATACAGAAGGAGTTTTATTGTTGTACTTCATGATATTAATGTTTGCATCACGCTAGTAGGATATGCACAACATAATACAATAGAATATATTATAAAACGTTGGGCAGAAATTGGATGGTTTGACTGGCTAATACGAATCCAGAGCAGTGCCTGCAATCAGCACAAGTCACAGCTCAGAACTTGTAAAATTCAGAGCAGTGAACTGCGTTGATTGCAGCCGGAGCTTAGAACTTCTGACCTTCCTCCTTAATTAGCAATATAAATATTTTTAAAATTAGCATTTTGTAATCACAACAGTGTCAGAACAAAGGAACATGCATTCACCCCTTGTTGTGTTGACTAGACAAGAATGAAAATACTGTGCACGAATTAATAGAATACAATTCATACTTCTTTTTATTGCTTAATTTGAAAATAGTAATACAAAAGCCATAAGATCATCTTCTGATTTTAATTCTGTTTTTGCAAATTACTTTTCTTCCCACCCTGAATAATAGCTTGTGCTCCTGGTGCTCCTCTAATGGGCCTAAAGATACTGTTACAGCCATTATTGCTACCATCACAACTTTGACCCTTGCAGGCTACAGCTAATGCCTCCCCAGTAATTTGCTAGCTGCCAGAGCTCTTTTTGCAGTGCAGATGGCATGCTCCATCTTGGTACCAAGGGTATTATTGCCACGACAGGCTCAGTCTCTCCCTATATGGGGAGCATAAGCCCCGAGGTGACTCATGAACTCTGTTTTCATGAATGTTAATGCACAGGGTTGCCTCTGCATAATGGGGCAATGCCGGTGTGATGGATTTTTATATGTAATTTAAACTGAGGTGTACTTTATACTTTCCATTTCAGTTCTATTTTAACATATACTAATAGAAGCATACACAATAGTAACCAACAAAAAGAAAATCCATTAAAATATAGAAGTATGTCAGCACATTGAAAAAGTAGACTACCAAGAGTCCTGCTGCCTGTCACGCTCCGAGAGCAGGGCCCATATGCTGCTCTCTCATAGGAAAGGTCAGGGTCCTCTCTTTCCTGTGCAATCTACACTGTTGGATTTCTTGCTCATTCTTCCAAGCGTGCTTAGAGACTCTGGCCCCTGCAATAGTTCTCGAAAACCTTTGTGCAACTAAAGAAGTCTAGGATGCCTAATAAATTACTTCCTGCATTGCAGCAATAAGAAACCTATTAAGAAAATGTGGTATTTTTTGCTCCTTTCTAAAGGCACAGAAAATTTCTTCACAGATTTTCAAGGTTCCGTGTGATATGTTTCACCTACTTAACTTGACTCCTTCGGCTGAAGTTATCTGTTGTCTGTCACTGCCTTAGTCTGGAGAGAATTTAGTCCTATCTGTGCATAACAGAATAATGGGCATTGTCACCAGCCAATACTTACAGTATCGTGTCCTGAAATGAATGAATTCTTCCCATTTTCTGTTCTGTAAATTGAGTTCCATGTGGATTTAAGTCCTGAGAGAGATTGGGAAGGAGAATTGGAGGATAAAAGAAAACAGTAATTTTTGTTGAAGACATTTTGAGATTAAAAGTTTTGGGGCAAATGCACTAAAATATTAATTTTATGTTTTACCTTAAAATTAAAAATTAAAGCCATGTGAATGAAACTCCAGAGTATTTTACTTTGATATCAAGTGACAGGCATCCTTCACTAGGATGTGACAATTACATTTTCAGTAGCTACTTCTGTGTTTTGGGAGTAGAACTAAAACCATAATTTGATGCAAATCATTTATTTGATGAAGTTAGCTTCTTTTTTGTTTTAAATGGCCACAAAGAGGCATATTAAATTTTTGAAAGTATTTGCTATGTAATTTTTGCATATCAATTGTGCATGAATAGTAGGATGTAAAATGTATTAGAAATTTAATCTGTCTTTATTAGCTTTGATTGAAAACACAGATCACAATATGGTTTTTCATTTGTTATGTGATTAGTAGAATACAGATCAATATTTACTTTCAAAGTATATTCTCTAACAAACAATTACAGTTGATGTTTCTGGTTAATACTTCTGTTGGTAAACAGTAGTAGTCACGGAAACCAAATACAAAGCAAGTTCAGACACTGGGTTTGATTTTAACACAATTTTTTTTTAGGACTGTGGTTATTTTAGGTTCATATATACTACCTTTTTTTACTATTACCACATCATTAAGAATACAACTGGCATAAAGGAAGCAGATGATACAGAAAGAGTAAACTGAACTTACGGACATTTACTCAAATATTTTACTCAAAATAACAAGAAATAGATACAGGGCAAGAATGCAAACAAGGCATCTTTTTATGAACCTTTGTACTCTTAATATGTACACTTATGTGTACGTCCTAAAATTTTTCTGTCATTTGTGATATCTTTGCTTGTTTATTACCCTATTTCTACTGATACCTTAGTTTAGATGAGGCCAAATGAGGCAATGTTCATACTAACATAGCTAAAGGAGATACAACATGATACCAGAACAAAAAGCAAAAAATTAAAAATGATGTTTTGTTTTGTCACAGTATTTCCTGCTTTATGTTTTTGTTTTAAAAATACATATTTTGTAGCAGTAAAAGGATATTATACACTTCTATATTTTTCTGTGAATCACACTTGCTTTAATTTACTGTTATTCAATGAAGAATAGCACCTTAGACTGAGAACTGAACATATTTCATAGATTGTAAGAGTTTGGAACTGAGTTTGTCACATTTTGAACAGCAGTGCACTTGACTTCAGGGACACAAGCAACCACTATGCATGACTAAACTGACTTCTTATATAAAATAAAGCTACAGAATAAAACGTATCTAGTAATTCTTATACTGAGTCAATGACCTGTGTTTGATCCAAAACCTTTTTTTTAGAAAGACAGTGCATTGGGACTTAAATGCCTAAATTGAGAGCGGTCTGTTTTGTCTTGTTGTTGTTGTTTCAGTTCTTGTGATTGTTATTAACTCAGTGGAGTTTTAGCTCACTGGTCTAAAAACAGTGGGACATGAATTAATGATGGTTCTTATTACTGAAATGTAGTGGTTGCTAAGACAGAATTGTTGACTTGTTTAATGGAAAATATTACTTTGACATGAAATCAAAAGAGACGGTAAGTATAAAGTGTTTGCAGTAAACAAAATTTCTGTGGTGGAAATATTGCACACAGTGGCAACAGGTTAGCTTTCAGTTAGCCATGTGATTTGGATGAGTGGGTTACAGAATAGCAAAATACTGTATTTTCAGTGTAATTTTTTTCTAGCTTCTACTCCAGTTGTATCTTGTTAAACCTTTGGCTGCTACTTTAAAAATCCATATAATATCAATTATCTTTTCCTTATGTGGATACCTAGTGACCAAGATTAAATGACATTTTAACCTCATAACCTTTTTCCTTTAAATCTCTCTGAGACACATTTTTTCAGAACTTGAGTCACTTTTGTAGAGTTCTTCTGAAGCTTTCCCAGTCCCGCGAACTTTTTGATTTCACAGTGATCCCATAATACATAGTTTTTGCCTCACCAGTGAAAAATAGTAGGTATTCGATCACTGACCCTAATTTGCTTACACCTTTTATAGTAAGCTTAGAAGAAAAGCTTTTTGAACTAATAAGAAATTGAGACTGATCCACGGAAATGGAAAATCTAAACACAAGATAACTAAGACGGAATAAACTTACAAGGACAGTGATAAACCCACAAGCGATTACAGAGAATATAAACAAAATATTTGTTTGTGTATTAGAAAAATATGGATTGCAACTGCTACTTATTTTGTTGAGATAAGACAGCAGAATGCATTATTTTGCTGGTAGCAAAAATGTTGAAGTGGTTTCGAGTTCCATATTTTGTGCAGAGTGGAGGTGTATGTGTATTAAATGCACTTGCGTAATACACAGTTTAGCCCTCACCATTCCTGTCAAATGCTTCCTTTACAGAACCACAGAAAGTGATCCTCTCGCAAGCCATCGAACCTGAATGTCACCACTTCAGTCAAGGGAAGAAAAAGCAATGCCGTGCTCTCACCCAGCGGAAGCCTTTGTCTCTAGGCAAGTTTATACTGTAAATTGAGCCTGGGTCTCCTGCATCTTTAGCAACTAGTCTGACCACGAGGCTGCCACACAAAAAGGTTCTATCTCTGCCAGTTACTAAAAGTAAAGTTGTGATTTTTACTGCATTCTGTCAGGAAACTACCTGCTTTGGCTGTAACTCAGCTCTGAACTGCCCAGTGCTGCCAAGGGAGGGAGGTCTAGTTGCACAAAAAGATCCAACTCTGGATAGCTGAGAAAATTTAAGATGGGAAAGTGAGAGGCTGCTTTGTTAAAGCGAGAGCTGTAAGCGGGATTCTTCTCAGAATCATTAGGCATCCTTAGGCTTCTCAGTCCTTCATTGGATCAAATTTTTCAAGTCCTCATGTAACTTTGGAGACCTGCTTAAATAATTTGCAGAATAGGAATGCACATATATGTTTTTTGCTGAACTGGGGTTGTAAGTCAGGCATGAGAGGGTTTGGGCTGTAGGCATTTCATTTGCTTGTAAAAGTCAATCTGCCCCCAAAAGAAACAAGAAATCTCACATGCTGTACACATTCAAGTTATATTTAGGGTCTTCAGTCAAGTATACTCATGTACCTGTAAATTTCACCAAAAATTACAGCCATAACGCAGAATTTTAAACCAGAGCTCACCTTCCATGTACTCAAAAGCTCTTCCAAGACAAACAAAAATCAGTAGAGGAGAGGAAAAAAGAAAATAAAAAATCCCCTCACTACCTCAAGGGAAACACCACCTTCCATTAAATCAGGCCTAAGAAAATACCAAATTCTCCTAGTGGGAAGTGAAGAAAATGAGGTAGAGTATTCTTATAGTTAAAATATATCACAATCCACACAATATATAATATTAGGTAGAAAAAAATGGAACAGAGCATATTTTAAAAATCTACCTTAAGGTAATTGGAAATTGCAGTATCAAACCAAAATATGTGTATCCATAAAAATATTTATTGCAAAATAATATTTACCCTGTATTTCATGAATATTATACTCAGTATATAAGTAATATACTCCTGCAGATTATGCAGAAACAGCACGTAGTGGTAATACAGTCTTTGTGTTTCTTAGAAACTTAAAAATATTCTGCTATCCTGTCATCTTTTTTGCTCTTAATTTTTAGCAGATGTAAAAAGTTAAATGTGTCTGGAAAAGTTTTAACTGGTATAAAGATCAGAATAATCAAAACTAGTAACAGAACTGCATTAATTAGTATTTCTGGTAAATAATTAATCATCAACCCTTTGCATAGCCCCCGGCCAAAACTATATATGGTCTCAAACTGACAACACATAAACCTCCAGAGGTACGCACTAACTTGAATTGAGCTCGAGGTCATTTGTTTAGCTATAAGTACATAGTAACTTTTAAATTAAAATTTTTATTGTTAAAGTATTGTTCTGGAATATAAAATTGCTGCACCTATGTTTGAAATGCCAGTTTTAATCATACAGAATGACTTGTGACTTCATAAATTTTTGGTACAGATGGTCGGGATTTCCTGGTGGGAGACTGTGGTGCCAAATGCATTTACTCCTATGCAGAACCTCATGTGTCACATGGCACCAAGGGGTTAATTTTTTTACATGCAGAATTCTCTACATGATAATGCACTTTCATGTTCCCCATCTGGCTATTGTAAAATCACAAAGGCTGTGAAAGCACAAGCATGAAGCAGAAACTGGTGTCCTGGTTTTCGATGGTACTGAGTATCTGCAACTCCCACTGAAGTAAGATGGGAGCCACAGGTGCTCCATAGTTCTGAAAAACAGACCTAGTTATTCTGACATCTTAATGAGCCTTAGCTAAAGAATTCTGCATAGTATCACTTACCACTTTACATCCCTGTTTCCTCTCTTTATACTCCTCTAAAAACCTAAGGTTTTCACTAGAAATGGAAAAACATTTAACTGCCACTTCAAACGCTGCAATATGTAACACATACGAAAACCATAAGCAGCATAGGAGAATGCAAGTAAGACAACGGGGGCCTTCAAATGAAACATGCAGATAGAAGACAGAAGGTACAGAACAGCGAGGGAGACTCTCCTTCACAGTCTGCTTACTGTAGCTGGGGAACTCTTTGCCACAGGTAAGTTTTTATATGAGTTGTAATATATTTGGACAAATCAGTGGGAAAAAGTCAACTGAGCTTTATTACCACCACTCCTTTGGTTCAGGAAACCCTGAGCAACAAGTGACTGAAGCGTGGTACAGTATTCCAGTACTGCATGCTTTTCCTGTTCTTATTCTCTAGGTATCTATCCTTGGCCACTAATGGTGATGTGAGAAAGACCTTTGACATCACCTTGTATGACCATTCTGGTATTCTTAGCTCCTTATACAAAATAAATCATTTATGTCAACGAAACAAAAATGTTAATAAATAAATAAATAAATTGGAAGTGTCAGTATGGCACGGAGATGGGGTAGTAAAAGTGCTAAACGGGTCCATCACTACTCAAGAAAACAGGCATATGAGTCGAAACTATTTTTCAAGAAATTCAGCAGAACCGCACTAGGACACTGGGCACCGCACATGCACAGTACCGAACCCATGGAGCAAGTTCAACCAAGTACTGCCTGCGAGTAGAGCAGCTGCACGCTGTGCTCACACACAGCAGATCCAAAGCATCTAATATTGGAGCTTCTGCTCACAGGCAGATGGCTGCCAAAGTCTCCTTTTGAACTGGAGACACAGCAACCGAAGCCTTAAAATGGCACTGAAAGTCCGCTCATGCTAACGTAAAGATATTTAAGAGACCGAAATGCCTCTTTGCAATTCTACTGTAACAGAAAACACTGGCTGGTCACATACAGGAAAGGTTGAAGCATGAAGGCGAGATCACTGTCTGAAGCACTGTCTCATCCAGAGAGTTTGCCCTTAAGGAAGCAGCGTAAAACTGCTAGGAGTAGCTCAGCTGGAGGAACAAATGGATTCACTGTATTTCCAGAGCTCATTTCTGATGGTATTTATTTCTGACTGAATAACATCTGCAGAAGCTGTAAATAACAGCAGACTTCAGAGCGAGCTCCCTGGCATGAGGGAATTCTATCAGTCTACGATGGCCATCTCTCAACATTTAGAAACATTCAAGCTTGATGAAAAAAAATCTACAATAGAGTTCTGCATTGAAACTAATGCTTAAAGGTATTGCACATTTACTGTGAAAGTGCAAATGGAAGACAACTAATACGGGGTTGAATTTGTAGGTATTTTATAGTTAAGATAACCAGTCTGCTACCTACTTCTTAACTGAAAAAAAGCATTGTAAATTAAAATTTACTGTGCCTGAAATGTTGTATAGTATGGAGAGAAGGAATGGTCTGCTATGAACTATACGAAGGTCTTGTTACATGCAATTATGTTATCATATGGAATTTAGTCTCAAACTTCATGAATATACATGGTGAAAAGTGATAAAATCACACAGATGGCAGTTTTTCATATCTTTATTCTCATGAAGCAAGGACAGTGTGGTACTTACAGTATGGCAGGGCAGAACTTGATGAGAATTGTTTCAATTTTCAGACCATTGTAGAGTTACCCATTTGCTTGTGGCTATTCTCCCACACACAAGAATGCACTGAAACTTTGGAAAAAAGCTTCTTGTTCAGCTCTACTCAATTACCAGGAAAGAAGAAAGATGTATGCTAGTCCAGAATGGTTCTTTTTTAGATGAAGGTGTAAGGCAAAACCAGTGGTCTGTTTTGAATAGAGTGAGCTAATTATCCTCCCGCTTACCAGAATATTTTTCAATGGTTCACAGGCATTTCTCTTTCTACATGGCATTGAAGCCAGCTATGAAAGAAATTAGGGTTTGCTATCATCAGTGTTAACTTTAAGTAGCAGATATATCCATTCCCTCTGCTTTAATGTGAACTACAAAATAGTGCAACTGTTTCATCAGGCAGATGAAAGTTCAGTATTCTCACAGTGGTGTGGTCTGCAGCCCAGCCAGGAAGCTGGGAGCACACAGGTTCCCTTTCCAGCACTTCAGTTCACTTGCCTTCAGAATGACCAGATTTCCCTGCAGCTCTACCTTCTGTTTTTAAATTAAAAAAAACCCACTTTTATTATAATAACAGGAATGTTGTGAGAATTAATTAAACCTGAACTGAATCCATACATCCGTATGATACCCGTGGTATCAGAAGCTTTTTTTGGTATTTCCAGACATCTTGTTCTTCCATTTACTGTGTACCATACCTAATTTGAAGGTTCTTCTGTTTACCTCTACAACATTTTAATTGTTTCAGTGGAATGCTTGTTGGATTCTGAATGTCTCATAATGAATCAAGAATTTAACAGTTCTGTTTCCTGCTCTCGGTTTACTGCTGTTACATAAATTCCCCCCACCACCACCCCGGTAATTGAATTTTTGTCCCTTAAAATCTAAATCTAAAATACTCCAGACTAATGCTTTGAACAGCTCTTGAAAATGATCACTTCAACCTGTCCTTCCTCTTGGTGTTTTTGAATTGGTGTATATGCCACTGAGGTGAATAAAGGTGCTCATCAGGCTCAAAACTGTATGTTACATGTGTTCACGGAGAAAATGTTTTATTGTATTTCCATAAGTAGTTGGATATCTGCGTTTTTGTCTTGAATCCTACTAAAGTTTGCTTCCTAAAAACTGAGCAGAAAAAAAGTTGAAATGAAAACAAAAGAAACAGAAACAACATAGTCTTTCAATTAGTGAACCGCCACTCCTTTTACCCGCAGCTGGCACCAGGTGCTAGTGAATTAAACCCAACAGGTGTTCAAATGAGCCAACACAGATAATTAACTTAAATGGTCCTATTTTCTTGAAAACTGCCAGGAAATAAACTCCCTCTTCTCTTTTATATAGCATACAATTATCTAGCACTCTGTAAGGCCTAGATCTTTTAAAAAGGCCTAAACTCAGCCTCTGATTTTGTGGGTGCAATTCACTGCACGCTACATATTTAACTACATAATCGTTCATGCAAAACAGGTAGTTAAAACGTGTGTCATCAGTTATGCCCACAGTTGTCATAATTGCAGATGTCAGTCTGCATCTGCAACTGATGAGGCTGTTTGCAAAACTGAAACTTACTTTTCTAATGGATATGAGTGTTGATGCCTTGAACATTTGGCACATATGTGTACATAGCTATCTATTTCAAACAAAGGAAATATTTTCTAAATACAAGTCCTCAGGTAAAAGAAACCAAATAGGAGTTTGAAATAAGAATTACTAGTCTAATAAGATGGAGGAAGGAGCTCTAAAAACCGCCTTGTCTGTGATCTCTTTCCTCTGTTGGATCCCCTGTGTGACCTCAGAAAAAGCCATTATAATTCTATTTCCTGTGTTACAGTTTACCAGTCTGTACAGTGCAGATAAAAAACTACCTTGTAACTACATACCATTAATTAATATCAGAAAAAAGTATCCCTACTCTTAGTGAAGTGCTCTAAGAACATCAGAAGATTGGTAGGATTAATGCAAAATATTATCCCTTAAAAATAAGTAATAGGACATCTCTGTCTTTCAGAGTTGTGTATAAACTTTGCATATAGTATGCGCTTGCCTTTCTCTCCAAACTTTCAGATACATAATAGCCAGCTTTGCTGAATGGCCAAAGGAGTCAAACCAAAATTATTTGCAGTCATTCAGTGTGAGCTGAGAAGACAGAATCCTGAGCAGTTTAAGGAAAATTGTTTGTTCTGGACCCGTAGATGGTTGCACTACCCTTTCCAGGTTAGGCTAAGTAGAACGGGAGTGTTGTCTAAACATATTCATTTGCTCGGTAACGTAAAGAAATACTGATGGATACAGAAACAGGGAGAAGTAGGGGCAGTGGAAAATCTCAGCACCATTCACTAATTCTTTGGGGTTTCTTTTTGTTACTTTTGTAGAAAGAGCTAAAATTCCTCTGCAAATTTTTAGGATCCATAGTTGAAGGAGTTCTGGGGAAAAGATCATCCGCTTCCCTCCTGGCTGTAGTAACGACAATAGCAGTAGTAGTAGTAGGAGGAGGAGTGCTTGCAGGGTTGCGCTTGCAGAAGAGATGACTGGCATTTGGAAAACATCTTTTTTTATCTGACTGTGGATTAAATTGCAGGGCTTAAAACAAATAGGGCTATTATTCTGGTGTTATTTTTTTAATAATAGTTCCTAGGTTTGTTGAAGTCAAACTTCTTTAATAAAATTTACTGTTACATCTAGGGTGAAACACAGGTTGTCCAGAGACCATGTCTTAATGAAGGAATTAAAGGAATGGAATAATAATCTAGACATCATTGAGGAATGCAGTATAGAAGAAGAATCGAGTAACCCTGCTACTATGTGTCAACAGGGTGAAACCAGTGAAGCACAAGAAATCTCTACCAGTTAACAAAGGTACCATAGAACTTGGTGCAGAAATTGAAACATAGAATGGGGGCAAGTCCTCCACACTAGCAAAATACAACAAAGTAAACTGTAAGTAGAATTGAGAGTGAATTAGGAAATGCTGAGAGTGACCTAGTGCAGAGAAAAATTGCTGATGTCTGTTGAAACATTTTAATGTACTGTAAGAATAGAAATAAATACTAGGATATAAGGTGAACTCACTGGGATATAAGGTGAACTCTCCACCACACAGTTGTCACGTAAGTACTGTGCACTGTAAGAAACTGTTTTAACTTAGATACCAAGTCCATAACAGGTAATGTCTCCTGTTCATTCTCCTCAGGTGTAGGGGGTATGTGTATATATGGGATGGGAGGAGGGTGGCAGAAAAAATGTAGGATCTTAAGACAGCAATATTTAGGGGCATTGAAGAGGAATCTTCCAAAAGACAGCCATTTTTTTTGTACATATGCTCTCTAAATAATCTAAGTAGCCACCTTGTGATGCTCTCTCTGGGGGCGGGGGGGGAGGAAAAAAAAGGGAAATAATTGTTCATAAACAATTAATGCTGAAGTCCAAAGTCTAACATTTAGGATAGTCATTTGATTTCTTCAGATGATTGCCCAAGATACTGAATTTTCTTTCACAGTGCCTCTCTTGAGCCTTCAGCTGAAGCAAGGAAAAACCATAATGCAAATAGTAAGGATTTTGCATTAGCTGTGACCTCTAAGGCTCCCAGATTTATCAGTCACAAGGTAGCTTGCTGTGCTGCAGTCTGAAAGCATCATTGTTACATTGGCTGGTTTCTGCTTTCAAAGAGGCTACTTAGCGAAGAATGAGCTCTTGATATGGAGCAATGATGCATATTTATTACAGCTGAACACTCTTGTATGAATTAGAAGTGAGGGTACTATATGCAAAAAAGGATTTCAATACATTTTATGTGCCAGAATAAAAGTTCTAGAAATTCTGCTTCATGCCACCCTAACTGGAGATATGGAAACTGCCATCCTTACTCTTGGGCTCCATGGGCATGAACGACTTTGCCTGTTGAGCATGCCCAGAAATGTCTGGTCTTGGTCTTCAGCCTAGGCCCTTCTGAAGAGCTAGGTCAGGGAGTGTTTCCAGAGTGTCATAGGAGAGGATTTATAAAAAAAATTGAAAACTACTCTTTCTCAGAAATGGGCCCTGAGGAAGCAGAGGTGGTGATGGTAGTGCTACTGCTCTTTTTTATGCTAGCCTAGGCATGGAGTATGAGCTGCAGGAGACTTCAGTTTCGTCTTCTTTCTGAGCACGCTGCCTGCAGGCAGTTCCTTTCTCAGGAAGGACTTTAATTTCTCATCATTTCATATCTCCTTTCACATCATTCATCACTATCACGCTAAGAACCCTAGGGCTTCTTCCACAGATAGAGGAAAAACGCTGCATTTTGGATTCCACTGTATGGACCACATATGCACAAATTACTTGTGGCAATGCCTGTGTTGGAATTTGTTTATATTTCCCTTCTCTTCCTCTTCCTTTCCTACGCAAGATATAAGACAGGACTTGGCACAAATATTTTAAATAGTCATAGGGAAAAAAACCCCAACCTTTCCATACCCAAATCGCAGCACTGCTATATGGAGATGATTGCTCCTGCTACTAAGTTGGCAGTTGATGACCATGCCTAGCAGACTTACATGGGATGCCTCCCCAAGAGACCTGTTTCCTTCCAAATCAACTAAATAGAAAGTCATAGCAAAACAGACAAAACCCTAGAATGTAAGAAATGACTTACTGGGTGAAATCATCTAGCTCAGTACTCTGACACTGACAACAGGAAATGCTGTTTAGGGAGAATATACAAACCTGGCTATTTCCTCCCATGCAGTACCCTGGCATCCAGAATTGTCCTTAGGGTTGTTAGGAGATACATCCCAACATAATCCTTTCAGTATTCATTATGGACCTGTTGTCAATGAATATGTCAGATTGCTTTTTGAATATGCTGATACCACCTGCCTCTGCAGCCGTCCGTGGCTGCGAGATGCAGAAATGCACTATTTACCAAGTAAAGAAATAATTTTTTTTCTGTTTTACACTGATCTCCTACTTGGTTCATAAGATGGCCCTTATTTCTGGAAGTACAGGATGTGGCAAACGCCTCACATTCATTATTAAGTAAAACCTCAGTTGTATCCCTTCTCAGTCACCTTCTCACCAAACGGAGAAGTCCCAGACTTTTTAATCTCTTCTCATATATGGGTGCTCTATCATTTTGATTATTTTAATTGCCATTCTCTGTACCTTTTCTAACTCCGCTATGTCCTTCTTGAGATGTGGAGACCAGAACTGTGTACAGTGCTAAAGATGCAGAGGCACCAAGGTTTTATATATTAGGAAAATGGTATGTATTGTCATTTTCTCAATACCACCTCAGCAAGGTCAAAGGTATTTGGCTTTCTGGATACCACTGCTTGTCCAGCCACTGATGCCAGACAGCCCTCAGTGATGGCTCCAAGATTACCTTCCTGAGTTGTGACTGTAACTGCCAGTTTGAGTTGAGCATCATGTAGAGCTGCTTTGGACTATTTTCCCCTTAGTGTATCATAGAATCACAGAATCGTTAAGGTTGGAAATGACCTCTAAGATCATCAAGTCCAACCGACAATACCACCATGCCCACTAAACCGTATCCTGAAGTGCCACATCTACATGCATTTTCCTCTCTCTCTTTTTTCCTTTTTTCTCCCCCCCCCCTCCTTCTTTTCTGAAGTCTGTTTTGCTGAAATATGGCTTCACCCAAGGGTAAATGTGTGCATAGAACATTTCCAGGAGTTTAGCTGTGTAAGAATTTTACTGATGATAAAGATCTCACTTATCTGGATGGCTCTTTTCCCCCAAATACAGCTGTGTTCAGAACTACTTCATTGATGTTAGTTCTCTAGGGCTTTTTTAAGCCTCTAAAGTGTATCAGCTGATTGCTTCAGCCCCTTCAGTCTTGTTTCACAGACTGGAAAGAAAAAGAGTAGCACACTTCTTGTACCAAATGCAACACTTTGAAAGAAGAATACAACCGTCAAGACTTACAGTGTTGTGAGTACCTTATCAAGTGCCCTTGCTAACGTTTTATTGAAAGTTTGTTTAAATTGAGCAATACAGTAATTAAAGACCAGCTGTTTCATATTTCCCTGGTAAAATACTATTTTGCATTTGGGTAGGAAACACAATGAGGAGGCACCTGTATTTCCCTTTGAGATGACCAGGATTTAGACACTTGGGTTTCTACCTGTATATTTAGGAGTGTGATTTTAAGCTTTAAAAATATCACACTACTTCATCTGTTAGCACTGAATATTATTTGTGTCAGCAGGAGCATTTAGAGAATGATCTTTTTGAAAGTCAAGAAATTGTTGTCATTGTACTGAAGCAAAAGGCTTCGTTTTCCAGTAGGTATAAATTATTATGATGATTATTACAAAAATCACTAATTCTTATCAATTAAAGATCTGTACCAAGGAATATTCAGCTGTTTTGCTAGCTTTGTCTTGTTTTCTGATGAGATAAATCTTATAGTAAAAGTTGGACTCCGTCCAGTGAAGACCATTGATCCTATCTTGGCTGAATTTTAACTATGAAACAGACCAGAGAAAGAGATAGCAAAGAGCCTCATTTTTATGAGAGATGAAGATACGATTCTTCATCTCTCATTTTTATAACATGGAGATACCATTTTAAATTGTGTTTGAATATTGCGATGAATTTATATCTGTGATTTTGATTTGGAAGCCTAGTTAGCAAAGATTAAAATTGAAAAAATAGTTGTATACTGTTGTTAAAGCAAGAAACTTCTGTCTCAAAAAGATTGGATTTAAAATTTAAAGGTAAGAAGCTTGCCTCTGTGTACTGTAGGAGAGATTAGAAATTATCTGTTATAATGCAGCTCTTTTTTATATATGATCTTATTTTTGCATATTTTATGATATATAGTACAGTAAAGTTACACAAGAATAGTATTTTGTAATTGTTCTCTGTTGCACTACTTTGTTCCTATCTGTGTTCTTCCCACCTTTTTAGTGTGTTTATAAAGTTGTAGTCTTTATTTTTTATTTTTTTTTAAATTGTAGTCCCCTGCAGGTAGGTCAGTATCTCCAGTATCAAATTCAAAGTGGAATCAGGATTGCCAAGAAAAGAAGGGAAAATTGGACAAGTCCTTGGTGCTTTCCACTCAGGAACTGGGAAATAAAAGCCTGCTGAAGTCTGCTGTCTCACTCGGAACCAAAAAGTAATCATAGGACATCTATCAACTCTGAACAGCTTAAGAGTAAACAACTATTACTTGTGCCAAAATGAGCAGACGATATAAAGATGGACAAATATATCCCAAAGTGTTTGCCTCTTTACTCTCCTGAACCCTTTAATCAGACAGCTTTAGCTTTCCTTTAGCACTGAAGAAAATCTAACAGCAGTGTGAACTCCTGACCTGTAAGAGGACGTCCACTGATATTATTTTTGACAGAGAAGAAATTACAGAATTGTCTAAAAAATGTACGTAATTTATTTTCTCTATACTAATAGGCACCATGCCAGGTAGGCAGTTTGCTTTCACAAATCCATTTTGCTGTGTTTTATTTACATTTACTTTCTTTACTTTTGTCACAAATATTTAGGGGGGAAAAAATGAGGCCAGAGTCTGTAATAGGGATTCCTGATAACTGCATGCTTTACATTCTGAGAATATTCTAGGAAATTGCTTATAAATTTACTTGAGGCATTATAGCACAAGTGCTTCTGTCTATGGAATATGTTACTGCTATTTTAGGTTGCTGTCAATTGCTTATTTTTAAGCAGAACTTATTTTAAGCTTGAAGAATAGGAAATGTATTTTTAAGTACAATGGAATTGCTATGGTTCTCACTACTGAATGTCTGGTGTGTTGATTAAATTCTTTAAATAAAACAGGTGTTAGAGTAATGGTTTTTACAAGTTAATTAATCTTCATTTTCAAAAGGATGAGCTACCATTAAGCTTAGGTTTATTATACATATGTGTAAATTGCAATGTGATTTACTGTTCCAGAGACAAAGCCTTTCGCTAAGGACAGGTCTTTCCAGAAGACTGGCATTGTGGTACATGATGTGAGCAAAATATACACAACCCTGGCTGGTCGAAAACATTTCCTTAAATTATGTACATTCCGTGTTATGGCTTATTCAAGCAATTCTGCTGAGAATATCAGTCTGAGGAGACACCACCTATTTAAATACCTTCTGATCTCCACAATAATCTTGAAATTCCTCTTACAGTCATTACAACCTTGATTTTATTTAGGTGTGAAATATTTCTATTACAGGGCCAAAATCTTTCTCTGTACACATATGAAAACTTGGAGAGATATTTACAGTAAACTAAGAGCTTTTGGACATCATATAATATTAGAAGGGTAATATATCACTCATTCTCACTGAAGAACATAGCTGTCCCTACAATCGGGTACCTTTTTGGGAGCATTAACCTTCTAGTTTCTGTTTTTCAGCTCAGATCAAAGTCAAGTCTGTTGAGGAGCTGGGCACAAAAGATGTGTTCTACAAAATGCAGTGAGTGTAAGGAAGTCACAGATTTCTGTACTTTTCTGACAGCATTCATAAGAATTTCACTTTAAGCAGGAAGTTGTCCTTTCTCTTTTTGTTGTGCACTCACACAGTAGCGAAGTCTACTTCACATATGAGCTCTAATAGTCACACTGTTTTTATTTGATGTAGTTCAAATCTTTTACAAATCCAGACAGGTTTCTGGTTCTCATGACACCAAAATGTTAGGTCAGATTGTGGCCTGAATAACTATCTCCTCGGCTCTTAACCGACACTGCTCATTCTTTTCGTTTAGTGAGACAGTCCCTTGAAGGGCATGTCTGGATTGACTGTTAAAACAGTGGCTGCATCATTAGCCAACCTCGCGGCAGTCCTACCTCATCACCCCAGTTGCATAGCAGTAAACTTCTTCCCCTGACAGGGCACAGTACTGAGGGTGCTGGTATTCTGTTCATAGAATGATAGAATGGCTTGGGCTGGAAGGGACCATCAAAGGTCATCTAGTCCAACCCCCCTGCAGTGGGCAGGGACACCTTCAACCAGGTCAGGCTGCTCAGAGCCCCGTCCAGCCTGGCCCTGAATGTTTCCAGGGATGGGGCTTCTACCACCTCTCTGGGCAACCTGGGCCAGTGTTTCACCACCCTCACTGTAAAAAATTTCTTCCTTATATCCAATCTAAATCTGCCCTCTCTTAGTTTAAAGCCATTTATTTAACAGTGTCCTGTTATCAGACGCACTTTTGTTGTAGCACAGGTAAAATTTTCAGAAGCCCAGCAGACATGCTGACATTTTCTACCACCCCTGCTCTTTTGAACCAAGGAAGCTTCAAAATGCACTGCTTCACATCAAAGGGTTATGTCATTTTTACAGCACTAGCAGAACACAGTAAGTATAATTTACCTTTAGAGAGTGAGCTATTTACTTGTCATGGGTGCATTCTCCTATCCTGAGGCATTAAATAATTTCCCAGCTCTGTCAATCTTAAGATATTTTGGTTAGAGCACACCTTTTGTGGCTGGCTCCTCAACAGACACAACTCATCTCACCTGTTCTGACTTTATTCTCCTTTCCTCTGCAGTCCTGGATTTATTTTGTATGTTGTTCTGTTTTGCCTAGGTACGTTTCTGTTTCTACAACTCCTCATGCTTTTTGCCACAGACCAGATGTATGCCCTCTGTTGCCCCATGTAAATCTCACGTATGTCCAGCATTGTCCTGACCTATCAGTGCATTTTTATGATGTACAGTGAAGGGCTGTGGGGCTCACATGCAAGAGGGCAGGAGCCTGTCAGATCCACAGCTTGTAACCTGCCTCCTGCCCAAAGCTGAGTTGTGGCAGGGAAAGAAGGCAGTGAGGAATTAGGACACAGGCTGGATGTATCTCAAAAGCGATGTTGCCAGATTGTTTGGGGATGGGATTGGTTGGGAGGTGCCAAGCTGTTGAGCTTGTGTTGGAATTGCAGAAGAGTAGATCATCTTCCCAAAGGCTGGAGCAGAAACTTGCATTATGTCAGTGACTTCTACCACTAAACCTCTTGTTAAACAAAACAGAGCTCTTACAATAAGCTCCATGCATTTTTCCTTTTTATTCCTTATCCTCTTTTTTTCTTTATACATTTTTTCACTCCTTTTCAATACCTACATTTTCTCTGTTGGTTTTTTTCATTTGTCAAAAGATTTCTTCTTCCACAAATCTCTTTCTTGTCTCTTCTTTTGATGTGGCTTTTCTCTGTGTTTCCCTTTCAACCCTCAGAGCTTACTTTAGTCTCTTCACTGTATTTGCTACATGGAGGAGCGCTATTGAAAAATTAAAAGTAGATTGCATGGGAATTTCTTATTTCTCCTTTTCCTCTAGAGGCCTGTTTCTTTTCCCTCCTCTTTCTATGAAGTTTGCCATCCTCAAATGCTTTCTTCCTCTACTTCCAAATCATTTTACTTGTCTTTCCCTCTCTTGCTCTGTCCTTGCGCTTCCTCTTCCCCTTCACTTACTGTTGCTTGACATTTAACTTCTCAGGTAGGGTGAGAATTCATGGTAGCATTCAGGTTACCATGTTGTGGATAAATACTCTGATTTGTATCTCAGTTTTACTGACAAACACTAACTTTCTGACTGCATCTATACCAGCTTTATTTCCATTTTTTTCTATTTCACACTCAGTAAGAGTAGCTGGGTTGGCAGTATTAACTGTTACAGCCACATTATAACCAGAGTCTTGTATAACCCATTACAGATCAGGTCTGTATGACATTGTAATTTAAATAGCGGTTGCTGGCAGCCTATCTGTGCTTGTCCTCCTATTATTACAACCACCAGTAGAGCTGTTCTACTGGGAAATTTCAAGTGTAGACAAAGCTTTAATCAACAGTAATCTGATCCTTTAAAAATGCAACACCAATTCATTTATTTCTCATTTCACATATGAAATTTTAATAGGTACAATCACCCTTAAGGATGTTTCAAATATTAACATTATGCACAATTACAAAACAGAATCTTTTTTCTGTATGAAACTATCAGCTTCTTTGAACCAAGTAAGTAGTTTTCTGCGCAGACATCAGGTTTACTATCAATCAGAAACTTATTAACAGCTGTGTTAGCCCTAATTAAGTGCAGAGCAATGGCAGACTTTTTAATTAAGTCTTATTTTCCTAAGAGGAGACTGGTGGGTTTTTTTCCCTTCTCTTTCCCACCTCCATCCTTATTTACTGTGTAAAGCCTGCCTTAGAAATAACTGGAACACAAGATGGGGCCATTTACACGGGGCCAAGACACCAGGAAATATTTCCTTTACAGAATGGCTGTGTGATTATACTGCCCATATTTTATTCCTTTTTTTTATTTTTTTTATTTTATTTATTCCAATTTTTTAAACTTTTTTGCAGTGTTTTTCATTTGGATTTCTTTCTTAGTTCTCTTCTTGTCTGAAGTGTATTTCCTGTATTGTCAGCGTCAGCAGAAGTATTATTGAAATTAATTTGTATATAAATTCATGAGAGAAAGTGGAGGTGTGTGACATCGTATGCACCAAAAAGGGTCTTCGTTGTTTGAGTAGACCTCTGGGCGTGTACTACAATGTAGAAAGTACTTAGTTGTTATAAGAAAGAATTGGCCTTGCAGGTAAGTTGAAGTTTAAATCTCTACGAGTGCTTGATTTTCTTAGTCCTGAGCAGTGCCGAGTGGTGTACATGCACTCGTGAAGGAGGTAGAGAAGTACCCTGAAAAGTCTCTTAATCTGCAGTTTCTAGCCGGCACTATTTAAACTGGAGATCTTCTGTCACCATAAACAATTGCTGAATCGTCACTTTGCTCAGAGATAAGCAGTGCGTACATGTAAGAGGGCAGACTAATCTCTTATTGCTCTTGACAGAGTATTGTCAAGCATAAATATTTTTATTTACCGTTACAGGTATAAAAATGCCTTTACCTGAGCTGTGTTCATTTTATATTTTAATCTGACAGACAAGATGACTCAAGGCAAATCCTGACCTTGATGTGCTGACAGTTTACACCAAGGACTCCTGTGAAATGCTGACAGTTTACATGGGGTGAGGATCTGTCCCTTACAGTTTAAAGAGAGGGTGGATCACCACAAGATGAATTTAAGGGTTCACTTCTCAAACCAAACCCAGAGTTCCCGGGTTTGCTTTTGGACTTTTTAGGCAATAAACTGGTTTCCTTTAAGCAAGATGTTCAGCAGGAAGAACTTAACATGCTCCTGGAAAATAGTGCTCCAAATGTGCTTTAAGCATTAAAAAAAAAAAAAAAAAAAAAAGGAGGGGGGGATCAAGGCATCAGCCAGCAAGTTTAAAAGGAACAGTAGATCACTGGAGCCTAAAAGCCATAAAAACTCACGGTTTTGCCTAGCTAGCCTTAAGACTGTGCGCTCTGGGGAACAGGAATTGTCATTTTCTAAGGGTTTACAGAGCACTTGTTGCAGCCTGAGCTGGCTTAAGCCTGAGGCACTGATGTGATGTAATGTAAGCACTGAGGTCAGCAAAATCATAGTAAGAGTTGTGGTGGCCAGCAATGGCTTTAAAATGCTATGTCTCAATTATGGCAGTAAATCCAAGTCTAGATATAGCAGCTCTTCATTTATGGGCATGCACGTATGTCCTAATTATCTGTAATATAGTATGATGGAAATTAAAAGGGCAACACTGTTTAACTCCTGCTTTGTGAAGCAAACTAGTAAATTTTTTGCAGCTACACCCATTGTGTGGTTTCTGTATTGTTTCCAGCATGGATTCTGTGTTTATATATTTAGAAGTTTCTGTTTAGTAATCCATATATGGTACACTCTGGTTCATTACAGTTGGAGGGGTTAATGAATGACTACTCTTTATTCGTTGTCTGGATATTAAAGCTTAATCCATATTTGAGTCTAACCCCAGCTTTGTTTCCAAGAAGAAAGCAACTGAGATAATGCCCAGGCGTATTTAAAAAGAGAATAGGTTTTCTTGTAATGGTTATGGATCATTTTTATGCTTATGTTATCTTGAATACATTGGACCTATATGCTTCAGGTGTGTCCAAGTTTGATTACTTTTGTTCTCTTACTTTAATAAAAAGCAGAATAATCTCATGAATTTCTTCTGCTTCTGCTCTCTGTCTCTTCTCCACTTATATTAGGTTCTTATTCATAGTGTAAGAAATGTTTCTGTCCTCTGAAGATTAAATAAAAAAAATGCCATTTTACTTCTTTTGATGGCAATAGCGATGATAGATTAAGGTGGTCTCCTTGACATCCGATTAGGATGCTCCAGGGTGCTCTGGGCAAGGCAGCTGCTTGTGACCAAACCTGTCACAAGTTGGTAAGGAGTGCCAGAGTAACCCGTGTGGCGGGAAGGACTTTCTCAGAAGAAGGACTGGGGTTTGCATGAAGAGCGTGGCTTTGCTGGAAGTGAGTTCAAGGTAGCACATTCTTCCTGGGTTTGTCCCCTGTTCGGTTTAACTGAGGTCTTGGAAGGGGCTTTTTAAAAACAGCTAGTACTGTAAGATTCCTGAAGCTTCTGCCCCTTTTCCATCTAAAACACCTCATTTCCAAAGGTGGAAGTTTGTTGTGGTAACTCCTAGATTGCCAAGAGCTCTACAACACTCAGCTTGGGCTACTCTCCTACGTCTGGTGAGGCATTTTAACTGTTGGAGTTACTTTGCTTTTCTGCCCAATTAAACATATTAAGGAGCACTATAAATGACGCAGTGTTTATCTGAATAACTACTGTTTTCTGGCAAAATTTGAATTTAGTGTAGAATTAAGGTTTAATTAAAGTATGTGCTAAAAGTGAATTTATCTTTCATGTTGATACTGTGAAGAAGTGCAGCATAGCTGTTCATGCCTATGGTTACAATTTGCATGAAAACCAGAAAAGTATCATGCAAACATTACTGTATCCCAATTCAGAGTCTGCAAATAAAAGATGGTGATTAAACAAACAATTACTCCCTTCCCATAAGTAAGTGGTTTGCTAATTATCTATAAAGATACAAGGACAGGGCAGTCAAAATCTAAGTGTGACTGTCTGTTGAAGAATGCATTGTGGAGTTGGAGGCTTCTTAGGATTAACTAGGAAATGTTTTGGAAAAGATGGTGCAACACTACATACTATCAAAGAAAAGACAACTGCAGGGTGAAAGAGCAGGAAGAGAAAACAGCAGCGCAAGGGTGACTGCTGTTACAGGTACCCACTAAGGAAAGAAGACTGCACTTAATCCAGAATGAGGAAAGTCAGCAAGAACACCTTTGAAAGAGATAAAAGGACTCTCATTTCCCTTTTCTCCCTTTATTTATTCAGTGAATTTAAGTCCTTGCAGAAAGCACCTGGTTGACAGCTCTGTACCTTGTAGTCCTTGGTTTATTCCCAGCAGGGTATACAGTACAGACATCTACAGCACCAGTTTCCCCTGTTTGCTCTCCTAACGGGTAACATAGGGTTTGCTTTTATTTCCAAGGTGCGCTCAGTGACAGGCCTGTCTGCCCACTTCTGCAGCGGTGCGGGTACAGGCTGGGGGGTGTCTGGCAGACTTGGAGGCTGGACTAAAACCAGACAGCTAATGCTGTTGCTGCCCCAGCCATCACCCCCACCCTTTGGTAGATGTTGCCACCCCTGAGGCAGTGATGTCTAATCCACTCATGAATCAATTATTGAACTGTCGCATTTTTCAGCCTGGCCTATTAAATTAAACTGACATCAGTCTCATCTCACAAAGACATTAGATAGTGATGAATTTCAGGTACTGTTAACCTGGTTTTGAATTGGCCAGCTAGAGACAGACAGATTCATTTTTCATTCCAGCTGCCAGAACCACTGTCACGTCCTATCTTGCTGTTGTGGCTTGTTGATCAATGGGTGGCCTTCCTTGCTAACTCCTGAGAAGGGGCAATTTCCTAAGGAGACAGGGAGCACAAGAAAGCCAGAAAGGTCAAAACCTGTTTTTTTTCTGTCTTTGTTAGAATTGTGTAGAAGGGAGCACATATGTAAACAGTGATATTGGCTGGCCGGTTAAAAAAGCTTCACTGGAAGAAAAAGCACAATACTGCTTATATGGACTTAAAAAGGCACTGAGTGGAATTAATGCAATTCAAGTTAGGGGAGTTTACGTCTGTGGAAAAATAGAAAAGAAATATTCCATACTGTCAACAGCGTTGCTTTATAGCTACAGGTACCTGCAGTACACCTACCGCGTATAGGCCCTGCTTGCTCTTAGCTGTACTTCCATTCCCTGCGTGCACCTGCGAAGGAAGCTGCGGAAACCTTCTTACTCCGGATTGTTAAAAGGTGGAAGGTCCTCACACTGCTCTGACCTGAACCTGTGTGCGTTTGGCTTTGTCTGTACCTGTTCCCTTCCTGGATTCTGGTTTTACTGGTAAGTGAAATAAAACAAAAAGACGTTCAAATGGAGGCTGACTGCTCCTACCGTTTATCCTGTTTTCTCTACCCAGGACTTAGGGGGAATCGGTAAGTGTATGTGTGCTTCACTTTGACTCCTCGTGGCAAGACGGAGCCGTGGGAGACCTGTTACATATGACCATGAATGGCCAGAAGAGCAGCCCGCTGGCTAACAAAGTTGGATGCTGACCTCTGCCAGTGCCCCGTAAAACCTGTGTTTGTGAGTGCACTTCCCTTTGAATGCACATCTCTTTTTCACAGCGAAAAAAACCTCAACAAGGAAATCCTGGCAGATATTTCCTGCCTGCTGGAGCTGTGGATTCATTACTATTAATAGAAGTCTTAATTGACTACTCTAGAGCAGCTATAAAAATTGATTAGATGCATATGAGGAAATAAACATGGGTCAAGCTGTAGTGGCACAATGATATGAATTTGATGACCTATTAGGACATTTTTGTGTCCAACAAAGGATTTTTTTAAATAAATATTAAACAGCCCAAATTCTGCCCTCCAGCACTTCTCCCAGTCTAATGAATGTATGTGGTATAGCAAAAGAATCCTGTTTTTTTTTAAATCTCATTCCTGTACATTTTCAGGAGGTTAGGTTACATAACATGTAAAACATCTATGAATTTTAAGTGAGGCCAGATTAGTAAAGCTCTATAGTTGGTCTTTCATCTTAATGTGACCAAGAATGTCCTCTAGCTCACTCTACTAAGAAATTAAAAAATAGCAAACTGCCCATCATTGCATGCCGTATGTCCATTCCTCTCCTGGGCTCTGCTCTACAGCAATGTTAATTGACTTGCCTGAACCCTCTTCTCCTGAGTTGTGACCACTCCTGATGAAACAATCAACAATGCTGCTGAACAGAACAGGGAATGAAAAAACAAAGCATAACATTGAGCCACATTAAGAATAAATCCGTTTCTGCAAAATGAAGACAAAAATGAAGTACTGACATATAACCTATGCTTTCAAAGGTAGAATCTTCAGGTTTGGATGCTCACTTAAAAAGTTGGGTTTTCAGGCTAGGCATTACCTGAAACTCGGAGGCTTTTAAAAGGCATTTTACATTGGGGAAAAAAAATCATTAATGAGTAGAAAACATAGACTGTTATACACATTTGTTTCTGTTTTAGTAGACTTTGAATAAGGCACACAAAATTTAAAAAAACCCTCAAGAGCTGTTAAATAAAGACCATACACTCTTCTACTGGGCAAATGAGTTAATAAATCTGTTGTAAAGGGTAAATAGGATTAGATTACATTGAACAAAAATAATAAGGACCATAAGGTTGCAGTATGTTAATGAGCTTAGTTTTTACCTTTTCACTCTGGTCTTCAGAGAACCCACATTAAATCATAAGCTTTGTCTTTTATGCTAATATACAGTATTCGGATGACAATGCATTACCGCAGCTTCACCTGCCATAGCACAGCACTGTGAAATGCTAACCAACGACCCCGAGTGCAGGCGCCAGCTGAAGCCCATCTTCACCCCAGCCCGTTGTCAGGTGAGGGTGCCGGGAGCTGCCCTGGTTGGCCCGGGGTTCCTTGCCCAGCCCATAAAGAGGTGTTAGCGGGCTCCTCTTCTGCTTGGCCGGCAGGGCTAAGTAGAGCTGCGGGAAGGTGAGAGGAAGAGCCCAGAAGAGGGGCCCGAGTGTGGCAGGAGCCCAGGCTGCGGCCCTGGAGGTGCCTGTGCTTGCCTGGGCAGCTGTGACTCTGCCCTCGCCAGCCTGCGGCCCCCAGCACCTGCCGAGCGCTCCGTGCCCTGCCAGCCAGGGGAGCTCGCCCAAAGGTAATTTTTGAGTGTTCCTTCTAATGCTTGCCTTTGAGGGTGCCCGTGTTGCTGTTTCTCTGTGCTCTTCACCCAAACCTGATGCTGACTGTGGGGTTTTCCAGTTTCTCAGCAGCTTTCCTATGTTACCCCTGCTGTTAAGCTTCATGCAGGTTACTTGGTGCAGCAATGTTAGCAGTCTCTGATAGCGGTGTGCTGTCCCTCTTCTGTTTTGAAGGCTGCTGAGGCACACTAAAGAGGGAAAGAAAATGTTGCTCTGCACACCCATTAGTCTTTAGAACCTTTCATGTGCATGTATTTCCTGCTGTGGTAGCACCTGGGAGCACCCACCATGCATACTTGTGATGGCTGATGAACAAATGCTATCAGCTGAGGGGAAAAAAAAATAGAAATGCAACCAACTTTCAACTCTTACCAAACTTTTTTCTTTCGTTTTATCTTGGGTAATGTGACTAAGTCAGAATTGCCTGCATTTTCCTTCTTTATGCAAACTTTAAAAAAAAAACCCAAAATACTAGATCTTGTCGATGCAGAGAAAATACTGCAAATATGAAAAGACTCGGAAATGAAAAAGCAAATATAATGAGTATGACTTTTGTCATTAACAGTCTGATCATTTTCTATAGCAGTTTCATAATTTTTGACCCCTCAAAGCTGGCAGTGCACAGAAATGGAGCACAATTACGGCAGGCTTATTCCAGCTTTCCTTCATAATGTTGTTTATTCAGTGATACTACAAAATAGCTATGAAGTTAGAATTTTAATTCTAATAGCACTTTTTTCTAGGTATGGTCAATCTATTGTTTTATTATGACAAGTTATTTTAAACTACTTAGTATTCAGGATATTTGCAGTTGCAATGAACAAGTTCATTTAAACACCGAATCAATCAGTATTTTCACTAGAGAGAAATGTTTAAGTACCAATTAAGAATGAAAAAGCGATCTACATCCTCTAATACAATATTAATGCGCTGAGAGGAGTGATCCTAACCGCATGAGAAAAAATGCAGTTGTGCATATGCTTGTCTTAAGAAAGGCTTTTTTCTGTCACTTAGAATAATTTAATGAATAAAAAGTGGTTCTTTTATTACTACTAATGAACGGAAATCCCATCAAATTGTAAGGCACCAACACATGACATTACTCTTAAACTAAAAGCGCAGTAGATTATCCCAGTGATAATGGAGGCTATGAGCACTCTGTACGATGGATGGACTGTACTTGTCTTGCTATGGTATACTGTTACCTTTCAGCAGTGCATAGATCACAGTTAAGAGTTATGTTAGGTGCTTAATTCTGTTATTCTCTGTTGAAATATCAACCTATCTGCTCATAATAAAACAGTTTAAAAAAATATTACAGAGGCATAGGGGAAATCACATCCTTTAGGTTGATCAGGATGCGCAATGATCTGCTGAGGGGAGTGGTGGCAGTCTTGCTGATGAAGTAACTTAGACCCATGCTGATCGAGCAGTCGGACACAAAATGGTGGGAAGGATCTTGCCCTGGTGCTGTGGTCTAGTGGCCATAGTCTCCTCTGGTATCTCCAGTTTGGGTTTTGTTTGCTTTAAAGTAAGGCGAGCAGCACATGGAACAGCCTTGGGGAAGGGGAGCTAAGTTTTTTATAGGAATAAGCCTTAGATGGGGGTACCCTGTGCAGGTGGGGATTAGGTTGCATGGAAAAAGGATTTTACAAGCCTCCAGCAACTGGAGGGCCAGGTCAGGAGACATTTACTGAAAAAGAAGGAACTGGTGCTTTAGCCAAAAGAGGTTTTATCACCTTGACTTAGCTAGCTTTGTTTCAGCTTAACACCTGCTTGGTTTCTTAGTGGCTGATCTGCCGGGGATGTTGCTCAACAGTAAGGTGACAGCCTCAACCTATCAAAATGACACAAAATATGTTTTCTTTTAAGTTGTGTTTGAACTTGTCTTACCATAAAGGTATCTTCAGAGCACAAGTACCTTGGGGAACATCTGAAAATGCAAAAAGAAAAAAAAAGAACCTGAAGTTGAATTGTTGAACAAAAGATTGCCTAGTCTCTCCAAGGATTTCATTAGTGACTTGCCTATGAAACAGTTTCAGAAGCCTATTTACAACATTTTTGGTTTTCTTATTCTAGTGGCTTCTTGCATTGATTTGTATAAATGCTTTTTTTCCTGTGATATTTCTGTAACTGTTATCTAAACATGCAATTTAAAGGACTGTTGGCTTAACTATTTTAAGACAGTATCTTTATGAAATACATATTTTTTTTTTTAGGACAATAAAGATATGTAATCTCATTCTGATTATCTAGGGGGGAAAAGTATTTATTATTCATAAACACAGAAGAATTTGTGCATATAAAACTAGAGCCAGTGAAGTTAGCTTGACTTACACAAGTTGGAAACCAATCCAGCTTGTTCTTAAAATACTTGTTCTGCAGTTTTTGCATGGAGAGTCTGTAAGTAAAACAGTACAGCTTCTGCTCCCTTGCTGGGTTATAAATAGCTTATAAATTAGTCATTTAGTATGCATTTTTTAATAAATCATCACTTGCCCTGAAATTCAGGATGCTTTGATCTGTGCATGTTTCTGCAAACACATAGCACTTTTATGACGACCCCACTGCTAACAGCAAACTGCATGGAGGGCTTTTCATAAGAATGTTCAGTTTTTGCTGTTTGGTTGGCAGCAGCCTTGGCTGTATGTCACATCGCACTCTCCCTGTGCACCACCAAGTGAGTGTTGTTGGAGAAACCACAAAATCAGGCTCAAAGTTACCATGCACAGGATAAAAACACCTTTGTGGGATATTGGCATGATAATTCCAGCCTCACAAGGTAAAGCTACATACAAAAGATCCCTTCAAAAAAGAATAGGGAATGAAGTAATTGGGGATGTGAGTGGAGTCATGTGGGAAAATATTTGTAGCAGATGACTCTTTTCCAGCACTGCGGATGTTACATTAAAGAGCTAATGTGTAAATTAATGCTGCCTGAGGCAGGATTAACTTCTAATGTGTAGGGATTGAGGATTGCTAATGGCCTAGCTAGCATGAAAAACCAGCTTGTGTGGGAAGGTGATTTACTGTACTTGCATCTGTTATCTAGCCATTGCTAGGTTTGTTACGCTGAGCGTCTGCTGCCAAAGTCTCGCCACCTGTCCAATTCCTGAGTGGGCATGAGGTCTGTCACAGGTTCAAACGGATCCAAGGCAGGGCAGAGTCGTGCCGCTGGTGGTGCGATTTGTGTGAGGCCAAATAAATGTGTATGACTGCCTTCCTGATCTCTCTCTTCTTGAGCTGCTGGTGCTGGCATGAAAGAACTTGTGCTACTTTCCTGGACCAGACCTGTAACTGTTGTCAGTCAGTGAATCCCAATGAAAATGGCAAAGATTTGTACCCACTGGGAATGTGGTGCTTCTCTTTAGGAGATCCACTTTGCTGCGCTGAGGCTTTTCAGTAAGAGAGAAGGTGTGTTCTTGCATTGTTAGAGGGCACCTGTCGGTGGTAAATGTCACAATGGACAGAGGTAAGAGGATGCCCTCTTCCAGGCCTGGCCCCAGCTCTTGGTTCTCTCCTCTGTTGTGGTGGGGTGGCTGGGGTCCCTCTGGTGCACCCCAAGTATTGGGTGGAGGTAGATTCCCATGGGAGCCTGTTCCCCTCTCCAGCTGGGTGTGAGGAAGTAGGCTTGCAGCATTGCCTCACACAAGCAGTGAGGTAGATTCAGTGTGGGTGGCAATTGTCTGGGAACACTTGCCATGGTGTTTTGTGTTGCTCGCTGGACTCTGTCTTTATGGGGATTTAGTCTTAATTGTATTTCTTCCCCAGATGTGCTCCTGGTCTCTTATTCTGCTCCCATTTCCTTCACTGGAGAACCACTCCACTGTGCTCAGCTGTGCATAGGGCACTACCTCTTCAGTGCTTGGCTGCTTTCTCACCTGAAGTGTTTTGCTTCTCCTGGTGTGGAGGCAGAGCACCTGCATGTATCCCAGCTGCATGAATGACACCTGCCACCCTCCTTTTTAGCAGTAGTTCCTGTTGACTTGTGTCTCTGTGCTGGTAGATGTGCAGTTAATCCACTTTCTTATTAAAGTGCATGCTGTTTTAATATTGCTATATAACTACCCTCTTAGGATAAAATGGAATCTCAAAAATAAAGAGATTAAAAGCAAGAGACAGGGTAAAACAAATGTCTTGTCTTCCTTTTTATAAAATGTGTTAATTGTGGGTCAAAGAATGGGGTGGTTTGACTCCTCCTGATGGAGGAAGTGTGTATATACACTCAGCAGTGTTAGGGCGTTTGTGTTTTTTTTCTCTAAAACAATTTTTCCAAATAAGACCTCAACATTTGTACCTAAAAATAGTATTTCAAATGCAGTATCTTTTTCTATGCTGCTTCTTTATGTGAGTATACTGTCACTCAGCTGCTGCAGAGGTAACAAGATCATCAGCATCTATCAGTCAGTCTGAAGGTACCTTTTTGGTAGCCATATTAGAAATTTCTGCCTGTTGGGCTGCTTTCAGGCTGAGTGCAGAACATGGAATATTTCTGTAGTACTGGAGTGCACTAGTGGGCACAACGGCTGTGTGAGGAAGCAGAGGGCATAAGTGGTGTTGGTGAGAAACTGAGGAATTCCTTTAGCAGTGCCAGGCCATGTTCTCCCAGTGAACATGGATAACTCAAATTAACGCTAATGGGTGTTATGCACAAGGGAGAGGATGATCTACCCCATTGCATGCACTGGGAAGTGCAATTTAAAGCTTTCCTGAGGCATCTTTAAATTAGATTTCTTGGAGCGTCTGTCTTTGAGTTGTCTCACACGCAGAACTCCCACTGACTCAATAGGGCTTGCTGCACACAGATCGATGGTAGGGGATGTCTCCGTTGTATCTTTTCAAGAGGTGTAAAGTAGACAGAGGTAAATTGCTTTTATTGGTATGATATACAGATGCTTGCCTGTGTATGTGGTAGTGATTCACTTCAAGGCAGGCATTTTCAGGTTACATGAATGCCAAAACACTGGAAAAATAAGCCCATTAAAAAATTGGTGAGGAATTTCCTTTCTTCAATGCAGAAGAGCCTATTCTGTGACCTTGATTGCTGACAAGAGCTGATGGAGGATAGATTGTTCAGATCAGCTGTAAAGACTGGATGCTTAAACAGCTAGCAAGGACATACAGATTTTCTCTAAGAAGAATTATACAAACCAAACCAAAATCCCCAAGGCCATGGGACTTGGGTGACAAAGGGATGTACCCATAAAAAGATAGGTTCTCTAATGGCTACCTCAGGTTTTTTAGCACCTTCCTCAAAAGATTCTAGTATTAGCTGTGGTCAGTGATTACAATGTGGGATTCAGCTGACCTCTGAAGCTGACCAGTTCCAAGGTCTGGTTTTATCCAACAGGAATCAAAGAGCTGGGTACTTTTAACTCTGTAGAAGTTGTCACAGTTGCATAGTGTTTGGCCAGACCCCCTGCATTTTGCTTGTTAAATGAAGGAGGCAGTATGTGAATTGTTCTGTTGAAACCAGGTCCTAAATCAAGTGAAGTGGAGGAGAAATAATCTCAGAATAACATCCTTGTATGAGGCTGGTGTCCGTGATGCCAAACTGCCATTTTATGGTCTTACCTTATTGCTTTTTCCTTTTTTAAACACGAGGGAAATTTTGAAAGGGTATCTTTTTCTTAAACAGCTTTTTGAAACCAGTGGGGGTTAATTAAAAACTAAATTTGGAATCTACAAACACCCAGAAATTTACACTGTTGTTAATTTCTTCTTTAATATTCATAACTGTTTTCTGTTAATTAAGAAGGGAGGGAGAACATGAAGAAAGACTTAGAACAAAAGCAGTCTGCATACAGATAAGGGTCTGATTTCTCAAAGAACTGGACTAAATGCATACTGCTTGCAGTGAGTGAAGAATTTATATGCAGTGATTGCATATTGCAGCTGAAAAACTGAGTAGACTTATGTATGAATCTTACTACATCAGCATTCGGCATGATACTTTTACCACCATGGTTGCCACTTCCCTGTTTTCTGTTATTAGACATCCTGCAGTCCTGGAGCAGTTTAATTAGCTCTTGGAAAGTGGGGCTTATAGTTGGGAAATATTTCTAGCTTTTGAAATAGTATTATATAAAGTATTTGTAGGAAATAAGGCTGCATAGCTTAGAATAGGATGCTGCATTTTCTTTATACTGAAGAAATCATGAGCCTGCTACTAATCCTTTCAGAGGTATTAGCCATTATCTTAGCAGCATCTAGAGGCTGTGGTCAAGTTCAGGGTGTCGCCATGCAAGGCATTTCACATAAACATACAGACAGCCGATTTCTTGGTGTCGTGCAGTATTGGCCAGCAGACACAGGTGCTGTTAGCTCTCTGTGTGAATGGCAAGTTGCTTCCTTTCCTCATATGAGGAGGTATTTGCAGACTCTTCCACATCCAGGACCTTCACCAGCTTTGCTCTTCTCAGTTTTTAGTAATACTTTTTCCTACAGTGTATTTGCCTTCAATCTTGAAACAACCCTCTAGTGTAAATCTCTTTTGAGCTGTTTTGAATACTGGCCTATTTATGAATTGGGCTGCTATTTCTAATCAATTTTACACCACCGCATGCAATTTGTCATCTCTGTAGGATCTGGGTGAGTTTTAAATAATGTATTTTGGAATATACTCACGAATAAAAGTACTGTATTGCCCAGTAAGATTTGGGAGCCCTGTGTTCGTTGTGAATAGTAGAGCAAAGCTGCTCAATATATGCTTGGAAACAGAAGAGTTCCATGAATGTTAGTCCATCAGCTTACTATGGCTTAGCTCACTTGCATTCCCAAAGGGACAAGAAAAATGATACTGGTTTTTGTTGGAGGTCAGTTGATACCTGGCTCTTTATTCCCTTCAAACTCATTTGAAACCCCAGTCTTAAATGATTTTGTAATAGTCTGCGTAAAATGTTCAGCTCTGTCAAAAAAAGTTGCAATAGCAATTCTGTACATCATAGGTGACCAAACCACATGCTTGTGAACAGCACATGACTGAGAGAAATGCTTCATTTTCAGAGGCTGGGAATTTAAATAATCACAAAGAGTAAATTGCTTTAAGAAAAGCAAGGGTAAACTAGCTTGAAGAGAAACCATTGCATTCCCTTCTTACTTTCTTTAGCTATACTCCCAACCCCTTGTAGTAGTAAATAATATATTTCCTAGCACATTTAATACATTATAATATATATTGACCTAAATGCAGGGTTAATTAAGACTCTGCATTTTGTGTCCATCAGTAGAAGTAATAGTAAATAAACAGGGCTTTTCAGCCAGTCAACAGACTTCCTGCTGGATCACGCTTAGAAGAGACTTTTTCATATATATGTATAAAATGCGTAGTGCAATATGCTACAATATGCCTGCAATATGAAGAGATGACAAGGTGAGATGAAGCGCCTGGTGCTACATGCTTAGTGAAAGACAACCTTATTTCATTCCCTTCCCCTTTTCTTCACCTCTGTATCTCAGCAGGCACAGTTTGAAAGGCTGTTTGCAGTTGTGAAAATAGATGGTCAGTATCCAGATGAGGCATGTGAGAGGAGAAGACTAGAGATAATTAGCATAAGATAGGATGATTAAAGTTTGTGCACCAGGATAATCCAAAGAAAATGATCTCTTAAAAGAATTAATGCAGTATTCTAACTTTGTTAATGATAAAAACTTGCCTTTGTGCTGAGGGCCTGCACACTACTGAAGTTCACTGATGTAGAAGGTTTAAGTTGGACTCAATGCTTGTGTCGATTCTTGGTATAGAGATGAGATTGAAAGACTGTTTGACCTTAGCTTTGGGTAAATTTGATTTAGGATACTGAATATACCTGTGTCTGATCTGTTCCACAAGTAGAAAACAGGAAAAAAAAAATAGGCTTTTATTAAACCCCCTGTGTAAAACAGCCTGCATGACTGGCATTCCTACACTGGTGCTTGCTGTCTTGCAGTGCTACCAAGACACCCATTTTCATGTTTCCACTATTCCTAGCATCGTGGCAATCTTCTAAGAATGAGCTGTGGGGTAATAGAAAACTGGAAGCAAGGAAACAGCACTTAAATGAAAAAGAAATGGATTGTATTTCTTACCTGAGATCAAAGGTAGCGAATGTTTTTTTGGTGGTTTTTTTCTTCAAGGGTGGAGAATTGGGAATGGAGCTGAGGGAAGAAACAGAATTAAAAGAGAATTTGAGTTCCCCTGTGCTCCAGGGAGGATGTTGCATGCTCTGAGCTCATTGCATTCAAGACTTTAAGCTGTGACAATAAGGTTAAAGTTGCAGAAAAATTATTTTAGCAAAGATTTATGGAAGAAATGCAGCATATAGAGGAGTCTGGAGACTAGAAGCAGACTTCAGACTCTGGCAGCCTGAACACAAGTTAGAGACTTGGGTTAGAGATGAGTGAGCTCTATATACAAATACATATCTGTGATCTTTTTTGATATGAAAAAGATCACAAATTATATCAGAAAATACAGGATCAACACCAGCAAGAATACCTTGAGGGAGATGGGAGTTACAGTAATATCAGAAGACAGCTAGTCATGGGGCAACAGCAGATATATATATATATATTCCCCACCACCACCTTAGGGACAATGATGGAACAGTAATGACTGAGACAGCCAGCAACCTGCAGACTGTAGGAGTGTTTTGCTTGTAGTTAGAGATGCTGAAATCTGGCATATATAGGAATCAAAATTTGATCTCTGAACAATTGAATCTGCAGATGGTGGACAGGTAAGAAGGCAGATGGGGTGGGGAAGGAGGAGAAGGAAATGAACACGGTGATACAGTGCTTTCCTTGAAGATCTAATACACGCTAGTTATGTCCCTTCAAAGATTCATCTAATTTTATCTAAAATTGAACCCATGAAAAGGAATAGTCCAGGTATAAATGGATGCAGTTGGATCAGTCCACTATGTCACCCAAATAAAGCAGTGTGGCTGTGCTCTTTGATCTCCTCTGTTCTTTCCCATCTCCTTTACAACAATGTTGTGCTGGTTTAATCAGTGATCTCTAACCCTTGATATTGGAATTACAGACAGCATTTGCATGGATTGTTGGTGTGAAGATGAAATGGGTTAACTCTGCTATAAGTAATAAGCTGCAATATAAAAGGAATAGGCATATATTGCTTGAAGTGACAGTGATTTAACATGCTTGAAGCCCAGCGTGAGAAAGGTGAAAAATGACAGATATCTGGGGACTGCTCAGACATTGCTAAAAATCAGCCCTCTCTACACTGTCCCAAGGAGATCACTTAAAAACTAGGTTAAGCATCAGTAATCCTACCTGCAAACATGGGCTGGCTTGTTCTAAAAATGTTGCCTCCCAGTAAAACAGAAGTGAATGCCTGGGAAATAGTTTTCCAGTGTGCTGTACATGTTTTCTTTCATACTGATTTCTGTGGCTGGAACTTACTGATGCTTGTCTCTGTCCTTGCCAATATTTTTGTCTCCCTTACAAAAGTAAATGTGGTTTCTTTGGGGATCTTGTTTTGCTGTTATCTGTGGCAATGAACTCCAGAGCAATCTGTAGTGTCAGAGGAAAAGCAAACCTGAAGTCTGAGATTTCAGTGGAAAATTGCCCATATCCTCTTGTCCCATAGGTGCCCCTGGAGTTGCTCACCCCAGTAGCAGTTGCTCTACTTCTCTGAAGACCACCTTGAAATAGATTCCTTTCTGCTTTATGCTAATGGAATCCTATGTGACTTTTGTAAGTTGTTATACTGTATTTATATGTAAGCATGAAATACTCTTTTTGAATGAGATGAAACAAATGGCAATGAAGATGCAATTGAAAACAAAATCCTACACAGCTGAGTAAATACTGTCCTTTGCATATTAATGAAGAACTGATGGGATCAGCAGAAGGTACAGTGGTGGAAGGAGAAGTGTTTGAGTGTGCCTGTCCAACCTCACTGTGAGAATCTCAAAGGAGATGGGAGTTAAATGCATGTACTGTAGAACAGAATTTAAATGCCACAGATTTAAAAAAATCACAGCTGTTTTTTTGGGTTTGTGTTTTTATTTGTTTTTAAGAGAAATGGAGCAACTGATACTGCTTTTCATTTTTTAGCTATGGACAGAAATAATTTAACATCTACATTTGTCTGTCAAGAGACCACTGCCTGCTTGTGCATGTAGTTGAAATCTACCAGTATAATAAAGCTTTTCTGTTTCTAACTGTTAAAACATTAAGTATTGAGTAGCTGTGAAATGCATGCTTTTTAACTGAGATATTTCAAGAAGTAAAATTAACTGCACATCAGTATGTAATGCAAGAAACCATGATTTACTGGCCTGAACTAATTTTGGCTTGCTGCAGATGTAAACTTGCCCTCAATTAATGGGCTACTGGGCCTGATTCAGAGATGGGTAGTCAGCAGGTCTTTCCAATTACTTTTATGGGTATCAGATGAAGTCTTTAATTAATGCATCACTGAGTGCTCAGACTCATTTAAAAAATTCTCATTTCTAGATATAATGCAGATCTTTCAAAATGTCATTGTACTTTAAAGCTGTTCTGCTCTCTTGGATGAGAAGTTATTTACGCTTGTGTGAATACATCTGATATATTCCTTCTTTCCTCACACCATAATACGCCTGCAGTATGTGTTTTGATATATTATGTGTATCTTTGAATACATAATATATTACCAGATGGTATGTGATTAGCAGGGTACACTAAAGTAGAAAGATGTCTTCTGCCCTGGGTACATGTACACAGTCTGGTAGTGTATGTATTTAAAATGAGTATTTCAGGATGTATTTTTAGGAGAGAAAATAATCTGTTGATATGTGCAAAAGTTCTGTGTATGCAGTAAATGAGCTCCCCAGGAAAGTTTCATACCTAACATGCTGTGCTACTTTAATTATTGGAAAACTACTCTGGCTCATGAGCTTAGCCTGGTGAAATTTTGACTGAGAAGACTTACTGTTCAGATGCTGTTGGCACGTTTTCAATTCCAGTTCAGATTTGGAATATGGAATACCCAATGTCCATATGACTTTTTTCCAGGTCTCAGCCATTCTTAATTCTTAGAAGAACAAAAAATAAGTTTCTGACAGGTTACTGCCTGCTTGGGTGGGAGCATGTGAAAGCCAGTTTTCTCTAAACAAGTAAGAAAAATGCCAGCTTTGGGCTTGTAAACAAAGCTCCACTGTCAAGAAAAACTTATGGACATGTTTCAGATTCCTGAGAATTCAACGTTTAAATCGGAAGCATTGATACAACCTTGCCTGAAATCATGTAATTTGCTGTTATAATTAAGGCTGGTGTTGTGAAGAGACCTGAAGTTATGGCCACCTGTTCCTAGCATAGATTTTAGTCATCAGAAATTGAATGCCATGGGCCAAACTTTCAGCTCTTAGTAATAAAAATTACATAGTGAAGAGAAATTATAGACATTCCAGAAGTGTACTGTTTATGGGTCGATTCAGGTCTGGAGGTAGTTTTAGGTTGGTAACTGATAGAAAATTCATGCAAGAGCCTTAGCTCATGTAAATCAATAAGTCTTCCTTGATTGTAATGAGCTAATGCCAATTTATACCACCTGAGGACCTATTGCCTAGATTTACAGTGTAAATATAATTACTATGACATAGATTTGCTTTGGTTCACTGAGCTGGCAACCAGCAAGGTTTACAGTATCACGTCTTTTTGTTCTTGCTTAAATTGTCTTTCTAGAGCGTGGCCAGAGTTAGAACCCAGACCACAGTTTCTCTCCCAATCTGCTGTTTTGACAGTAGTAGCATATAAAGCAGATATCACTGCAGAGCGTGGGGCCTGTTCCTACAGGCCCTGTGCACTGTGTGCACAGCAGGGAAGGTCCATTTCAGGGTGGTGGTTGGCACAGCGGGAACCTGCTGACTCGGCAGTACCTGCCGCAGACTTGGTGCTTTTCAGTGGTGGCTGCTGTAAGCGGTTGCAATTAGGTTTTGACATAACATCCTACCCTGCGTCAGGCCGACTGGGAGAGCAGAACAACTTGCTAGATAGAATTGTTTTCCTGGGCTCTGCCAGCAGACTTGGTGAGACAGTAGGGTATTGATTTAAAGATGAGAGGCTAGCTTTGCAATCAGATGGTCTAGAAACATTTTTGAAACTAAATATTTAAATGCTGAGGAATACAGCAAGCTCTCTGAATAGAAGTGAGGAAATATTTAAGCTTAGGTTGTTGATTAAGACCTGTAAACTATGAAAAGTGGAGCATGGTTACTGCAACAGAAACAGAGAAGGCAAAAGTGTCACCTTAGTTTTTTTCATTATGTACTGCGTAATTTGAAAGCCATTTCATGTCTTTGGCCACAAGGTTTCATGGACTCCAAAGCAGAATGTCAGCACATGTCTCTCTTTGCCTGGTTGCAGGCTATCATTTAATTTCCATTACTTTTCCCTTTCTCCATTCATGGTGTGATGTTCCTGCCGACAGCTAATATCAGTAAAAGAATCAATAAAGAATTATTAATAATAATTAAAGCATGGGCAGCCCATTATACTGAGCAGGCTTAGTCCCTCCAAGTGTAGATTCTGCACTCAGTTTTGCAAGTGCAGCTGAAAAGACTTGGCACAACTTCAGCAATCTCTGGATGTAACTGAGAGCAGGATGTGGCCCCTGGCTTTAGGAGTTACTCGTTTAAATTATTGTTAAAAGCAGGAAATCATGACTTCTGGTTCCAAGTGGCTGAAATGCCATGTAACTCAGGGAAAATTGTGAGGGGAGGAAAAGGGCTGAAGTGAGTCAGTGAGCAAGCTTTTTGTGCTTGGAAAAGAGAGAAAGCTGTTTTCAAGTGCTCTTTATGTCACAAATAAGAGCGCAATAGTTTCAAGCTAGCATCTACCAGTCATTTTCCACAGTATAAATGCACCATAACTTAGCATGATTTCTATGCTCCTGGGAGGCTGTAGACTTAAATAACAAGGGTGCTCTGGGTCACAGCTGAGACACAATTAACCCCGAGACTGAAGAAATACCTTCCCACCTGCAGGAAGGATTTTCATTTTGAATAGCTTTCCATTAGTTTTCCTGTGGGAATGACACAATATTGGCAGTACTTCTGGAACTAATATGACAGTGCTAACCAGGGAGCAGTTTAGCTATAGGTCCTTAACACTTTGGTGGTCGCTACAGATTCTGTGGGCTTTCAGTCAGGCTCTATCTTCTGGCTGTTGGGAAAATTTTTTATCCTTCTGCAACTGAAGTAATTCCATGTGGCAAAAGAAATGCTATGCCTGTATTTTAGCAAGGGGTGCATTTGTGTGCATCTGAGTTGTGATTTTTGTTGTTCATTAATTCCTTTTTCTCCCTTGGGTGGCATGTAAAGCAACTAATGGTTGTGTTTTCAGCTGACCCAAAGTATTCAGATGCATTTGAAATTCCATAAAACAAGTTTATTTGTATTTGAGGAATAACCTGATAGATAAACCATTGAGTAGGCACACTTATAAGAATAAAAATTTCTGATTAAAGTCATATAGCTAGTGTTAGGAAAACTTTAATAACTTGAAAATGATCAGCTATGGTGGAAAACAATGTAACTGTTTTTTAATTTACTGTATAATTTTCACCCATCTGTAATTTTATGTGCATCAGAAAACTTTTTCAGCTCCCTGCATTTTCTGAATTTCTTTGCCTCTTTCTCAGAGGTTGGTTGTGTGTTTCCTCTGCCATTGAATGTTTAGGTAAACTGGTATATCAAAACTCTGATACTGGTTACTATTTAATTACTTATATGTTCTTTCAAATTTTTTTAGTTTTGTATAACTCTTACTTTGCTGCAAACCCACTTCTGCAGAGGGAGACACAGAATAGAAGTGAAACGAAACAGGCAAAATTACTGTGAGAGAGACTTTGTTTAGGACAGAACACTTCAGTGAAATTTGGAAGGTGTCCTTTAAGCCTTAGGAAGTGTGGATGCTTCCAGCATGAGATGATCCCAGAGAAGACTATGTTCCTCAGCAGAATGGGTTTCTGATGACTAATGGTTCATTTCATAGTTAGTCCTGCAAACTTTCCTATCTGGGACATGCAACACCAAAAGCCAGTGCCTAAAGGAAGAGGCTGACTTCAGCTGGTGCTTGTGAAATCTTTAGAAGATGTGGTCAGTGGACTGAGCCACTGATACATGAGAACAGGACTGCAGTGAATTCAAAGTGCATGTGATAGAGGTAAAACAGCCTTTGAGAAATCAAGTGGTATGTATCTGCTGCCTGCCTGCCTCTGCCTGTGGAGTCTGGCCTGTTTGGCTATCCAGGATTGTGACTTAATAAGTGCTGCTGTCATGTACAAGGAGATTATAGGCAGTGTTGCCACTGGCTCATGTTATCTTTGTAAAGTGTAACCTGGAGGATCCTGTAGAACAAAATGGGACAATACTGAAAGCAGTGAGAAGTGGCTGTAGTGATGAGGAAAAAAAAATGATAGTTGTAAAAGCATCACAGAAGCACTCTGGCTCATCAGGCACTGCATGCTGTTGTGTGTGCTTAGGAAGAGAATTTCTAGTGATCAGTTCCCACTCTAAGTATCAGGTAAGTCAGAAAGTGAAAGTACTCAGAGGCGTGAAAAAAGCATAGAGGATAAATATTTTAATCACATGAAACAGAAAACAGATTACATATTTTCCTTAAGGGGTCATGAGAGTGGTATTGAAAAGTAGGAACACATATTTACATTTATAGTGATCACTGAATGAACATTAAATTTGGCTTTGTTTTGGGAAGTGGGAGGATTTGTACCAGATGATTTTTCTAAAGTACCTTCTGAGCTAAGTCATTCTTTGATTATCATTTTTTATGAAGCCTAGAGGCAATACATTTTTAAAGCATGTTTTGGCCTGTGGACCCCATTAGCATAGCATACTACTGAGTCCATGATGTTAAATAAGAAAAAGTGGATTAGAGATCAGTACAGATGAAAAAAAAAAAAAAAATCCACAGTTGGGTTGCATGGGATACCTTTTCCCAAGATCTGGATGTTGTGAGGCCAGCACAGCTTGCAAGGCATTGTAAGAAAATTTTGTACTATGTAAAAAGGAGTTTCCTCTCCTTTCCCTAGTATAGTTGGTGTGGGCCATGGATGGGGACATCTCATTTGTCAGGACACGCTCTATGCAGGGTGACATTCAGCTTTCAGTTACAAGAAGATAGTTCTAGTAACTTCAGCATGGAAACTTCTTTGTATGGCAGTTTGACTTTAATACAAAATTATTGAAAAAAATCAAGGTATAAATTGACCCTGAATTTAAAACTTGCATTTTGCACTGACACCAGATTTACTGTGTTGCATGGGTAGAGAGAGGGTCCAATTCATCAGTATTTATCAAAGTAGCTGTGCTACACTGAGAAATGTATGAAAGAATTAACTAGGGAAATGCGGAACCCCCTGCCTTGCAGAGGGTACAGCCAACTGTTACACTGGTGTGTGACCCCTAGAAGCCAACGGTTCCCTATTTTATGCAAACTAGGCCAACAGATTCTTGAAGTGTTAAAAATATTCATCTGTTCTTGAGTAAAAGCAGATTAAAAGAAGCTGGTTGGCTGTTTTCTACAATAAACCCCACCAATCTGTCCTTGTCCAGAATTTATTGAAATAACATGTTCGCTTCAGTAGTGGGTAATAAGAAGATTATTTTTGAAAAGTAAGAGGAAAAGAATATAAGCCTGAAAACCACTTTTGTTAGTGCTGCAGTATACATCTGTTGCAAGGTTAATAGAGTTATCTCTGTCGACAAAGGAAAGAGCCTGACAACAGAGAAGAAATCCAAATGGTTTTGAGTTCCTTGCATAATTATTTTAATTGCCATGCTCAGAAAAGGCTTCAGAGGTTCCCCAAACACTGCTCATCTGCAGCTGCGATTTACCAGTGCACCACTCACAAGCTTTCTTTTGAAAAGCCACTTCCTTGTTTTATCATGTTTACAAAAACTGAAGTGAGAGTTAGTTATGAATCTTCTGTTATTTGAGTCGATGGCAGATGCTAGGCAGGCTTTGCTGTGTGATAGAGTTAAACTCTCTGGGACTGATTACAAAGAAACTCCATTAGCAATATTTAAATGCCATCTTTGAGAGGCACTCAATAATATGTGTGTTGGCGCTGATCAAGAATAGTACCTTTTAAAAATGAAAAAGTAATGTGACTGTTAGTTTAACATAAAAATGTCGAACTGTGGGCAGTCTCTTGTCAATTAAAGAATCTGGGCTATTCCTAATGGGAATAAGGATGAAGGGGGAGGGGGGAGAAGTGCATACTAAAATCTGCAGATGTGCAGAACTACTCAGAGATAATTTGTGCTGGCAAATAACACTGTCAGCCAGTCTGGGAGTAATACAGGCAGCTTGATACCTGTTCTTCCTGAGCCACCTTAGTGACTTCTTTTTCTTAGCATCTTCTTTAATAGGCAGCACGGCTTTACAGGAAGCAGGGCTATGTTAATAGTGTGCTGAGTGGAGGTGGATTTGTCCAGATTAAAGAATGTGCTTTAGCAAGTTAATAAAATGTATTAAAACAGCAAACCTGCTTGTTGCTGAATTGAGGGATACACCTGTGAGAGGGGAAGGAGGATCCTTAAACTTTGGAGGCTTAGATAGGAATAAAGGGATGAAGATGTGCATCCCTGTTACCTGTCAGTTCCTGTTAAGGTTATGTCTCAGTATAAATAAAACACAGCAGTCAAGTGTCAACCCTTGCCTCATCTAAAAGTAGCTTCCAAGGAACCAGAAGTCTGGTAGAAGTTTACTTGGAGGGAATGTCATAGAACAACCCTATTCGCTGGTACATATGTCTGTTGCTTGCTTTTGGGAGGTCAGTGTCTGTTTTTTTTTCTGTTAAATTAACATTATTTCCATTATGTCATTCACATCCTCCCCCACTCTGTTTCTTTTTTTTCTTTTCCCCAGACATCTTTAAATTATGCTATGTATCTATTGTTTTCTCTACCTGGGCATGTTTCAAATCTCTTCTCTTTGTCTAAATAGTCACTAAGTGCTTGCTCCAAAAATATCCCACCTAAAATGAGGCCTGTGCAACAGCTGCTGCTGTGATAGTATGTGGGTGTACATCAACAGCTGTCTTATGATTTAAATGTAAATTGGAAAGGAAGCGTTAGCATCTCCATTTTGCAAGACAGGAGCTGAATGTTGAGTGTGATTTGACCAAGGTCATGCAGGTCTGTGGCAGATCTAGAAACTGAACATCCCAGTCTGTTGTGTGAGCCCCGAGTCATCTTTCATCTTAATCTTTATATCTTAATGACAAATTCTGACTTGTTTATCTAACGAATTGCCCAGACTGAAATGGATTCTTTATTTTTCCCGTGGGTTCCTTTCTTTTATTCTTTCATTTTTTCAAATCCCTTTAAATGCTACTCATAAATTGCCTACTGTACCTTTTTCTTTTCCACCCAATAGTTTGGATCTTCCTCTTTTGTTAATCTGTTGCTCTTTGCACCTTAATGTCTTCTTTTAATACCTTTTTTTAATCTCAACTTCTTAAAAGCATTTCATTCATAGATTTGATGCCTTTTCATGTTAACTTAATATTTTGTCCTCCCTTGGGGCCACCAGTCATTGGCTCACAGTTTTTGTCATTGCTAATTGTTAAACTTTGTTTTATTGCCGTGTCCTTCTGTTATCCTTTCTCAACACTGCTCAGAAGTGCTATATAAATAACTAAAGTATAGTGTAGTGCACCAACTGTAGAGTAAACCAATGGACAACCTTGCTGTGAAGCCAAAACCTGGGGTCCCCTGGAACTATGCTGCTGAAAGCTAGCTGAAAGTTGAGTGTTGTTTTCTCTTAGCACCACTACTATCAGAATTTCCCAGTGTTGTTAATCCCTCATATTAACATTTTTTGTTCTCTAACACAGAGGATAATTAGAGGATCTGATAGAAAGCAGGTGTCATAGTTACTTAGATAGCAACACAAAAGGCTTGTCTTGACATACTCCTAAAAAGGAAACCAAGTCCTAGGAATGCCGACAACTGAATTCAAGAGGGTTTTGAGTGACTATCACTTCAGCTATTTAAGGAAATAGTTGTTTGAGGAAGCTACAGTTGAACTAGATATGGAATGAAGTCACTTTAATCCCATTTCAAGCTCTTGTATCAACTGTCATAAGAATGTGCCTTACTTTTGACAGGCAATTGGTGTGGAGTGCTTGGCTTAACTCTTGCCAAGAGCTGACCAGATTTGTCTCCAAGCCCACCATCAAGGCAGCTTCAGATGAGAGTCCTACAGGTGTTGGTATGTTCCTGTAGGCCAGCAGGTGAAGTAAGGATTTCAATAATTAATGGTAGTTTTTAGCATTTCTGTTGTGCTTGAGAGGTCAGTGCAGTGTGGTTGGAGCTATTTTTTTCAGAGCGAAAGTAACCAGAATGAAGCAATTGGGTGACATGATTTATGTGACAGGTTCTAAAAGATCTTTGGCACATCAAGAAATATATGCAATTGCAGCACAAATTTGAGCTCAAATGATTAAGGATTTGGGGGGGTGGGAGGGGGTGGGGAAGGGGAGTTTAGCTGTTTGAATTCAGTATAATCTCTTACAAACTAATTTGCCCAAAACAGCAGTTTTCCTTTGGGTTTGGGTTTTGTTTAAAACGACCAACACTCCTGTTGGAGGAAAGCATGAATTATTTTTTTCACCTGGCTAAAAATTGAAAATGCAGAGAATAGAACAAGTTACAGGAAAAAATAATTATTCTGCTATAGTTGCTGGCATACCATGGGAGTATGCCAGGGGAGATCAAAAAGCTGCTTCTGCTGTGCAAGGCAAGTACTGCTCCAAGAAACATCCATGCAGGAACAGTTTGAGATGGAACTGTTTGTGCTTCTGATTTCAAGGTTGAGGAGAGGTGTTTTCAAGTGCAGTTGGAAGGAGAACTGTTATGCACAAATAGTGCTTTTGTGGAACTCAGGATTTATTATATATCATAGTATTGATATATTTGATAATGGCTGTGAGGCTGTTCCTCCTGAGGGGTGTCAATAATGCTAGAGCTGTTGATAAGGCATGAGGAGGCTGTGATAGGATAGCACAGAGTCTTTTGGAAGGGTGCAGGAGAATTTAGAGCTGAATTCCCACTGATGGACAACTGGAGGGAGAGATGTCCTGAAAGGTCAGTGGTGCAAAGAAATGTCCAGTAACTCAGAGAGGGACTCAAATCCATTTCTCAAACTTACCAGTAACAAGTGGTGCGGGAACCTCCAGGTGTTGTAGGGGAATTTTAAAACTAGGTATAAGTAATCGGATTTGTAGGAGGCATATGAGCATGTACATTTCCCTAAAAAAGCAGGAGGTGGCATCAATTTTCGTTCTGTATAGGAGCTGTGAATGTGGACGTTCAAATGCAACTGAAGTTCTCCCAGCGTTTGGAGCTTGCTAGGGCAAATGTTGCAAAGCAGTGAGAGGCTGCAGTGTGCCTAGACGTGGGGTAAGAAGTGGGTGGTGTACATCTCTCTGGCAGGTTGGACTTGTATCAAAGTGTGGTGGGCTGACCCTGGCTGGATGCCAGGTGCCCATCAAAGCCGCTCTATCACTCCCTGCCCTCAGCTGGACAGAGGAGAGAAAATATAATGAAAAGGTTGTGGGTTGATGTAAGGGCAGGGAGACATCACTCACCAATTACCATCACAGGCAAAACAGACTCAACTTGGGGAAGATTAAGTTATTGCCAATAAGTCAGAGCAGGGTAATGAGAAATAAAACCAAATCTTAAAACACATTCCCCTCACCCCTCCCTCCTTCCTGGGCACAACTTCACTCCCAAATTCTCTACCTCCTCCCCTGCAGTGGCACAGGGGAATGGGGGTTGCGGTCAGTTCATCATGTTGTCTCTGCTGCTCCTTCCTCTTCAGGGGGAGGACTCCTCACTCTGCCCCTGCTGCAGTGTGGGGTCCCTCCCACAGGCTACAGTTCTTCACAAACTGCTCCAGCATGGGTCCCTTCCATGGGCTGCTGCAGTCCTTCAGGAACAGCCTGCTCTGGCCTGTGCTCCTCTCTCCACAGGTTCCCAGGTCCTGCCAGGAGCCTGCTCCAGCACAGGCTTCCCATGGGATCACAGCTTCATTTGGGCATCCACCTGTTCTGGCGTGGGGTCCTTCATGGACTGCAAGCGGAGATCTGTTCCACCATGGAGCTCCTTGGGCTGCAGGGGGACAGCCTGCCTCACCACAGGCTGCGGGTCAACCTCTGCTCCGGTGCCTGGAGCACCTCTTCCCCCTTCTTCACTGACCTGGGTGTCTGCAGCGTTCTTTCTCTGGCATATTCTCACTCCTCTCTCTGGCTGCAGTTTGTGTTGTGCAGCAACTTTTTCCCTCTTCTTTAATACGTTATTGTGGTGGGTTGACCCTGGCTGGACGCCAGGTGCCCACCAAAGCTGCTCTATCACTCCCCCTCCTCGACTGGACA
>JAVKLA010000021.1:16534019-16558020 GCA_034782735.1 Sagittarius serpentarius | reverse complement strand
CAAATATGTTATCACAGAGGCGCTACCACCGTCGCTGATGGGCTCGGCCTTGGCCAGCGGTGGGTCTGTCTTAAAGCTGGCTGGCATTGGCTGTATCGGACATAGGGGAAGCTTCTAGCAGCTTCTCACAGAAGCCACCCCTGTGGCCCCCCTGCTACCAAAACCTTGCCATGTAAACCCGTTACAGTTATCCTAGAGGTGCTACCATTGTCACTGATGGGCTTGGCCTTGGCCAGCAGTGGGTCTGTCTTGGACCTGGCTGGCATTGGCTCTGTCGGACATAGGGGAAGCTTCTAGCAGCTTCTCACAGAAGCCACCCCTGTAGCCGCCCTGCTACCAAAACCTTGCCACACAAACCCAGTACACAAAGTCTAAGATAACTTTAACTTTTGCAAACCCTGCGTAATCAGTAAAGTAAAAATTTTTCACGTAGCTGAAACTTTGGCCCACTTTTAAGAGAACCAAATGTATCTCATTCATTTGATGCAGGAATGTGTGAGCCTTTAATGAGAGACTCTTTAATAGAGCAGCAGCGGACATCCCCTTGTGTAACTGCTGTGGTAGAAACTTGTGCTGAGTTTTAGATGTGTGCATTTTTTTAATATTGCATTTTATCTTTAAAGAGGGAATAAGTGTGTCTATTAAGGTGGTTGTATTTACCCTTAATGCAATGCATTAAGCATCTATTCATTACAAAGAAGTCTGCTTTAGCAGAGTGTGTGCTTGTAGAAAAGCAGAGCTATTGATTAGACTGCTTCTGAGGCACTTTACTCTCATTACAGTTGGAGTAGATTTGGTGTGGTGTACTCAGGTTTCTATAAGCGGTGTACTATGCATGCGTGTTTTGTTCACTGGATGTTTAATGGTTGCTGTTGGAAGTGATTTTCTGTCTTAGGGCATTGGTATTGTTTGAATGGTGGGGTTTCCTTCTCCTTTCCATTTGCTCTGTTAATGGTAATAATTAACCAGCTCTTTGCTTTCACTTTTAATATATTCATCACTCAAGTATTTTAAATGGGGTCTCAGTATATGTACTTTTGCATGAAATGACACTCCCCATAGCTCTAATATTTATCCCAAATAGCTTTTAAAAACAAAAAAAGAACCTTGCAGCACAAATGTTCTGAAATTCTTTAGGAAAAAAGTATTCAGAAATCTGGACACCAATATATGACTACAGGGATTTTTGTAATTCTTATCTGTGATGTTGAAAATATATAGAGGCCTGGCTATGATTTGTGTGCATTATAGCTTTCACAGACTGCAGTGAGAGTAGGGTTGAGCAAGCTCATTTAGTTTTGTTGATTTTGTTGATATTTTTGAGATAAGGGAAAACATGTTAGAAAACTAGCTTATTGTCTTTTCAATATTTTTTGTTTCAGTTTGAAGCTTTTGGTTGTAAATTAATTTTTATTTTAATTTTAGGAAGACTTTGGAAAACCTCCGTCCAGATATTTTCCTTCTTTGAGCTCAACAAAACTCACTTTTCTTGAGGAAGCTGAAGCAGTCTTTGTTTTGGTTTGTCTTTTTTCCCCTTCTGATGCTGGTTTTTTCAGCTCCTAACTCTTCTTTTACCCCATATGCTACTGCAGGTTCAGTGCAAAATAATTTGCAGGTTTCTAACTGGGAGTTTCAATACTTAGACCCCTTCCTTCCAGCCTTTTAATCCAAGGTTCTCCATATAATACATGACAGAAACTTGTTTCATGAAAACTGAAGTATTCCCTGTATGGGAAACATTGATTTGCTGCTTTATAACAAATTTAACATTTCTGCTGCGTGGTGTGGGGGTTTCTTTTTTTATTTTGTTTTTTTCCTTTGGGTGTTTTTTTGACGTTTCTTTGTTTTGTGTTGGGTTTTTTAAAACAAAAAAGCTCACATTCTTATCTTTAGAAACCAGGGGGATTTGAGTTAATTTTTGGGAGACTTCTGCTTCCTCTCCCTCCTTGCTCAGAATGCAGCATAGGCAGCAGTGGAGAAGCCTGTGCTGTGCACAGCATGGGAAGATACAAGCTGGAGAGGTGGGGAAAATCAGAAATATACTAATTTCCATACCTAGGAAGCTTATTTCACCTTCCTTGTACTGATCTGCAGCAGTAACATCAGAGGCTGAGGGATGTAAAGGGTATGTCTGTCTTTAAGAGCCTTTGCCTCACTTTTGAGATGTCTGGGGGATTTTGAGCAGTATGGCATCCTAAGTGCTTTTAAATTCTTGTCAGCAGTCTTAGGAATGCTAGAGCTGATGGCAAGTTTGTTTACAAACAAAAAATATTAGCCTCTAGCAAGCCTGAAAATAAAAGACCTTTGGACAGCTTCCTCTGAGCTAGAAATTAAAGACAAGACTTGAAATTTAAGTCAAGTTTCCTTTCCAATCCTTTATTTGTAAGATGCGTGTCTTGAAGCTACCTGTGTTGATTTTCTTTCCTTGGCATGCCTGAAAAAGTGGGTGCAAAGGTTCTGTGCTGCCTTCTCACAAGGCAAGTGCAAGTACTTGAATAGCTGCAACTTCGCAACTGTTATAGCAGGACTGGGGCTTGTCAAAAAATCAAGGCTGATCATAAAATCAAGGTGGTTCTTTGGAAAAGCCTTCAGGTTTCTGTTGTAGAAAGCTAAACACCTTTTTTTGGTTCTTTGAGTGGGGAAGTATTATTTTTTTGAAGAACAAGAACATTTTAATTAGCAGAAAAAGCAGATTTCCACTAGAAGTAGTGGTATGGGTGGATGTTCTTTCTCTGTTCTAAATAGTTCCTGCTAACTTTTAGCTGAGGAGCCTAAAACATCTTTGGTAGGAATTTCAGCATATAATGAATAGGTACAGTTTTGTTACATGGGTTACTGCCTAGGTTTCAAACAGTGTAATGAAAGAAGTAGCGTGCAAGAGGAGTTAGCAAATAAAGCAATGAAAAAAACCCCAGAATTTAGGGAAATGTAAACCCTGCCTTGCTATTTGCATAACCAGCGCCATATATTGAAGTGGTGGACATGGATGCTACTGCTCAGTAAGCCCAGGTACAGACTCAGTATTTGTTTTTCCCCTTCTGAGATGCATTATTTAACCATGTAAAATTGCCTGCCTCAGACTGAATGTTACATTAAACCAAAACCTGACTATTTCAGTATGTCTGGGGAATGCCGTAATTGAAGCAGATTGCAACAACGGCAAATAGCTATTCCCAGCATTTGTATTCCTGCCATATTTGGGATCTTCATAGTACTAAAAAAGCCAGTTAACCAAGAAACTGTATGTGTGCATGCGACTGGATGACAAAAAGTGGTCTTAGCCCTGGGGTATCTTTTTGATGATTACTATAGCTTATTCTTTTCTTCTGTCTCCTGCTCCAGAAATGCTATTTATTAAAAGCATTTGTTAATGATTCCTTCTGCCCCATCAATCTTAAGCAATAGGGTAATGCCAGACGATTGTGCCAGTGCCATGGTGAAGATAGCAGGCATGGCTGTCTCATCCAAGAAGGTGTGTCCATCTGCTTGGAAAACATCTAGAATCAGGGAATCCCACACATGTACCTTGCAAGGCCTGCCAGCTTTCTCACCAGGACCCCTTATCATTCCTGAAATTATTTTGTAGCCACATTCCTTAGTTTAGGCAACCTGCCATCAGCACAGGGACCAGAAAAAGTGGAAAAGTGTTTTCCATATAAGTCTTCTTTCCTAAATTGGAAGACCCTTAAGGACTTTGTTTTTCCTTGCTGCATAGGCAGGTTCATACCCATGTTGCAGACATGTCCAAGTGCCAGGGTGGTGAGTGGAAACCAAGTCCTGGGAAGGTACTTAAGCTCAGATTGTCACAGTGCTTATATGTGTAGCTAACCTAATAACATTGAAAGCGTGGTGTATTTACTCTAATAACATCAGTTCAAATCCCCTTTGTCTGCTTGCTCTGTACTTACCTGCCTGGCTGAACTGCAAGCCTTCCTGCAGCTGCTGCTTGCCTTCCCGCTCTCTCACCCAGAGGCTGGTGGCCATTTGGTCAGCTCAGAGTTGCTACTGAAACCTCGGGGTGGTCTCCCTGCTGCTATTTTCTCTCAGTTCAAAGCTTCTCCCCTCACCACGTGTACCTCCAAGGCCACTGGTTGTCACTCTATGCCTTTTGTGAGGGAAGCCCAGTTTTTGGGGCTGGGTGGTTTTCCTCAGCTGTGTGAGAGGAGCCTGTGCTGGCCACCGCTGGCTCTGGAATGTTCTGTGGAGAGGCACTGCCTGTCACTGCCTCAGGGGAAAGCATATTGCTTACAGTCTGTGACCGACAGTCCTTTTGCAGCCCTGCAAAAAAGAATCAGAAGTGTTGGAAACAGCCCAGTTTTTGAGGGATAAGTGTCCTTTTTGCTTAAGCGGAAGTTTGGTCTTGAGGCCCTCCCACTGCTGTAAGAGAGGGGATCTCATGGCAGTGGACTGCAGTAGTGGAGGCTGCCTGCTAACATGGTGGGGATGGAGCGAGGTGACAGGCCAGGCAGCAAGCGGTGACAGGTAATGGGAAGAGATTGGTTTGTGAACCAAAACCACTGCTCCCTGGCTATGGTCTGGTGGTGAGGGAGGTGCCATGGGGTGCTCGGTTATCCCAGGACCGTGGGGCTGCTGATGGCCAGAACAGGGAGAAACCTCCTGAGGACAGTCCCACAGTAATGCTGTATGCACAGCACGATGAAAACACCAGTTCACAGAACCAGGCTAATACCACGTCACTAGCTATCCTATCCTTGCTCTTTCTTAAATTAAGTTTTCCCTTACAGACTGTTAAGATTTAAAGATTCTTGCCTTCTTTTTTTCTTTTTGTAATAATGTTTTTAAGCTGCAGCTGTGGAGCTGCCCTTCTCTCCCCTGGGCTGAGGGGCTCAGGTAAGGCAGCAAGTGGTGCTCTGTGGGTCAGGGAGCAGGCAAGGGAAAGGCTTCCTCCTGGCAGAATCGTATTTTATTCCACGGGGAGACAACATTTCTTTGCAGAACACTCCTCCTGACTTTAAAATAATACATAATAACTATAAAATTACCAAATGTCAGGTAAACAAAAAGTTATTAAGGATGACCTTATTAGTTCTATCTGCAATTCGAAGAGCGAGGTAATTGTCAAGTCTCACTATTATTAGGTTGAAATAATAGTTTGGAGACCATCAACATTAAAATTTCATTATGATGGGACGAAAAGGCTCATGTATAATCAATAGTAAGAATCCAATATTATTGACTTGGAATGAATGAAACATGAACACATTTGTGCAGATATGAACAGTTAGCAATCTTTTGAATAACAAAATTAACACTACACAGAATGTCATTCTGGGAATTGGACTCGAACTCAAATTGGTACATGTCTCTGTTATAAAGTTGGATTAACATCCCTTGGTAACTTCCATTAAGCTGTCTCTCAAAATACTGTGTCTACAATTTTGTATTCCTCGGATCTGGCTTGTGAGGCAGATGGGCAAGCAGGTCAGGGTTGTGGTACGGTGTGTGCTGTTTCTTGCCAGGTTTGGTGCTGGTGCTGGGAATCAAACTGCATTGGGACAATTAATGCAGTGGGCACGGGTGGGTGGGAGCAGGCTGGGATGGTGCTGTTGCTTTCTGCCACCCTGAGCTTGGCAGGGGTGTTTCAATGAGACAGCGTGGTGTTGCTTGCATCACAGGCACTGAGCTGAAACAGATAAAGGACGGTGAATGCTGAAAGCAGAAAAGTACAGAGCCTGCAGAGCGTGCTGGTTCCTGGGGACACGGCCAAAGCCATGAACATGGTGTATGAAATTACCTTGTCTACTGTACACGATGTGCTGAGACAAGCTGATCCCAGCATGTTCTCTTCTGTTCATGTGGGATACATCACACTGGCAGTATGGTTAGTCTCTTATTTTCCACTGAGGAGGTGGACCCAAAAGGCACTAAAAAAAAGTATAAGTCATTATGTGCTAAATCTGATGCATTTAAATTTTTTGCAACCTCACTTTGAGTTTCTATATACTAAGTGCCTTTGAAAGGTGTTACTTAAGGGTATTTTAACCCTCCTTCCAGACTGACAGCTGCTTTCTCAGCATTATCTTCTGGCTGTGGTTTACCTGTTCCCTCATGCTGGCTCTCAGCTGCTATAATACCCACAGGACTTTTGATCTGAGTTAGCTGTTGACTTTAGATGCAGTTTTACAGGGAAAAAGGTTTGGGTTGCTCCAAACCTGCCTCTGCTATTACAGGGAAGACTCTTGGACATGTAGTGTTACTTTGTGTGTTATGGAGTGTTCCTTGGTGCTCATACTCCCATGTCTTTCAAATTCCCAATCATGGAGCACTACAAGAGAGATTCTGGCCTTCTGCTATGAGGCATCCCTGCTCCCGGTATCAGATGTGCAGACATGCCCTCTAGCTGGGCTAGCAAGCATACAAAGAGCACCTAGGGAAAGTATCTCCAGAAACTCGCCCTGTTTTCTCCAGTGGCTTCCTTCTGTATCACATCCTATTTCTGAAGGAACTGGGAAAGTCACCTGATGCCTTAAGAAGTGAAGAGATCTTGTGGCTGTGGCATTTGACAGGCTCAAGGAGACTTTCTGAGGAATCTGGGAAGTAAATTTTTTTTTTTTTACTGTGAAATGGGAACAATCATTTTCTTAGTGGAGAGGGAATAATTATTTATTACTTGCATTACAATAGCACTAAGGACTGGTTGGGCTAAATGCCCAGAAATTGAAAAAAGTTATTTAAGGAAGTAAGCTTTTTTTTTAAAGGCACCAATAATACTTTAGATGGAAGCCCTACAGGGGATTGACTGGTATATTGCAGTGGCACCTGCTTTAATCTATTAGAATTAGTATAATTATGAAAGAAAGAATGTGTTATTTCCTTTCTAACTTTTACCAACAGTGCATTTCTTCTTCCCTATACTTAACTTTCAGCTGCTTTTCCAGGGTCAGAAAGGAAAACAATTGAGACAAAGGGCAGTAACCCAGCTGAGCAGCCCATCTGTTGTTGAGAGGGGCATGGAAAGGAAGGAAGGTACCACTGGTAGGGCCCTTAGATTCTGTTCCCTCCGCCTCACTGTTGGGGAAGAGGGACAAATCGGATGTAATCCTTGGAGAGAGGTATGATTATACTGGCTTATTTCCAGTGTCCCCTTTTCTGAGAAGAGGGCTAGAAGAGGGGGAAGTCCCTAAGCCTTCCAGCAGTGAAGCGTAGGGATGCAAACAGTCCTAGAGCATGTGAACATACATTTAATTTGGCTTAGTACCCAAAGCCTATGTGATGAAGTGATGTGCGTGCTTCCTTTTTCATTATTTTTCCCTGTGAGAGCATATGTAATGGACAACCTGAGATGTCTTGAGTGAGAGAGGTTGAGGGGAAACATGCAGAATTGTAAAAGGTACTGAAAATTTTTGTCCTGCCAAAGGCATGAGTCACTTTCTCACTTGCTTTTTGTAAACTTTTGTTGTTGTTTTGTTGACCCATGATGCAAGGCATTGGCATTTCCTTCACCTGACTGAGCGTGAGGAATAAGGAATATATAGGTGTGTTAAATTTATGAAAAAAGATGCAATTTATATGACTTTTGGGGCTGAACCTAATTTCTGAAACTGTTCTTCAATTTTTATTTTTTTAAAGCAAGAGATACATGTAGGGCACATAAAAACATTAAAAAGGTTTTACAGAGCACATACTCATAAATCAATGAGTAAGTTGTTCAGAACAGCACTAACAATGAATATAACTGAACATATATAAATCTAGGGAGGAAGAAACACTTTTTCTCATCTTGTCAAGCCTTCTGCTGATTTATAAAATAGGTGAGTAGCCAGAAAAATCATCAAAGTATGCCCAGGAATTATACAGTAGTTTAAAAATACAATACTATTGTATTCACAACACAGTATTCATCACTGATACAGTTCCATAATTATAACTGTTAAACATAAGTCCCCCAAACCAAATCTGCTACTTTATTAGATTGAATGATCACTGCAGAGTTTGTCTACCTAGAAAAATTCTATTTTTCTCCCACTGAGTTGCATCAGCCTGTTTTAGTGCTAAAACTAATTTCAAGTAATCCTTTTCAAAACTGACTTTTTAGCATAACTAAGTTTTCAGTTAAATTGTAATTTTAGACTCCAAGTCTTTCAAATTATTTTTCATATCTAAAACTAGGAAACATGCATGCTATAAAACTTTCAGATCTTGTCTTCTGCTTCTTCTGGGTGTCTGCTTCCCAGCTGTGCTGCTTGATCCTTGTTGACTTCTGTGTGAGTGTTTGTTTCCACTTGTATGCAAAAGTTCTTGTACCATTATCAAGAACAGTAATACCTGGGAAGAGACTTGAATTCTTTTCATGGGCAAAATATTTCAGTTCTGCCTTTCTTGTAATCTATTTCTGAAGCTTTGAGGTGAATGATAAAGGTATAGTGCCTGCCATAAAAAGTAACATTTCTAGTAAAAGCATTTACTTATAGGCCATAATTGTTTTTAAGTAGTATTTATAAGGGCTAAATGCAGTGCAATTTACAATAGTTTAAACCAACCATGAGAATACTTCATGCTCATAAACTGCATTTCACTTCTAAACTGTTATGAATACCCAAGAGACAATGAATTTGCACACATAAATTTTAAAACCTGGATTTTCTTTCCTTTCTTTGTGTGCCTGGAAACATCTTCCTTGCTGAATTGCTACCTCATGTCTCTGGCCTTGTTTTTATTGCTGTAGCATACCTGCCCCCAAATAACTGCAAGTATAGGCAAGGTCTAATTTTATTCCTCCTTATTCTTACCAGTTGGAGAGCACGTAATACTGCTGAAGAGACATAAAGAGAAGTTTCAACTTTATTAAGGTAAGAGCATGTCTGAACTCAATAGAAGCCCTTTTTGTATGACCTCTCCACTAATGCAGCCCTTTGGATTAGACAGGATTTATTTTTCCTTAGCAATAAAGTAACCTGCTCACAGAACTGTTGGTACTGCTATTTCTGCTTCTGGATAGAAGCCAGTATAATGACAGAAACTGAAAGTTGTTACTTTTAGTGGTTTATTTTTATTAGATGAGAGAAATAAGTTTACTAGTTCTATGTGGTCTAGTACTCTTCGTATTTAAAACAAATAATGATCTTCCTTACCTTTCTCCCAGCCAAAGTGTCCAAGCTCAGACAAAACCAACCAGATTGTCCAGCTGACCCTTTTTAAGACAATTCACAGAAACTGATGACTCTTAAGAGGAGATGGGGCAATTGTATCAATTCAGTTTGAGTCTGTGCACATTTCTAAAGGTTTTGTAGTCACTCCAATCAAGTTGGCAAAAGCTGCCATGTTTAATGTCCATCAAATGAAGAAGAGGTGTGAGCCGTTGAGAAATGAAAGTCTAGTCTTCAAAAACAAATCTGTTCAATTTTTTTGAGTGCAAAAAGCATCTTAAAAAATTTAACTTCTATTTCTTTGTCACTTTTAGAACTCAGAAATGCTAGACAAGTGTTCTTGAACTTCAGAAAAACTTTATGAATTTTACTGAATTTTGAGTGGTGGCAGGAAGATTCTGAAGAGAAATACTTCTGCTCACATCAGCTTCCAAAAGTTTAGGTCCTCATTTAAACTTGTCATTGATCTGGCAGATGGAATGGAAGCCTCTTGGCAGATATTAATTTCTCTGATATTTTAATTTTTTTATTTTCTGCCACTGTAAAAATTTTGTGAGAAAATATCTCACTTGGCTTCTTTCCCTTCTGCTGCCAGAGAAAGCAGGTGACTGAGAGACCTTGACTTTAGTGGGACCTAGATCTGGACTTCAAAAACATGTGGGATGGAGGGAGGGGAAATTTTAAAGCTGAGTTTTCCAGAGCATTTTGTTTAGAGAATCTTGTTAGTCAAACCAGAGGTTTTTGATATAGGATTGTCTTACTGAAACTGTGTATAATTCTGTAGTAGCTTCTTAGAATACTGGGGTCTCACAAATACTTCAGTTGTTTACATCTTAGTTACAATTCAATGAAAAATGATGCTGCCTGTCATAGGTAACTATTTTCCCTGTGATGTTTGAACCCTCATTATGGCATTCACTATATCATGTAATATAAAGAGTTCTTTGTAATTACGTTTTGACAAATACACATTTTGTTTTCATAACATTATAGAAAATAATGTCCTAAAGACCTCTTTAAGTCTTTAGCTTCTGCCTTGTTTTTACTTCGCTATACAGTATTACTTTACTATTCTTGGGCAGCCTTCTCTTTAGGGAATGTATGTATGGCACATGTAATAAGAGTGCGATTTTGTACCTGATGTGTGTTCGTATTTGTCGTATTCACAGATCAGAGTCTTAATTGCTTATGTACTTGACTGAAAGTTAGTCAGAAAAAAAAACCCTCTCAATGGCTGTGTCATCCCAAGCTGGTTTATTTAACAAAGTCTTTGGGACTTTAATTCCGAGTTTATTTTTAACATATCGGAAAACTTTTAGAATGGAATTAATCTCATTTGATATACCCATCAAGAAGTTAAGAGCCTAGGCTAAGCTACTTTCCAGGGTTCTCACTGAATATCAAAAAAATGCTTCTGGATTAGTCCCACTTACCTTAGAAAGCTTACCCTACTGATTCTTCTCCTCTGCTCACTGAATGATGATGCTTATTATTATCAGAATAGAATTGTACTGTCAGTGGTTCTGGGCCCCACAATTTAAGAAGGATGTGAAGGTCCTTGAGTGTATCCAGAGGAAAGCAACAAAGCTGGTGAAAGGGCAGGAAGGCATGTCCTATGAGGAGCAGCTAAGGACTTTGGGTTTGTCTAGTTTGGAGAAAAGGAGGCTGAGGGGTGACCTCATAGTTCTCCTCAGCTTCCTGAGGAGGGAATGTGGAGAGGGAGGTGCTAAGCTCTTTTCCTGGTATCCAGTGATAGGATACATGGGAACAGTTCAGAACTGTGCCAGGGAGGTCCAGACTGGACATTAGGAAGTGTTTCTTTACTGAGAGAGTGGTCAAACACTGGACCGGGCTTCCTAGAGAGGTGGTTGATGTCCCAAGCCTGTCAGTGTTTAAGAGGCATTTGGACAATGCCCTTAACATCCTTTAACTTTTGGTCAGCCCTGAAGTGGTCAGGCAGTTGGACTAGATGGTCATTGTAGGTCCCTTCCAACTAAATAGTCTATTCCAAAAGAAGCTAAAAGGGACATGTAAAAAAATAAATCCTTGCATGTAGCCTGGATGCCACTCAATAACAAAGTCTTACTGGAAGCATAGGGCTGATGTGTAGTGTCTGTGTGGAAAGGCTTGAGAGAGGATAAAAAGTACTCAGGGGAGGTAAATGTTAGGGCAAGAAAGGTTGCTAGTAGCAAAAAAAATTATCCTTTAAAAATTGAAATTGAGTCCAAATGAAAGAAACAGAAAACACTGTAAATTATGCTGAATTTCAAAATAGAATGAGATAAACTAAAAAAGACCTTAAACTGATGTATGCTCCAACGATTAGGACGAGGAATGTAGGCTGATGACACAAAAGCTGTTCAGAGTGATATGGACAAGAGCTGAGTATAAGGAATCACAGTAAGACCTTATGAGGCTGAGTGACTGGACAATGAAATGGCACATGATATATAGTAGATGAGGTATATAGGGGAAAATAATCCATTTCACATTCAAAACAGTAGGCTCTGAGATTATTCCTTCAAAAGGATTAGTTTGTCTTGTGTTGTGGAGGGATCACCATGCTTTTGGTGGTGTCTGGAAGTCTTTTGTGGAATGACTGAGCATTCAAGGGTCATCTCTTTTTTTTTTTTTTTTCTTTCCCCCTCTTCTGCTGGTGAAAGAAAGGAGAATATCTGTTTCGAGACCCTCTTGTTGCTTTTATTTGGTTTTTGTTGTCTTTTTGTATTTACTCAGTTCCCCAGGAAACAGACTTCTCCTTGCATATTAAATTCTATTCAAGCAAGCCAGTGTGAATGGAGTTTGTGCGTGTTAAGCAAGAAAGATTCCTATTGACTGAGAGAGCTTCAGCTGATTCCAGGTGACACCTTACCTGGTGTTTGGTCATCTCTGGAGATTGCTGGACAGCAAAGGACATATTCTGTATTTAATCCTTGGAAAATTAAAAGGAGTTAATTCCTCAGTTGAGCGCAAGGATAGATAAAACCATGTATCGGCAGAATCCCTTAAATCCTTATAAAAAGAGGCAAAATTCTTTAAGTTGCCTCTAGTATTCAGTGTTGTTTGTCAGCATTTTCTGTTCATCCAGATCTGCTGAACTGTTCTAGGACTGGTGAGGATTTATATTGTGGTTTCCCCCCATTTATTTTGCAGGAAAATATTCTTATGGTTTCTCCACTTTGAGGTTTTATGCTTGTCACTTTGCTTTTGCTGATTGCTTTCCACTCTGCAGATCACTCATGGGGCTTTTAGGACTGATACCTCTGTGCAGACAATGAGTGAGCCGTTCCTGTGTTCAGTACCCTGTGTTTGGTTTTGAAATCTGTCTTTGTTCCCATAGAACTGTTTCACTCAACTCTGTCCATTAACAGTAGACCACATTGTATCATATTTATTTAAAAAATCATGGGAATATTGTTAACCAAAATAGCAAAATTGGAATACATTCAATCCAGAGAGATTTTTCCCCTCTGCATTCAAGGCATCAAAATTATTCTTCCATCAAAATATAACAATTGTTATGAATGATATCATAATACTGTGAACTGCTTAAGAGCTTCCACTTTAAAACTGTAATGGGCCATGCAGACAGAAGGGGCAAAAAAAGGCTAAAAGCATAAATTGAAGATAATCAATGTGAATAGACCTTACCCATTGTGGAGTTTGAATAGGATAAGCACACATTATCTGGCATAATTGGTTCATGTGATTTTTTTCTAATTGAAGAGAAGAAGTAATTAGAGCCTAATTGAAGCAGAGTAACACAATGTCTGTCAGCATTTCTCCTTCTACCACACATTATTACCTGTCATCTTTTACTTTAGAGGGAGTGAAAAAATGAGGAAAAAAACCAGTATAAAACCTTTGAGTTTATCTAGCCAAAGCAAAGGTCTGGATGAAAGACACTAAATAAAAGCAAATAGGGCTGAGATTAACTGTGGACACTCACGGGTGCTTCCAAATTAGGAGTGTTCAGTTTGCCTAATTAAGACATTAATTATTTTGTAAAATGATGTTATAAATTCAGTCTCATTAAATCTTAGGAAGAAGAATATTTAAAACACTTGATTTGACTCAGGGCTCTGTACTTTCTGCTTTATGTTTCTAAGTGAAGAATTTTGCAGTTTGCAGTGAAAAAGAAAATGGTTGCTATTTTTAGCAAAATGGTGAACACCTTTGCAGCACCCTCTACTGAATATTTTATAGAACAATTTTATTCCAAAAACTGTCATGAGAAGACCAATTGCTGCCAGTGCAGAAAAGAGGTTGTACTTGAAAGTTGTCTGGGAGGTGCTTTGAATAAAGAGACAGAGGATGTTGCAAGATATTCTCCGTCTCTTGGGAACAGAAATATGTTTTAGGGCTTATTTCCTGGGGGGGGAGGAAGGAGCCTGTGGGTGATAGAGTAGTTATCTCTCTCTACACAAAAATTTGGGTGTAACTTGAAGACAAGTTTCTTGAGACAACATGCAGTTATTCTTAATAAGGGTAGGTGACATTTTAATGTAATAAGAGGCTACATTTAAGTAAAGATGGAAGAATATTTTTGGTAAAGAAGTTGTAACTCATCTCCACTTCCTTGTTACTGTCATGTATTTAGTGCTGTGTCATTGCTAGTGGAGCCGAATAGTGAAAATTAAAGATCAATCATCTTTGTTGCAAGGCCTGTCAGACTTGTTGCTGGTCATCCTGACATTGGTTATTAACCCCTACTGTTAATAAAAGAAATTGTATCTTGGTATCCTTTTAGTGCATTTATAGCAGCTGCTATCACTTGTCTCTAGTGTTGGATTCTAAAACACTGGCGTATGATGTCATTGGGAAGATTTCTGGCCCAAAACATATGTTATAATCTTGACTTCTCTCCTTGCCATGTGTAGTAATATCTGTCACTAGTGCAAAGAGAATGTTATCATGTTTCCTTCCTCTTATCTGTAGAAGAAAACAACAACATTGTTTTGGAAACAGTAATTTAGTCTTTACTACCTACAATGTGCTTGATTTGTTGGTATATTACAAATATGCCATCAATCTTTAACCTAATTATCTGAATTAATACTGGATAGTGGCTAGCCCGAGCATTTAAAATGGCTACAGGCAGCCTGGCTTTGACTCCTGCATAGCAGTCTTCAAAGTGTGATAAAATCTTGTTAGTATTCTGCTGCAAGGAATTGCACAGATCTGAGGTCATGTGACAGTATATGATATCCCTGGTCTTCAAACAAAAGCTGCTCTCAGTTCTGATGTTGAGTTGCTCTGAAGGTCATTAATACCTTGTGCTGGTGGAAATGGCAGCTGTTTCCATTTTCTTTGGTTTCTAACAGTGAAGTGTTTTCTGTAGGGTGTTTTCGAAGTTCTCAGAGGGTATTCTTTTTCTGAAATGTGCTCTTCCTTTGCAGAGGAAAAAGGAAATGGTTAGTGAGGGTGGGAGACTGGGATGGTCTGGTAAACAGCAGCTGTACTTTCTAGATCCGAAAACCTTTTGCTGGAAGCAGTGAGAACAGCATGTCAAGGAAGACTCACTTGGACATCTACCTAAACTAAAGTGAATATGGAACAGCTGAGACAAGAAAGGCAGAGGGATTGCTCAAAGGATTTTTAAGCTTTTGTATGTGAAGGGCCTAAATTGATTAAATTGAATTGAAAGGACATTTGTTTTCATCCTGGTGATGTTTGAGATTCAAATAAGACATTTCACAGTATAACTGTGTCACTGTGGTGAAAACCATGCTGTCCTGTGTTGATGCTGGGTAGGGTTCTACCACCCACCAGGAAGTGAAATTTTATTGAGGACAGTGCAAAATATTGGAGGAAAGACTGTCCAAGTAGCAAAAATGGGTAAAGGTATGCAGGCTTATACACAACTCAAGAATACACAGAATAGGATAGTTTTGCTTGGAGCTAGACAGGCAAATAAAACTGAATGACTTATGCAAAAAAATGAAAGTGCTCTTTTTTCTTTAAAAAATTGCTGGAATATAACTGTATTTCTTGATGAAATCTGAGGCAGTTCCTAGCTCTGCTGGTGCCCTTAAATAATTTTGATGGGAAGGCTTTGCAGAATCCCTTTCATTTTCATTCTCTGTACTCACAACTTGTTACACAGCTGTCTAATGAGTCCTGGAAAGTTTAGAAAGACGTTGCCTATAGACACTGTCCTCAGTTTAGTGCTTTCTGTGAGTTATTTTAATGGTGTTACTGATGTTAAAACAAAGAAATCATGAGCAATGAAGGAAAGTAAGAGTCTGCTAATGTGTAAAAAGTCAGAGCTACTTAAATTTACTATACCTGAGGCTTTGCCTGCCAAATTACTTAGGCCAAGCAAGATATGTTCGTTTGGAGAAAGCTGACTTTTTATTTCCTTGCAGTGGAATTTGGTTCACTCATGAGAGGAAAGATTTAAACTAGGCTCTCTAAACTCTTGGTCAAACTTAGTTTAACTTCAGCACTGAGACTTGAAGAGATTTGTGGCCCATAATATTTCTTTCACAACGTGGCAATGGTGGAAGGAAGGCTCTGGATGCTATCGCTGCTACCTTCTAGTTTTTCACATGTATTCACTTTCTCATTTGATGTTGTGACATTATAGGTAGAATCTGTTACCCTCCCATCTGCTGTTGACCACCACTGGGGCCAGGCTCATTTCTGGATGTCATATACTATTCTGAAATACATGCTTAGCAGTGAATCTGTAAAAATGATTTGCTACCTCATGTTGCTTTTTTAGAGGCGAGATTTACATTTTCTTTAAAACACTTCAGACAAAGTAAGTATTAAAATAGTAATGCTTTCAGATGCTGGCACTGTCAAAGATGCATCCATTCCATTTATCAGTCCTTTAACATGAGGGCTTTTTTTTTCTCCTGTCTCTCTTGAGTAAATGTGGTGTGCTTTGTCTGCACAGAATAAAAATTGAATGTAATGACATGCTTTGGACAATCTCATGAACACAAAGGAATTAAATCTGTTGCCTAGCTAGGTGGATATTCCCAGGGTGAGAAGCTCTAATGCCAAGCCAAACACCTGACTCTTGCATCACCTCCTGTTTGCTCTGATGTAAGGCATATGTTAGCAGGTGAGTGTTGGACACTGTCTTACCAACCTGATCAGCAAATACATCTTGCCAGCTGATATCAATTAGCTGTCTTCCTTCCTGCCCCCCACAACTGTCTATGTAGGGCACAGATGCTCCCTAAGGACTGAGGAGTTGCAACCATCTCTCTGGCAACCAGTACACACGAGAGGCATGGATGGCAGCAGCATAGGCTCTACAGGCCTACTCCTTACCCTAATCTTGCATTAAGCCTGTTCTGCGTCTTCCCTTCTGTTGATTAAATTACCTTGATTAAGCCTAGCATATATAAGACTGTACACTCTAGTCATATATCCTGGCTGATTGCAACGTCAATATGTGTGTAGTTAAACTCCCTTTTGCTTTGCTTAAGCAGTGTGAAACTTTGACTGAGTTCTATCTTTAATAGCTCTACAATTTATGTTCATTGACAATGGATGCAAAACAAAATGAAATTCAGCTTGTAGTGAACAGCCTCTCTCCATCTCTGTGTTTAATTAAATGGTTCTCTTCAGGAACAATAAATATAAAAAGCTTGTTAGCAGAAGAGGCAAGGCTACCGATGTATTATGTAGGTTGTGCATGCTGGAAGTGAGGTTCTGATATTTGTGTATATTCTTCTTTTTGTTTGACAATACATCTCGATAAGGTTTTACCACCAATGCCTTCAGTTCTCCTGGACACATTGTGCTGATGTTTGAATGCGTACTTACTTTAAATGCTTCTCTGCCTTGTTGGCCTTTAGTGTGTGTGGAAATATGTAAAGATCAAATGGATATCATTTGTGTATTGTCTGAATGCTTTTTGTCCAATTCTTCCAAAGCCTCCGTTAAGGACATTAATGTGGAAGAGTAATCTCAAATGAAGTCTAAGGCCAAGCTGGTTTTATTTTTCAAAACAATGAGCCTCGTTCATTTGGAAATTGATGGAAAAATTAAATTAAGCATTTGCATGTACTGTAGATTGATGGAGGTCGTATTTGCACCTTGCTTTACGATTACTTACATTGCAGACTTCCTTACAAAGCAGATAAATACTGTAGGTAATATTGCTTATGTGGGCAGATGTGGCAAGGACAGTTGTTTGCACATGCCCATAATATTTAAGTTGTGTTTTTTCAGTGTAGAAACGCCAAGTGTCAAACCTGGGCCCTAGGAGTACCCTTTTGCCCCACATACAGCTGCATCAAAAGACAGTCTCCCTTCTGGCTAAGGAAGGTTGGAGGTATTTTGTGCTTACTCAGTTATGAGTTGTTATAGTCTGATCCTGTTCACTTTGTTAATAATTAAAAGGGGAGAGGGTGAGAACCTCATAACAATGATAGGATTCTAAAGATCTCCTTTATGAGTCTTCCCCATCTCTCTCAGTGCAAAAATTAAGAAGAATCAGATAAAATTACCAGGAAGCAAACTGGAGGAAAACACACACAAACCAACAAGTGTTTTTTCTTTTGCATTGCCAAATATGGGGGTGGGGAGAGAATGAACCAGTAAACTTATATCGTGATCTTTTCCTCTTATTAACTGAGGACTCCTAGCTTATCAGGCTTTTTAATGGTCAGGAACATCTAATAGGGAAAATGAGGAATTCTTGACCAAGAATGCTCTGCAATGAAGACTGACATTACATCAGTAATGCATCCTTTTCATAAAATCATAGAATGGCTTGGCCTGGAAGGGACCATCAAAACTCATCAAGTCCAACCCCCCTGCAGTGAGCAGGGACACCTTCAACTAGATCAGGTTGCTCAGAGCCCCATCCAGCTGGGCCTTGAATGTTTTGTGAGCTTAAGAATGATGTACCTTGATAATATTGCATATTCTTCATCTGATGCTACTTAGTCATAATATGCCAAAATAAGTGTACTAATTTCAAATATCCTGGGGTTTTTGAGGCTCAGATTAGACCTTTAGGACTACAATTTAAGCCTAGCCTTTAATGTGCCTCTGTAAATTATAGTGAGGTACAATCATATATTTAGCCATCTCTGTGTGATTGTGCCAACAAATAATTGCATGTGCAAAAAATGAAAGCCAGTGTTTGAAAACCTAGCGCTCTCATTCTGAAGTAGTTTTCCATTTGTGATATATAATAGTATAGTAGCAAGTTAAAGTGTGTGCTAACCATTATTTGGACAAAGCATCCCAGTTTTGCTGAAGGTACCAATGTTGAAGAACTACAACGTAGTGATGTGAGGGAGAAAGAGGGAAATGCTGAGCTTGGTCACTTCTCAGCAAAGAGACTACTCAATGCAAAATAGAATTTAAAGAAAACATGTTTACACAAGTAAATGTGTTAAAAATATCCAGGGGAAAAATGTTTAGGAGCAATAAACCAAAGCTGGGAATATGTGTTAGGGCAGTTTTGCAGCAGTCCTGTCTAGAGAAGGATTTAAGATGGTTTTTAGGAAAAAAAAAAAAAAGCAAGCCTTGAAAACATCAGCCCACTATATGGCTGCAGTAAAACTAAGGCAAATGGATGCCAGCAGGCATTACATGAATAGGACAATAGAACTCATCTAGAACCTGGCTGTGCAGGAAAACTATTAGAAAAGATTTTTAAAAATGGCTAGTGAGGAAGAAACCCCTGAAGATGCTGGTCAGGTCCAATACCTGGTTATTAGCAGTATTATTAAAACAAAAAGTAGCTCTCAAATAGGATTCATTTCTAGTATTTGTCTACCTATGTTTAATTTTGGCTTCCTGACACTAGGACTCTTGCCTTTGAAGACATTTGTTACCAAAATTTCTTCCTCATTTATATACTTAAACTGAAATCACAGTTTACATCTTAACCTTCTCTTGTTCAGGTGCAGATTCAGCTGTAATTAGTGATGATGGAGTGCCTTCCAAATTTTCGTTATTCTTGAGGCTTTTCTCTAATTTATTATCAGTGTTTCTGGACTGTGGATATTAAAACTGAAGTCTGTATTCCAATACTAATTACCCTAATGCCAAACTAAGGGAACTAAAACTTCTTGATTCCATCTTGCTATTTTCTTTTTTCAGGCATTTGAGAATCAGATTAGCCCTTTGGCAGCAGCGTTGTTTAGGATCCATACTCGGCTGACTATTGAAAATAACTCTGAAGCCCTAGTCACAATTTCTGCCCCACAGCAGAGAAGCCTACAGCCTGTACATCCACACACTGTTCCCAGATTAACAGCTTTAATAGTGACATAAAAATATGCTCACTGCAGTGCAGGTTGTTCAGATTCTCTGCAGCTCTAGTATTAATTAGCAGTAAAGATTTCAGCACTAGATAATATGAAGTGAGATGGTGGAGACCTTAAACTGTTGTCCTGGTTTCAGCTGGGATAGTTACTAGGAAGAAAACTTAATATACCCTTAATAAAACTTAATATCCTTATATAGTTAATAATAATATGCCATTAATATACTTCCTAGAGTTACTAGGAAGAAAATTAACTCTGTCCCAGGACAACTGTAAAAGCTGAAACTTTCTGTGCACTAAGTCCAGATGATACATTGCCTCTGTGCCAGTAACTACCTAATTAGTATGCTTAGTTACTGCTAATGACTCCCCTTCTCCTCCATTTCAGGCCAATTCAGCAGACATACTGGTGCCTGAGCACCATGAAGGAACTTTCAAACTGAACATCCCATCAGCAAACATGTCTGAACTACCATCTGTTTCATAAATGAAGGAATCAAATGTTGCTTAAGAAATAAGATAACACAATATTATAGGTAACATTATGCAAATTGACTTAAGCCTCTATAGGCAGTCCTCCAAGCTGCATTCCCCTCTAAGGATTTCCTGGTTGTTCTTCCAGTGCTGAAGCAGATGCTTCCTTGTTTTTTGTGAGGTGGAGCTTCAGCTTTAAAAAGCAAAATAAGGGTGATAAACAACTGTGCCCCAAACTTTACAGGCATGGGAGGTGTTAGTAAGATACTTACTGGCTCTTGTGAAATGTCTTGCAACTTGACTGCTGCTTTTACTGTAACCTGTCTCCTGTACCCCATGTCTTAAAAGTCTTTAAAGATGGAGGCTAAAGACTTTCCTGAAAGGTCACATGTTTTCTGCGGTGATGAACTGCAAAAAATAAACTACAGAAGACTGCAAGATCAGGAATATGTGTGATCAGATGCATTTGAACTGTTTTGTGGCAACTCCATCTCTCTTCCTCCCTGTCTATATATGATAGGCTTCCAACCCCACAGAGGGCCATGTTTTCCGTTGGCCAGACTAAAAGCAGCTGGAGAGCTGAGCTCCTTGATATCTAGCCCATGCCTTTTGTGAGATCTGACTTTAACAGTAACTCAAATAAGAATGCAACAGTCCATTGCCTTTGTAGTCTCTGTGGGTGTGAAGTCTTGTTGCAGAACTCTCCTGCAAGCAGACATACCTTACACCCTTCTTGTCCTGAGTTAAATTAGCAGGTGTATCTTTCTTAGAAAATGGAGTAGGAATTGGCCAAAATCTTTACCCAAGGTCTTTGCTCCTGCTATGAGGTTCTGCTAACAGAACCACCTTGGTACCGCTTCTAAAATGTGACAATTTTTGTCGGTAAACAGGAAGTTGGACAGAACCGTCTCTGAACCTACCCTTAGTTTGTGTTCTTCTATTATATAATCATACAAGCTAGATGATTAAAGGCAATATGTGTTATTTGCATTTCATATTTGGCAGTGGCTCAGAACAAGTATTGCATAGCTTGAAAATAGTTTTATGGGTTTGCTATTTCCAGAAAGTGACAAAACTTGCATCTCAGAAGTCCAGTCTCTGTAATAATGGATACCTTTATAAAAATAGGGAGAACTTTGTATGATGTTTCAGAAACCCTAAAAAGGCTGAGGGGACTGATAAAGCTTAGAGGGTATACTCATAAGGTATATATTTAGTTACAAAATGGACAAAGTCAAAAGAGAATGTATCGTAATCACAAATTCTAAAAAGCCAAGGAAAATTTGGGTTTAGGTACATGTTAATGAAGAATCAAAGTCACTGCATTTGGATTTAATGCACTTTGTTTAATTGCTACCAACGTGCTGAAAAGCTAGAATAAAATATGTAGCTATATTGCTAGTATTCTTGGGCCTTTTCCAGAAACAAGTCTAGGCAGCACTGATCTTTAGTCTTCTTTAGAAGAATAAAACCCTTGAGTCAATTACTCAAAACTTAGATTTAAACTAATGTAGAAGAGAACAAAATGTGTGTCTCAATGTGAGCCAAATGATACTTAAAAGGAGTCTAAATTTGGTAAAGTCATGCTGTCTTTCATCTCCTGTATTATTAGCATTATGATCATAAGGATTTCTCGTATGCTATCAGAAAATTACAGCTGCTATACTTTTGCTGGCCCTGGCATTAATTTATGACTATAACTTACCCGTATCTACAGCTGGCTCTGAATCTGGCCATTCTGTTATTATTTCAATAGCTTTTTAAAAAAGAAAAAAAAAAATCCCTATTTCCCTCTTAGCACTTTTAAGTCTCAAATTCCCTTTCTCTTTCTGTGTTACTGACTGGAGTTTTTCAAATCATTGGAGCTTCTCCCTCCATCTTGATCACTTCGTTGCCTTGAAATACAGAAGAGCTAGTGATCTTTTTTCACTTTGACTCATAGGTGAAGGCTCTGGGGACAAGAGAGGAAATTATGCTGGCAGCTTAATACAGGTCCATCAGTAAGACTTGGTATTGATAGCATGCATGGAATGAATCTATTAAAAAGTCAAAGAATAGCATTTATGAAAATACAGCATTTAAAGCAATATTTTGCCTTAGCATCAACCAAGAAATATATTCATGTAGAGCGACATAACATTCAGTGGAGTGGAAAATAGTTTATGTAAAATTGTCCTCACTATGAAATTGTATCAATAAACAGAAAAAAGGGGAGATTTTTAAAGGTAAGAAGCAAAGCTGTTTTGTTGCTTAATGAAAAGGCTTTTATGTGTGATAAAAATTAGTTTAGACAGCTAAGCAAAAAAGCTAATTCACAGGAATTACCAAAGAAAACAAGTCATAGGCACTGTGAAGAGAGGTTACATTACAGTCAGGACCTCATAAATGATCATGACAGAAAATCGTATGTTCTTCTTGTCTGACCTGCATGAAATATCCATGTCTGCCCTAACTCATAAATGATACTAGGTCTGTAGTCCGACTCATTCATAAACCGGTCTTTGATAATCCTCTGATGGATGGTCATGATTTCCAGTGCTGAGAAGATATTAGTAGTCTGGTGTTTTGGGTGCTCCTCATGCAGATAATCTCTTTCCACAGAAACAAGGGAGTGTAACAAGACAAAACCCTTCAGTGAATAGGTTAGATTCCTGCCCAAATCGTCCAGCCCCTGGGGATCTGTGGAAGGCCAGAGATGTGCATTTCGAGCCTGACTTTTCGCTGTTCTCCAATGCCATTGGAGTTGCAGCTCTGAGGTTCTCATCAGCTGCTGCTATTGCTCTTCAAGGAAATATGAAAGGAGGTATAGAGTAGTTAATGCAGCCTCAGGCTTAGGCTGTGTGGTTGTCAGTTCTATTCACCCCTTTTGACTAGGCCTACAGCCAGATCTTCAAACTTTCATCTTCAAAGAAATGATGCTGGGAGGGCATGGATGCAAGTGAAAAGGATTATGCACTCAATTACTTTTAACCAGATGGTTTCTGTGAGCCACAAAATTCTTTCCAAAGGGATGGAGAGAAAGGTGAGTGTGGGTTGTTTTTTTTTAGATGCCTTTTAATATCAAAGATCACTTCCTTATATCTGTAATTACAATATAGTGGTTTCAAAAAGATTTTTACCTTAAAAAAAAAAATTACTCTATCTTTCTAGCTGTTAAAATACAGTTGTCTACTACAAAAGCTAAAACTGTCAGGAAGTTGAGTTCTGGTATTATGCAGTTTGCCTGCCCTGTTTTTTACTGGCCTTTACCATGAGTAGGAAATGCTGGTTAGCTTAGGAGAGCCAGCTTTCCAAAGTTTAGCAGAGAACCCTGTGATTTTATACAAAAGACACTGTTAATCTGTTTATGGGTTTAAAAACAAAACCACAAAACTCTTTGAACTTGAAACCTATAGAAACTGTTTTTTCCTATTGTATGCAACCATATTAACTAGAGAGTGTTCTAATGATGTCTTAGCTATTTCATTCTATACCTATCTTTGCATGAACTTTTACATGTATTCTGTTATGTAATAACTTTGTCAGATATTTGATCTATGACTTCTTTGAGTTAGGCAAGCACAAAGTCCAAACTATTCCTCAGCAGAGTTAATATTACAATGATATTCTCAGAAAGGTATATTAAGCTCCAGAACTGTGTCTCACCTTAGCATTTTCTTTATTTGACCAATATGTGGGAAATCAGAGGAGCTCAGTCTGAGTTTAGATAAGTTACCTGTCTACCTCAGAATATCTTCAGTGGCTGACTTTCATTTCAGTGTTTTTCACTGAACTTTGCAGCTGCTTATACTGGCCAATAGAGGAGACTTACCTGTGCGGACATCTAATGTCTGAGGTAAATGTGAAAAAGGCTTGAGGGATCAGTAATGGGTCTTGCTAAAAGACTGGATATGCTACATGGAGCTGACAAATACTATCTTAGTTTTTGGTGGAGAAATAGTGTGCTCAGTGAAATGATTAAGTTTTGTATTCTGAACTCTGCAATCCTGATACTGGAAAGTTATCCTCCGTGAGCTGATCTCTGGGTGCCTTTGATAACGGGGCTTATAGGTGGCCACCACATTACATTGAAGTGACTTTCCTGTACAGGTAGTGGCAAAGTCTTTAAACACCTGAGCATATCACCATTCCAAACCATGCACTGCAGCAATCTGGACTCAATGATTCAGGAATT
>JAVKLA010000021.1:16522548-16534014 GCA_034782735.1 Sagittarius serpentarius | reverse complement strand
GTTTTAATTTGAGGCAATAACATCACTTTAAACAGAGCTTTATAATACTTTATTGCACACCAAGTATTTTGATCTGAGAAATATTTTGTGAAAAGATAATTCTTTACTGGCAGCTTAAGAAAAGGGATGGGAAAGTGGACTCATTGTCTGTGCCCACATGGCACCAACTTTCATGTCATAAGAAGTACTATTGTAACTTAAAATATGCTTCCAGTGAATGCATGTTCTTTGCATGCTGCTCCTGGATAGGTCCATATAGTGCAAAGTAATTTTTTTTCCTAGGGATTGAATAGGCTTTTTATATATACTTTCCTTCTTTCCATGTACTTTGTGGATCTGACATTACTAAACTAATGCTACCTTCTTTGTACCTAACAGTGCAAAGGAAATGCAAAATTCCCCTCTTTCCACTTGTCCTCATCAATATAGTCAGCTGCAAGTAATGGCTAGGTTATATACAGGCAGCTTATATTGTCTTTCCCTTAAAAGATCTCAAGCTAAAGGCAGCTTTAATGAAGCATATGTGCCAGCGAATAGAGATTTTTGGTCATTTTTTTCCTTTGTGGTTTTTTTTTTTGAAGAGTTTTTAAGTGGTTAAGAGGGAAACCAAATTGCTTGGACAATCAGAGGAAGATGAGGAGGTACAGGTGAAAACAGGGATATGACAGTCATTTTATTTTCTTGGGGAAATAAGAGGAAGACGGCTGCTAACATCCTTAAAAAATGTCAAGATGGGATTGGGTTGAAGTATTTAGTCAACATGATACAGCCATCCTTGGGAGCAGAAGCTATGATGTTGGAGGAATCGAGGTGTCTCCACAAATTGATTAAATGAAATCTTATGTAGAAGGCAAAGTGGGGGACAGAATCAGATCAGTAACAGTGTAGGATCTGACTTTTCAGAGCTGCTCAGCACTGAGTTTGTACCAGTCCCACAGAATCACTTCATCTGGTAGATGGAGCACTTTAGAACAGTTTTGTGTTCTCCATTATTTACAAAACCACAGATTAATTACAATGACTGTGAGGAAGCTGCTTAGTGATGAGGAGACCAACGGTTTGGTATCCCTGTGTGATACTTGAAAATAGTATGGGGAGTTATGAAACAATGTTGGGAAAAAGCCCGGTCACACAGAAAAATTGCTTTTTACAGGATGAGAGTCCTCAATGTATAAAAAGTTGTCCCCAGAGAGAAAGCCAAGACTGATTCACTCTTGCTTTAACCTTCTGTGCTGAAAGCAAACAAGCTTGAGGTACAAACAGACTGGGAATTAATTGCCGTAATTAATGTTTTGTGATTATAATGACTTCTAATCAATACTTTATGCAAATAGGTATATTGATGTGTTGAACAAAGGGTGCTTAGGTGTATTTGGATGGGGGGTGGGGGTGAAGGGGAACCACTTTAAAGCCCTAATGAAATTCAAACCTTTCAGTTCAGGTAAAGTCCTGACTACATCTTTTTCAAGGTAAAAAGATGATCCTTTAGTGACCTATTTAATTAAAATGGCTCTGATACAGCTGCTGACTAAACATCATAAAATGAGGTGACTGGAGGATGAAGCACATTCCCCTGCTGATAGTTCCCTCTGTTAAACCACTGTGTTTCATCAGGTTAACAAAGGAGAACAGAGAAACCAACCTGATCTGAGCTCACAGCAGTGAGACCCCTTCCAGTGGCAGGAGTAGCCTGGGACTTGGTTCAGATGTCAAAGAAGTGAATGGGATATCAAGAAGCTTTCAAGGCCAGAAGGAAAGGGTTAGAAGCCTCTTTTTAGATGAGTGAATAGCGTCTGACTTACTGCTTTATCTGTCTTTGGAAATCACCTTCAAATTGTTTCTCGGTTCTTTTTCTTTCTGAAGTTGTATTTAGAAAGGGTAGGTTAGTGATCAAAAAAGGTTAGATAGGAGCTACCAGTTTTCCCACACTGCAACCTTCAACTTCATGTGGTAAATGGTACCTTTAGCAAACCTTATTTGCCAGTGGTTCCAAATTTTTCCTCTTTGAAATAAAAATTGGAGATCGGGCAGCATAAAAACGCAATCACTGCTAAACTTAATTCAAATACCTAAATAGATGATTCAGGAAGTATATGATGAAATGAAACATCTTTTGCTTTGAGTCTTGATGTTTAGAAGCAGCAGGAGTGGGTTTGGAATAGGGGTTTGTAAATCTTCAGGCATAAGGAGGCCTCAAATATCATGGAATTTAGTCCTTTGCGATTAGAATCCAACTGTAAATGCATGCTGATCTCTGATCGTAAGGGTCTTTTTCAACCTAAATGATTCTATGTAATATATTTTAGGCCTTCAGTCTGGGTGCTGATGGATATCTTCTCAGTGGACAGATGATGAGTGACAGGCCTTCCACTTCTGTCATTATTACAGGGAAAAAAAAAAAACAAAGTAGAGTGTGGATAGGGATTGTGCAGGCAGTCTGAGGACTGTGACAAGTCAGGATTGACAGATGTTGGAAATACTATGTTGTGAAGACTGTATAATTGCCTTTTGTGATAACATTACTCTTTTCAAAAAAGAAAATGGTGACAAAGTAAATGAACAAGGACTTTGCATGTACAACACTGATCTTGTTTTTAGAGATGGAATAAAAATGCTTTTCTTATGGTTTTTGTATTCTGAAAGGAAAAGCCACCTTGGTGCTTTACTGCTAGGAATGCTTAAAGGGTTGCCCGAGTTTGTCGTTAATATGATGTTAGTTTTGTACAACTTGCAAGCCTTTTTGTGAGTCATAATGAAGCATTAAACTTTTCAAGACAGCCTGATAAGCAAACTCCCTTACTTCTCAAAGAGGAGGCAGTTCATGTCAGGTATTGGCCAAAAATAGCTGTTGGGATTTCGCCCATTAAGCCTGTGTCTCATCAGTGTTCTGCAGTGCTGCCGAAGTTTGCTATAGCATGAAGGAGGAAGAAACAAAGAAACATAAGGAGAAGGCAGGGGGAAAGGAAGCCAATGAGAAGAATTGCTTTTTAGCTGTTTGTTGGAACTGTTTTGGTTTCCCTGTGAACCTGACAAGCATCTTGGGTGATAATGTGGGGAAGCTAGCATTTTTGGCACCTGAGCAGGAAACATTCACAGTTTGGGCACTCTGAAGGGATGGAAAGAGCTAGTTTAAGTGCTTTGCTGAACAGTGACAGAATGAAGTTTTTGTACATTCCCAGTGTCGTGCTGAATTGAGACCTTAGTCTAGCTCCAGTGATGAAAGTGCAGAAAACAAATTATGGGTCTTAGATTTGAACTGCCATGAACCGTGGTCCCTTATTAATGAAGGGCTCACACTTCATATGCACATATGTCTGTTTAACTGTCTTGGAAGTATATAGGGACCTTGAAGTGGCTGTAAATGCCACTTGGTACAAGAATTTCTTCTTAAATGACAATGAAACAATGGGTAGTTTTTTGTATAGGGTGGTTTGTTTTTTTGTTTTGTGTGTTGTTTTTTTGTTTTTTGTTGGGTGGGGTTTTTTTGTTTTTTGTTTTTTTTTTTTTTTAGCATAGGACAGCATAGAGTGCAGTTACCCAGAGAGAGGAGACATTAAAGAAATTGGAGAAGGGTCCTGCTTGCGTCTACCTTCATCTGCTATTGCTTTCACTATGTCGCTTAGAACAGCAGATAGCGACTCCGTCTCTGAAGAGTTCCACTCTTGTTTGCAGCTGATAGTGCTCTCGCCATTCTAATGGGGCTGACAGAAAGACTTGGTTGAAGTCAATGTGTTAAACTCCAGTCATCAGAAAGGTGCCAAGGCGTGTGTTACACCTTTTAAAGATGTAAAGCTGAGAAGTTCAGAAAGTCATTTAGCAGGACATGGGTGTCAGCCACACTGCCGTTCTCTTTTTTTTCTAGAGAAGCAATCCCCGTGAATTTTTTTTCTGCATAGATATGGCCTTTTCTGTGCAGCTGTCCTCTCATACCTTGTCTCCTGCCAATAAATTTTGAATTAAGTGGTTAGAAGCACAGTGGTCTCAAAATATTAAGTTATTGGATATGTCATGAAAGCAGACATTGCTAGTACACCGACAGACACAGACTGCTGTGCAACCCTCATCACATACTGAAGAGTCCTTATAGCCAAGAGTCCTTATGAACCATAGGAGAAATTTGTTTGGCACATGATCTACTAGGTGCGCAGGATACAAGCATTTGGGAACTTTATTTGACCTCTTGCTTCCAGAACTGCTTGTCTGGAGACAGGGGAGGTGTTGTGCTGCTTACTGCAGGTAGAATACATTAATTTTCTGACTTCCCAGTGTTATAAAGGTCCTTCACAGCTGTATCTATGATGTTTGCTATTATACTGTACCTTTGCCTGATGGTAATAAAAATCCTAAAGTTCTGTCTGCACTTATGGTGTAAGAAGGATTTGACTAATAGCAAAACTTACAGGCTTTAAAGTATGCATGCAAAAATTTGGTTGCTCAAGGGGCTGCTGCTCTTCTTCCTCAGCACAGCATAAATTGTCAGGAAAGACGGGATCCAACTGAAGACTCTTATGTTTCAGCTTTGTTGAAGGAGAAAGTACAAAAAGCCTTTTCTGGGGATGCCTTTGATTTGGCCAAAGAAGTGGAGACTGCTCTGTATCTACCCGAATTCTACCTCTGGAAAAGATGAAATAAAGTGTTTCTACCCTTTGTCTTGTAAAAGATACAAAACTGAAATCTAAGGGGTCCCTATAGGCTTCAGGAGTATTCTTCAGTCTATTTACTGGCTTAGCCTCTTATTTGCTTTCAGACTTCCTTTGTATTTGACCAAAATAAGTGGCTTAAAATCAAAATACTTTAAATACTCCATCTCAGTAACTTGCTGTGTGCATCTTGTGTGCTACTTACCTTCCAGAGGATTATAGCCATATGAAGGAAGGCTTGTTTCTGCTGGCTTGTGTCATGACATATCTTTACTTTGTATAACACTTCTGACTGACAAGTGGCATTTGTTTCTGGCATGCCTCCTGCTTTACTTTTACTGTAGAATGTAGTAAGTATTCTGTGAACACTTCTGAAAGACAGGACTGGGAGTGGGGCTTCTAAGCCACTTTGGTACTTTTGATGCATTTAAAACAATGTTGCTTGGTTCATACTTGAACTTCTGCAACAACGATCTGTGCTATTGTCAGAGCCACACTAGAAATAATAGCCACATTAATAGCATCAACACCTTTTCAAATCAATTAATCCCTTTGAATTCTCTTGAGGGGAGGGAAGAAGGACGGGAAGAACAGCAAACCTAAAAATAGCCCTTTGAAAAGAATTAGCTTGAGACCATAAGATAAATTAAAAGAGAAACCTGACAAACTGTACTGGGCAAGTACAAATGCACAGTATTTTGCAGCCTATAGAGAGCTGTCAGGCTGGAACACAGTGCTTATGGTGCAGAAGCTGGGATTGTGAGTGTATGTTTAGCAGAGAGAATAGATGGTTTCTCGTGACCAGGCACAGGGTTCGTAGAAGCAAACCAAAGCAGTTGGCCAGAACAAGGTGTTTATTATAGAGATTGTGCATGCATGTGCTCTGTGAACTGTTGTCTCTCTGAGCTGTATATATGAGTGGGACCACCAGGCATTGCAGTGGAGACAAACATGCAGGAGAGATGGCATTTGGGAATACTAAAAGCTGATCTGGCTTCTCGATTCCTTGTAACTTGTATCCAGCTAAATCTTTATTTCTGCTTTTTTTGTTCCTTGGCCTTAAATTGGAGTAATAGCTGTGAAGCCTTCATGGTTCACTTTGTTCTACTGTAGGTTCTTTTATTCGCCTCTAGATGAGCTCTGGGAAATAACTGAGATTAAACCATTTTTATCCCACTGTAAGCCTGTGCCTCCATTTATCTCTAAGATCTCCTCCTTGCACCTCTTTGCCAATACTGGGTACATCTAGACTGAAGAGCATTTTTCCTTCTTTTTTTGAGTGAGGGTGAGAACTGGCATTTGAGCTGGTGCAATACTTGGTGGGAGTCCTCTTGCTGTGGTATTCTCCTCCTGCCTCTACCCATGTTCATTGCCTATCCTGTGTCAATCTGATGTTTAAAAAAACTCAGACCTGGTCCTCTCTCCTCAAATTAAGAGGAGTCAGTGCACTTTGAATAGACTTCAGTGACCTGAAGAAGAGATTTTAGGAAGGCTGGGGTTTGTTTACACCTCGTGGTATAAAATGAGGTCAGAAAGTCCTAAATTTTCCCTTAACTGCCTAAACATTTGCCACTTCGGCTATGTAATGAAGACACGTTAGTCTATTTCATTAGCTAAGGGTATGTAGGACAGTTGTCTTCATGATGCTCAATCACCACTAGAAAAAGATGCTTTGAAATGACGATTTATACTTGAAGCTTTCCATGGGATTGTGGTCCATTGCCTTGTTCTATAGTCACAAATCTTTGAAATAGCTAAAAAAAACCCAGACAATGCATAATTTTTTTTTCTCCTTAAGTGGTTAGTAAATTGTCGTGTGCTTTTCTTTTTGTGACAAATGTATGAACAGATCATAGATGATGAAATAGTAAGGTCTCCTTCAGAGAAAAAGAACATTTATATGGTGGACTGTTTAGAAATGGATATCTTCTGATTGTTAATGAAATTAGACAATGTAAATCAAATGAAATTGAATTAGAGCTGATGCCTGGCAGACCAGTTGTTTACGAGATTCTTGTGTGTGCTCTAATGTGTGGGATATTTTTGCCAAGACTTACTAAATGATGAAATGATACTGCAATTAGAATTAAGACTGGCAGAGATGTTTATTAAAATTCTGCTATTTGTTCTTCAAAACATAATTAAGAAAGGGCGTTTGAAAATAACGAGAACAAATGAGAAGTCAAGAAGTAGCCAAATAATTATTTGACTGCTTCTCTTTAAAGAAACCAGAAAACTCTTCCCAGTCACAATTAAAAATTAAATTACACAAATTATGTCCTCCTTCCTGCAAGTTCATGGGGTGTATTCATCTGCAAAAGAGAAAAAGCTGTAAAACTGCCTACTTCTCTGCAGGAGAGAAACCAATAAAGGTCAGATTTAACCTTCCCTATAACCAAAATCAACATGGTCTGAACAAATGGTTAAAAAAACCCAAAACAAACCAACAAACATTTACTGCTCCAAGCTATTGTCAAGTGAGAACCTTTGAGCTAGCTGATGATTCTAAAACTAATCATATTGCCAATTATATGCTTATAAATATTATTAACAAATTATTGATTTGCATAGCCTGAGCATACAAAGCATCAACCTGGAATAATGTTGTCTTGTTCCAGGGATTACACGAATAGCATGAAAAAGGCAGACTGTAGTAAATATTAGTCTGAAAAGAGAAATATGGTATCTTAGCTAAGTATAGCAAAACTCAAAGAAACAAGGAGGCTGAAGAGAACATAGATGGGTTGTTGTGTTTGGTTTTTCTGTGGTGTTGGTTGGGTTTTTTCTCTGATTGGATACTGAGGTCCACCTGGTATGTCACTGTGTGCTTCCAGATCATACAGCTTCACTTAGGGACTGAGCAGCCTAGCTGTCAGTAGTAGATTTTTGACATGTCCTGCTCAAGAAGTCCTCACAAGCTTTTCTGAGAAAAATGGGTACTCAGTTTTTTGGAAGAACTGAAAGGTTTTAGTAATTAGACCAGAGTTTCATGTCATGTTTTTGAAAGAAAAAAAGCAAGCCTCCCCCACCCCCCCCAACCTAATTCCTACACTTAGTTGAATTTTCTCCAATTTTTGGTGTCTAACTTTGGAAAACCAAACTGGAACCTGTCTATTGTAAGAATGGGAGGGTAGAGCATTTTAAGATGTGGTCTCTAAAAGCTCTTTAATTGCCACTAAACTTGCATACAAAGCTTTTGAGGCTAGGAAGACTGGCAACAAGACGTATTATTCCATTCACACAGGATAATGGTAATTAAATGTACAGTGAAAGCCTTTACAAGATTCTGCCAAAATTACTGGAATTATGCCTAGCCAAACTCATGCCTTGTGCAACTCCATCTGTGTCAGTGGTCCTGCTATATCTAAGCACGGAGAGATGATGAGTCATGGGGAAATGTGTATTTTAAAGGAAATGGAGGGCAAACGGGTTATTGTAGTACAAATATGAAGCAAGTTTCTATAACTATGCTTGACAAAAGACAGTATTTTTCATATTTTCCCAGCTGGTTAAAATCTAACTGAATGACTTTAGTTTCAGGAGACAGCATACAGGGTTTGGTCAGAACTGGTGTAGGGAGGGGAAACCTTTCATAAAGAATTGCTAACAAATGGGATTCAACACTCAAGAGGCTCAGATGGCCTATTAATTCTGGTTCTGGCTTTCTTCCAAAACAACTGTGCTTCTCTTAATTCATGGCTAATTTCTATCAGAGATACCAAGAGACCATTTCTTTTTTCGACAGGAAGCATCCACATTGCTTAAATGGATTCATGCGAGGGGCTTTAGTGAGCAGACATTGATTGGCTCGTCTCTGGGGCCTGGCAAAGGCCTGACGGGTACTGGTTTGACATAGGCAGCAAATGAAATACGACCTCCTGTAAACAGGCCTGAGCTTTTGGGCCTTTGTGGAATCCAGCAGCTAAGGACCTTTTCAATCCCTTTTAATTAATGAAGTGATTTGACTTGACTGAGATTACACTTACAATAATGAATTAAAAAGTAATAAAAAGAAATCTCTCAACAAATATGCAACAGGGAACAAGGACCAAATTCAGTACGTATCTTATCCCCATTGTATATCTTATTTCTGTGTGCACTTCAGATCGATGATTTTTAAAAGGGAGGCTTTTATTTTCCAGGCAGACATCTGCATACTTCACATTTTCAAGTGTTTTTGTATAGAAGATTAAAATTATGATGATGTCATATGCCTAGATGATTAGTTTAGTCCTTTCTTACCTCTGTTGTGCTGAATCTCTCTGTTCCTCAGGATTCTTGACATCTTATCCTAGCCAGATTCATGCTGTATTTTCTCCTGTGATATGGCATGTTTTTAGCTGCATTTTGCTGGATACCAGTGAGCAATGGTCACTGCACATATTTTGTAATGGGAATGCAGTCATCCAGTGTCACTTCTAATGGGAACATAGTGAGCATGAATCTATGCCCAACCCAGTTTAAATTATTCCCCTCTGCATTATGTCTTGAAATCACTCTTTTTTTTTTTCCTTCCCCCCTCACTTTGTACTTTAAGGTGACATGCAGTAGAAATGATCCTAAATTTACTTAGAGAACAGTCACGTTCTGACTCTGATGGATGTATTATAATTTTGGAGATGTAACTCACTGTCATTAGCTTTTCTTCCAGTCTGTTTTGAGTTCAGGTGCGATGTAAGTTGGCGCAAGTCTAGAAAAGCTCCACAGTAATAGTTTGGGGCCATTCTGATCCAAGGAAAGAACCATGGCTAGCTTAGACTTCTCCCTGATGTTACGTTTCAAGGTGTCAGAAGTGTCTGGCTTGCTAGCTGAGAGGCTGCTTCACTTAAACTCCTGATCTAAATGCTCAAACCAAAGCAGTTGCTGAGATTGAAGGAAACTATGGGTTGATGGAATAAATGGATCAAAGCCTCTGTATTCTTGGCTAAAATTGTGACCTCTAGGGGCTTCCAAAGATAACAAAGTGTACTTAAGTGCACAGATGCAAAAGCATGGAGGAAACTTCCATACCAAGAGTTACATTTGCCCACAGTATTGTGTGTTTGGTCATGGACACTCACAAAGTACTGTGTGTGAGCATACTGCAGTGAAATGCAACACGCAGGGGTGTCTTAGACACTTCCACACACTCATGATTTCCACTGTTCAGGAACTGCAAGATCACTGTAGTCATCAATCTGCTATATTATATTATAGCATGTGCTTAACTTCAGTTAATTCTGTTTCTTTCCCTTTATCACAACAAATTGTCTTCCTCTGCTACGGCATAGATTTATTCTGTTCGCCAGAACCTGAAATTGCTCTTTCAAATATTGGCCATGGAAGCAGCTCTTTTTTTCTGCTATAAGAGAAATGCCATCAGTGTAAGACTGAAGCAGAAAACTTACAATTGTTCATCAGATTTTTAAAAAATATTCCATCATTTGATGGAGACTAGAGCAAAAGAGGAGTAGAGCTGTCATAAAGGCCTTGCATATGATCCACTGGGAGCTCATTAAAAAGCAGTTATACTTAGATACGATTAGGTTTTGAGGATGAGAAGCACCTTAACATGTAGGAGAGGATTTAGAGTGGAAAACAATGAGCAGTAGTGTAGCAGTTGGTTAAGTAACAAAACATAGTTTCTATTAAAACTTTAGTTTTCAGCATTTATAGCTTGGTTAAGATGCCACTTAATTACACAAATTTTTAAGAAATATCTCCTTAATTGCTAAGGTAGTGGGAGAATTCACAGAGAGGTGGTTATTGTCTAATTTGTTCTCTACTGCTTAAAAGCAAGTGACCTAAAATTAAAAACACCTCCTGCTCTCCTGAGAAGTTTTATTGCAGATTTAAGCTTGGAACCGCCATCATTTTAAATGTATGTGTAGACTTTTAGAGTAATTTGAAATTAGGAGTCGTCAATGAATGAATAGCTGCACTTAATAAATGTTATTTTACTGGCCAGGGATACTTACTGATAGTCTGGAAGGAGAAGGAATCCATGGGCTGAAGAAAAACCTGCATTTGGTAGCTTTAACTGTATTTTCCATCGAAACCTGCTTTCAGCACTTTTAAGCTGACACTATCCATTTGGCAAGTAACGTCACTGAAGATTCATTAACTCTTATTTTCATCGTCGTTCTGCAGTTGCTACCGCAGCTCCGAACGGGAACGACTGCCCGAAGCGTGCACCAACCGCCCCTCGCGCCCGCGTTGCAGCGCGTGCTTTCGAGGCGGCCCCAGCACGCCCCTCGCCGCGCGCCTTGGCTCCCGGGCGGTGTCATGCAGGTGGCATGTCCGCGGAACGACGCGTGAGCGGCCCCGCCCGCCCCGCAGCGGGGTCTCCCCGAGCGGAACCTCGTTACCGGCCGCGCTGCCCGGGCGCAGGGACCCGGGGCGAGGGGTGCCGGGGGTTGCCAGCCCTCTCCCCCGGCGTGTTTTTGCTCCGTTTTACACTTGCTCTGAGTGCAGAAGCGGGTGTGGGGGCACCTGCCCCGCAGAAAGACCAGAGAAAAGCCCCTGTACGGCGGGGCGGGAGCAGAGAGACATCTCCGTCCCACCGAGCACCGCAGCCCGCGCTGGAGGCTGCGCCGGGCCCCCGTCAAGGAGGGCTTTGCGTCCCCGCTTCCCCCTTAACGCCCGCCCCGACCCCAGCCCCAGCCCAGTTCCGACCCCAGCCCAGTTCCGACCCCCAGCCCCATCCCAGTTGCGACCCCAGCCCCAGCCCAGTTCCGACCCCCAGCCCAGCCCCAGGGCGCCAAGCGCGGTGCCGCTGCAGCGCCCACTCCCCCGCTAGGGGGCGGGCGAGGGCGGGGCGGGCGAGGGCGGGGCGGGGCGGGGGCGG